>CM045989.1:11692204-12292204 GCA_025175895.1 Wurfbainia villosa
CTTCTTTTGATATTTGACAATCATTTAAGTTAAGTATTAAAATATACTTGAAATATGCAATAAAAGCATCATAAATCCCAATATGAATTCTAACTTAAAGTCCTCTTCTCCCCCTTTGACACACATAAAAAAGAGGACTCACAGAAAATAAGTTCATTGATGAGTAAAATTTGTTATGCCTTGAACTAAGGTATAAAATAGACATAAGGCTCCCTCTTAATTCAAGACATAGTGTATCATGTGTAAAGAACATGTTGAACAAAGCATGAAACCATAGGTGAGAAATATATCCTAGCTTTTCACCAACAATCATTATGCATATAGATTTTGGGATGAAAAATATATCATAAGGAAACTCCCCTTAAATCAATGCATTAATTAGTCCTACTCCCCCTTATTTGTTGTGCTTATCATACCATAGGGTTAGGACATCTACAATTGAACTCTAGACAAGTAAACAAAGATGATCTACAGAAAAATCAATATATCAGTCGACTGGAAACTGAGGCAGTCGACTGCTAACCCTGAGATGCCAATTTCAACTTTTCAACCCAACTTCAGAAATGCATAAATAATTCAAGAAATAGCGAAAAATCATGAAATTTTGTGGACACATTTCTAAAGTCATTTTATATCAAGAAAAAATAATTTGAAAAATATATATTTTCCAAATTTCGAAATTGACACAAATTTGAAAGCTAGCAAAAGCTTTAAGGTTTTCCAAAACTTTGTACCGCTTTTGCTGATCAAGTGAAAACTATTTTTCTAAATAAGATAAACATAGTTTAAAATATATTTTGTTTGACATTTTCAATCATGTTCTTAGAGGTATATGTACATTAATTGTACACAAACCTTCCCAATGATCGGTCCAATTAAGGATCAATGTCTCTAGATGACACTTTGGTTCATGGTAATGCATCATAACAAGCATGATTAACCAAGTGCATCTTCCTAACATCTCACATGATGTCTGAGTGGCTCAATACAAAAATCATAGAATCTTAGGTGTCTTATGAGATGCTTAGAGGTATAGTCCTAGATTTTCTATGGGATCATGTAAACCTAAACCTCTACTCTACAAAGCACATTCCAAGTTCTCTCCTAAGTGATGAAAAATCCGTTTCGGAGAGAGCCTCAATGAAAATGTATGCAAGGTTGGACTTAGATTCTATGTTGTTAAGTTCAATGCCCCCCTTTTCCACATGATCTCTAATGAAGTGATGCTTCACTTCAATGTACTTGGTCCTAGAGTGATGTATTGGATTTTTAGTCAAATTAATAGTACTCACATTATCACAATAAATTTTAATGTTGGAGTATTGTAGCTTATAGTCCTCTAGAGTGTGTCTGATCCAAAGCAATTGAGCTACACAACCACTCATGGCTATATACTCGGCCTCAGTGGTGGATAAAGCAACACAAGGTTGCTTCCTACTACTCCAATTAACTAGAGGATCTAAGAAATTGGCACTCACCACTAGTACTCTTCCGATCCAATTTGCAACTCGCATAATCGAAATCGGTATACCCAACCAAGTCAAAAAACCTAGTCCTAGGGTACCAAAGTCCTGCACTTAGTGTACCTTTAATATATCTTTAAATTCTTTTAACGGTCACTAAGTGAGACTCTTTGACACAAGATTGGTATCTAGCACACATACCTACTGCAAATAAAATATCAGGTCTACTAGCGGTTAGGTATAGTAGGCTACCAATCATACTCCTATAAAGTTTCAAGTCAATCGATTTACCTTCAAGATCATTGTCTATCTTAGTATTAGTTGTCATAGGAGTGGTTACTACCTTATCATTTTCCAAATCAAATTTCTTAATCATTTCTTTGGCATATTTGATTTGGCATATATGGATTCCCTCATTTGTTTGTTTAACTTGTAGACCTAAGAAGAAATTTAACTCCCCAAATAGACTCATTTCAAACTCATTTTCCATATTTTTGATAAAGTCTTGAAGGAGTTCATCATTTGTTGACCCAAAAATGATATCATCAATATACACTTAGGCAACAAAGATATCCTTTTACTTTGACTTAATGAAAAGAGTTTGATCTACTTGGCCCCTTCTAAAATCCTTAGAAATTAAGAAAGATGATAATCTTTCATACCAAGCCCAGAGAGCTTGTTTTAACCCATATAAAGCTTTTCTAAGCTTATATATGTGGTTTGGGTAATCAACACTCTCAAACCTGGGAGGTTATTCTACATATATCTCTTCCTTAATAAAATTGTTTAGGAATGTCGATTTCACATCCATTTGATAAAGCTTAAACCCCATGTGAGCGGCATATCCTAATAGGATTCTTATTGACTCTAACATAGCAACTGGTGCATAGGTCTCATCATAGTCAAGTCATTCAACTTGATTGAATCCTCTTGCCACTAATCTAGCCTTGTTTCTAGTTATGTTCCCTTGGTCATCCAATTTATTCCTAAAGACCCATCTTGTGGTAACAATGGTGCAATCATTGGGTCTAAGGACTAACTCCCATACTTGACTTCTCTCAAATTGAGGCAATTCTTATTGCATTGCCAAAATCCAATCCAGACCAAGTAATGCATCATTGATTGATTTAGGCTTAATTTGTGAGATGAGATCTACTTGACTAATAGGAGCTCTATGAAAAGACCTAGTTCTTACTCCTTGAGATAGGTCTCCTACTACTTGATCAAGTGGATGGTTTTGATGAATCCTTAGAGTCCTAGGGGTGATTCAAATTTATTTAGATCATCATTGTCTTCCTTCCTCCTCTCATTATTAGAATCTCCTCTTCTTCCCCCTTGATCACTACTTCCCAATCCTCCCCCTTGATCATTACCCTCCAAGGTCAAGTTTTGAAGTTTTTAGGTAATGTCTTGAATTTTATCATTGATATCTTTATCAATGGAGGATTTCCTAGGGTAAAGTGCTAAAGGACTAATCAAATTCAACATTAGAAGATTCCTCAATCTTTTGAGTCCTCTTATTGTAAACCCTATAACCTCTACTAATGGATGAGTATCCAACTAGGATTCTCTCATTCGCCTTAGACTCAAATTTTCCTAAATTGTCTTTGGTATTTAAAATAAAGACTTTACAACCAAAGACCTTAAAATAGTGAATTGTAGGAATTTTCTCATTCCATAATTCAAATGGTGTTTCGCCTAAAAACTTATGAATTAAGACTTGATTTTGGATATAGCAAGCGGTGTTAACCGCTTCCGCCCATAAATAGCTAGGCAAGAAATATGCATTAAGCATTGTCCTAGCCGTTTTTTATAGGGCACGATTTCTTCTTTCCATCACCCCATTTTATTTGGGTGTTATAGGATAAGAGAACTCATGCTTATACCCTTGTTCTAAGAAAATTTTTGAAAAATTAGAATTCTCAAATTCTCCACCATGATCACTATGGATTTAGTTGATTTTGAGATTTCATTCATTTTCAACCCTTTTGCTAAATCCTATAATTATTTCTAAGGTATCATCCTTATGTTTCATAAAGTAAACCCATGTATACCTAGAAAAATCATCAACTATAACTAAACAATATTTGTTACCATTTAAAGAAGGTATGCTATGACAATAAAATAAATCCAAATGTAAAATCTCTAAAGGTAATGAGGTACTAGTTAAGGTTTTACCTTTATGTGATGATTTTGATTGCTTTCCTTCTTGACATGCATCACACAATTTGTCTTTGACATATCTTACTTTTGGTAGCCCCTTAACTAACTCCAATTTAGCCATCTTGGCTATATTCTTCATATTGATGTGCCTTAGCCTTCTATGCCATAGCCACCCTTCCTCTTCTTTTGCCATAATACATTTAGTAGAAATGTTAGAAGTATAGGATAAATCAACATAATAAATATTAGATTTTCTATATCCAATTAACATGCAATCATTTAAGCTTTTGTGTATAATTAAGCATTTTGAGGATTCAAATTCTACTTTGTAACCTGCATCACAAAGTTGACTAACACTAAGAAGATTAAACTTCATGCTTTTGACTAACAAGACTTTATGAATAATGATTTCAAGGGATACCTCAATTGAGCCTTTACCTAGAATTTTGAGTTTTTCACTATTCCTAAAAGACACGGTTTCCTTGTTAATGTCGATGATTGTGGAAAACTTGCTCACATCTCTGGTCATGTGTCTTGAGCAATCGCTATCTACAATCCACATACTTGGTCCACCTACCTAAACAACATGAAAAATTAATTTCTTAGGTACCAAAATTTTTGGACCAGTGACATCAATCAAAAACTTTTTGGGAGCCCAAGCCTTCTTGACCTTACCCCTAATTGTTGTATTTCTACTAATTAGGGAGGTATAGGCTACTTCCTTGTCCTTAGGTTATCCTATGTCGGCCTTGGTATAAATGACCCTTTGATCCCTAAGAATCATGTCAAGGTATTTTGTGTAGAGGATTCGATGACCGCTAGAGGGGGGGTGAATAGCTCGTTTCGATACGTCGATGGAATTCGTTCGTTCTTGTCTCTACAAATCTCGTTAGTGCAGCGGAAATAAAAATAATATCAATAACGAAAGCGAAAGCAAACACAAATACACCAATACACAAGTATGTAACGTGGAGTAGGAACTATTCGGTTCGGAACCGAATGGTTCCCACTCCACAGATCGAGCTCTAAAGAGCTCTAGTGATGCACACGCAACCACTAATCACAAATAACTCCTTCTCGAAACAATCCGGAGGTGGAGAAACCTCGTACAAATATTCATACAACAATAAGAATAAAATACAAGCAAATACAAGTAAGCTACACAAATACAAGTAAGGAAAACCTTTACAGATGTGAACTTGATTGCTTGAATCGTGATTGAAGACCCTGATTTGCACTAGCAAATCGCCTCAACTATGCTCAAGAAATCGCTGCAAAATCCCCCTTCATGAGCTCCCTTTAAAGCTGCTGCCTGGGCTGATTTTTGGCGGTCGGTGATCGGGACCATCGGTCATTGCCGCCTATATAGTTGTCTCACAACGACATGATCCTGTTGAAAAATCCAATGGCCGATCGATCGTTCACCGATCGCTAACCCCAAGCAAATGAGTCGACTCATTCTATGTCCGAAATATCGAGCACCGGGCCGACTCACACCGATCGACCAAAGATTCGACTACCCACCCACCGCAATGATCGTTAGGAACTCCCGCATCAAACCTAGATGACTCACACCAATCAACTGCCACATGATACTAGTCGACTGATACACCTCAAACATGAGGATTTAACCTCAAACATGAGGTTTAATCCAAGTATGGTGCCCCCATACTTGCTAGACCATCCGTAGCCTAGACCTAAGCCTTCTAGCCACCTCCGTCAGCCTTGCGCCTATCGGATCTCTCCAAGTCATCCATGACTTGTTCATCCATACGCTAGCCTTCAGGTGCTTCTATCGGCTATGTCATGCTAATGGTGTCTACACCGCCAAGACACATTGGACTTACGCTGCCAAGACTCCACTTGGACTTTACGCCGCCAACCGTTGGACTTATGCTGTCAAGACTCCCGCTTGGACTTTACGCCACCAATATCTAACCCCCTTGGACTTCTCAAATGCCAAGTACTCATGACTTGGACTTTCACCGCCAAGACTACACCCTTGGACTTACGTGGCCAAGACTACACCCTTGGACTTTTCAAATGCCAAGACTCAAGCTTAGACTTTCCCTTGCCAACCCATGTTGAACTTTCCATGACAAGACTCATGCTTGGACTTTCTTCATCACATGGTCAACCCTAGTCAACCATCAAAATCCCCTCAAGTCAAACTCGAGTCCGGTCAATTATGACCCGGGTCGATTGCTCCAACAATCTCCCCAAAATATTATCAGACATCAATGTCAAACATCAATGTCAAACCTTCATGTCAAACATCAAAACATCGCTCGAGTCAAACTCAAGTCCGATCAATCGTGACCTGGGCCGATTGCACTAATAATCTCTTCCTTTTTAATGTTTGACAAAACCACATACCTTTGAGTTAGAACACTAACTCAAATCTTCTTACCAATTATCCCAAATTGGTAATCCCATAAATTTTCCCAAAACATTCTCCCCCAAACATTCTCCCCTTTTTTGACTAACATCAAAAAGGTATCTCCAAGGAGGCCAATGTCTCATGTCCCAATGAGATCTTACAATCTCCCCCTTGGTCCAAAAATACCTAGGATGCCTACCATCTTCCTAGTGATAAGTCTCATATCACTCAAGAGAGGCAATCCTATACACTCTCCCAATTTCCAAATTGGGTATCTCAAAATCTCATTTCTCCCCCTCTTGAAGAAAAATAACATCCATCATCCCATGATGGATACCTCCCCCTAAAGGCTTGCTCCCCCTTGACCATTGCACTAACAATGTCCTTGGGAAGTCCCTAAGCCAATAGGAACTCTAAAACATCAAAAATAAGGTTCATAGTTCAACATTGAACTTTCCAACCCCTTAAATTTGATACATCACCCTAACAACTCTTCTAATCCATATCCAATGGATTTTCACCCTTTATAATGCTTCCCAAAGCATATCTTAGGGTTAGAAGTGGTTAAGGAACTTTACCGTAGCTAAAAACGAGCTAAACAACCTTGTTTTTCCTGAAATCAGCCTGGCAGTCGACTCTATCAGAGATCAGTCGACTTTTGTGTCCATCAGTCGACTACCACCAAGGGCAGTCGACTGATAACTGAAATATTAGAATTTTAGTTATCAGAAATGAAATTCAAAAATTCATAAAAAATTATACGTATATCGAAAAATCATGAAAATTCATATGTATAATACTTATGACACATACAATTGGTGAAAAATGTTGGAAAAATATTTTACCCATAAAATATCGAAATTGATATAAAGTTCAAAAGTGAAGAAAAACTTCAATGTTTTAGCTCACTTTGTATCAACTTCATCAATGGTGATTGCTATCAAAAGATATACTTCACCAAGATTTTCTAAATGGATTTCAAAATGATTTTGAAAACCTATATTAGATCATATTCCTTGGGCTTAATGTACATGACTTGTACATAAGCTTTCCCAATGATCCATTAATAATATAAGATAAGTTTGAGTTCATCTAGATGCAAAAACTATGCACCTTGAACTTAACTCATATCCTAGCATCTCACATGTATCTAGGGTGTATAAAATACACATAAGTCAATGTGATGTGAGATGTGGGTTTTGTTCATCCTAATCTAGGGTTCCATGCATTTTTCTAAGGTAACCCTCCTTGATTCCCTTATAAATGGGACTTCAAGTCGTGTCACTGTCCTTAAATCAATTTTAATCAAATTAAATGCATGAATGATCATTACATAAATGATAACATAATTATGCATGGCCAATGATCATGATGTCATGGCATATGAGATAATCTAAAAACACATGACATTAAACCTTAATCCTAAACATGATCATGTATTATTAAATGATTAAAAAAAAACATGATGTCATGGCATGTTATATGACAAACAAGGCATGGCAGATAAAAGGTATAAGTATAATAATACCTTACTTTTAATATTTGTTTCCATTTGATATAGTTAAATATATTTTGTCATATTATCCAAAATTTCCCAAGTGTGCCAAAAACCCAAAATGGCACACCAAATACCTCTAAACTTGAATTGTGCCAATTTGATTGATTTTTCATAATTCCAACAATGTATTGGCACATCCTAAAAATTTTTAGGATCATAATTCAAATCTATTTCCAAGGTATCCATAACCTTGAAAATTACCTAAAGTGTCACCTTTACCATGGTTAGGTTAACTACCCATCCATTTAAAGTTGACACACCTAAACCCATTTATCGTGAATCGATCACGCTCTTAGGAACCCAAAACCTATTTGAGCTCCTAGGGTTTACTAGGTATTCCTTAGGGATAACCTCCCTAGATACCCTCCTAATGACCCTTCTAGGCTTGTTAGCCTTGGTCATTTGGGTCTTGTCATGGTTAACTCTAGGGGTAACTCCTCTTGTAACCTTCTTAATGGCCTTCCTAGGTTTCCTTGAAACCCTAGCCACTAGGTACACACTTTGGTCAAACTTAGGGATGACTTCTCTATTGACCTTGGCTTTCCTAGACCTAATTTGAGTTCCATAATCAAATGGAACTTTATGGTAGGTCTTGTTGGGCTTAGGCTTGCCCTTGGTTGACTCTTGATTTCTAGGTCTTTGACTTTGACTCCTATACCTAGATTTTTTATCACTTGACCCTTGAAATTGATTTTGCATTTTCTTGAGGGTCTTTTCAAGTTTCTCAAGCCTTGACCTTAAGGCTTGATTTTCTTGCTCTAATTTCTCTAATTTTATGGGCCCATTATTTCTATGATCATTTTTGCCCTTCCTAGGCATGTGTCTAAAATTCTTGGAGTTAAAACCTAGATGGTTTTCAATTTTCTTGATAGATTCCCTAGGTAAGATTTTTCTAGAGACATTAGTCCCAAATTTCTCCTTATTTAAAAAATTGACACTCTTATCACCTAGACAAAAAATATTTATTGTTTCTAGCATGCTTTTCATTTACAATAGCAAGATTGTTAAAATTATTCTTAGCATGCTTTTTGACATTTAAACTAGAAGGAGCATTACTAAAATGTACCTTAGGGTTAGCCTTAGCTCCCCCTACATGTGATGCTCCCTTTTTAGCCTTTTTCTCTCCCTTTGGGCATTGATTCCTAAAATGCCCCGGTTGTTGGCACTTAAAGCAAATGATGTGCTCTTTGCTTCTTCTAGTGGGGGCACCTGCATTCTTGACTTTTTCATGACTTTTAGGCGTCGGAGGAGCTTTCTTGACCTTCTTTGGGCACTTACTCTTATAGTGCCCAAACACCCTACACTCAATACACATTATATGAATTTTATTTGAAATTGAGGTGTTTGAGTCACCTAGGGTGGTGGTGAGGGTCTCTTGAGCTTACTCTTCCTCTTGACCGGATGTAGATGTCTCCTCTTGAGGTTGCTCCGGTGTGGGAATTCTCCCCTCCCCCTCAATTCTAGAGGTGGAGGCTTCTCCTACTTCCTCCTCTTCTTCCACTGATCCCGATCCGGATGTTGATTCTCCATCAACTTCCAAATCATTACTTTCTTATGATGAGGATGATGTGCTCTCTTCTTCAGTCTCCTCCTCCAACTGAGCCGATGAGCACTCTTGTTCTTTGGGCTTCTCATGGAATCTTGTCAACTTGCTCCATAGCTCCTTGACATCCATGTAATCTCCTAGCCTAGACAAAACATCATTAGGTATCAAATCTTCTAAAAATTTTGTTACCTTAACTTCGGTCTTGAACTTAAGACGTTGCTCTTGGGTCCACTTCTTCAACTTCAAGACCTCTCCCTTCTTGTTCTTAGGTGGTTCAAAGCCTTCCATGATGATGAACCAATCTTCTATGTCCATCATCAAGAATGTTTCTATTCTAGCCCTCCACGCCGGAAAATCTTCTTGATCGTATGGTAGTGGTGTGTTGATATCCCATCCTAGCTTTCCTTGAAAATCCATCTTCTTTCCCTCTAGCGGTGTTGCTCCCGAGTGTTAATCCATAGAAGAGCTCCTAACTCTGATACCAATTATAGAGGATTTGGTGACCACTAGAGGGGGGTGAATAGCTCGTTTCGATACGTCGATGGAATTCGTTTGTGCTTGCCTCTACGAATCTCGTTAGCATAGCGGAAATAGAAATAATAGCAATAACGAAAGTGAAAGCAAAAACAAATACACCAATACATAAGTATGTAACGTGGTTCAGAACCGAATAGTTCCTACTCCACGGATCGAGCTCTAAAGAGCCCTAGTGATGCACACGCAACCACTAATCACAAATAACTCCTTCTCGGAATAATCCGGAGGTGGAGAAACCTCGTACAAATATTCTTACAACAATAAGAATAAATTACAAGCAAATACAAGTAAGCTACACAAATATAAGTAAGGAAAACCTTTACAAATGTGAACTTGATTGCTTGATCTTTGATTGCTTGAATCGTGGTTGAAGACCTTGATTTGCACCAGCAAATCGCCTCAACAATGCTCAAGAAATCGCTGCAAAATTCCCCTTCACGAGCTCCCTTTAAAGTTGCTGCCTGGGCTAATTTTGCTGGCGATCGGTGATCGAGATCATCGATCGCCCTATAGCCGTTGTCTCACAACGGCATGATCCACGTTGGAAAAATCAAACAGATAGGACATCAGTCGACTCATCGAGCCTTCACTCTAACCCCAGTGATCAGTCGGACTCCATTCTGCCCGAAATCGAGCACCACGATCGGTGATCACAAGATCGATCGCAGATATTGCCCACCTCTAGCAGTCGACTACTAGGGCACTCCCTGTAGTTAAATCCTAGTTGACTCACACCAGCCGACTGCCACATGATACCAGTCGACTGATACACCTCAAACATGAGGTTTAACCCAAGTATGGTGCCCCCATACTTGCTAGACCACCCATAGCCTAGACCTAAGCCTTCTAGCCACCTCCATCAGCCTCGCGTCTATCGGATCCCTCCAAGTCATCCATGACTTGTTCATCCATACGCTAGCCTTCATGTGCTTCCATCGGCTATGTCATGCTAACTGTGTCTACACCGCCAAGGTACATTGGACTTACGCTGCCAAGACTCCGCTTGGACTTTATGCCGCCAACCATTGGACTTATGCTGCCAAGACTCCCGCTTGGACTTTACGCCGCCAATATCAAACCCCCTTGGACTTCTCAAATGCCAAGTACTCATGACTTGGACTTTCACTGCCAAGACTATACCCTTGGACTTACATGGCCAAGACTACACCCTTTGACTTTCCAAATGCAAAGACTCAAGCTTGGACTTTCCCTTGCCAACCAATGTTGGACTTTCCATGCCAAGACCCATGCTTGGACTTTCTTCATCACATGGTCAACCCTAGTCAACCATCAAAATCTCCTCGTGTCAAACTCGAGTCCGGTCAATCATGACCCGGATCGATTGCTCCAACAATCTCCTCAAAATATTATCAGACATCAATGTCAAACCTTCATGTCAAACATCAAAACATCGCTCGAGTCAAACTCGAGTCCGGTTAATCGTGACCTGGGTCGATTGCACCAATATTTTGACCCACTAATGAATTTTTCTAAACATGCTCTTAATTCACACACTTCATTCTTAAGATTTTCATTTTCCTTTCTAAACATGCAAGAATTATCACATAAAGATTGTTCATTCCTAATTTCCTTAATTTCTACTCTCAAGTTCGTAACCTTAAATTTAGATTTGTCTAAACTATTCTTAAGATAAGCAATAGTTTTGTATAATAATTTTACTCTAAGGGAGTCTTTTACCTCATCATCACTAGATGACGATTCGTCGCCTGATGAAGATATGAGTGTCACATGGTGTGTGATGTGACATAGCTCCTCCTCATCGGATGAGTCTTCAACACTTTGAGTGTCCCATGAGATTTGGGCCATTATAGCCTCCTTCTTCTTCTCCCTCTTGTCCTTCTTCTTATTTTCTTTTTCTTCCTTCTTCTTTAGCTCCGAGAAATTTGGCTTGATGTGCCCCTTCTTATTGCATCCATAGCAAGTAACATTAGTGTTAGAAATTGAATTACTACTTGATTTAACTTTTGAGGATTAGAACATCCTCCTCACATCCTTCTTGGTGAGCCTTCTTGATTTTCCACCGAATCTCTTGACGTAGTGAGCCACTTCACTAGCCGATAACTCTTCATCACTACTTGATGACTCATCCTAAGACTCGGATGATGAATAGACCTCCTACTTTTCCTTCTTCTTCTTCTTCTTCTCCTTCTTTCCTACAATAAGGGCTTGACCTTTCTCCTTTGATGAAGTGTTAGCTTGTTTATGCAATTCAAATTCACAAAATAATTCATCTAATTTAACTAAGGAAAGGTCTCTAGAGATCTTATAAGCATCTACCATTGATGCCCATGAGGTTGTTCTAGGAAAGGCTTGAAGAATGTACCTTAGAAAGTCACGATTGAAGAATATAAAATCTTATGCACCAAAATTAATCATCTACCTCACTAGGGTAGAAATTACCCACCTGATATATAGATTATGTTAACTGCCTTCACATCCAAAACTCTATCTCTTCCATTAACTATAGAACCAACCACTAGATTAATTAAACAACACAAACAATGGTATTCTTCCATTAACATCCAGATCCGAACTTACCATGTTTAGCTTCACTTCACGGTTTCTTGATCCAATTTGCGGGAAACCCGATCTGCCCAATCAATTTAACTACAAGCAAATCCCATCAGATTAATTAAACCTATTAATCAAGCCAATTAATCGTATAGGTTTGGACCAAATTCAATTAATCAAAATCTCACTGGTCATTACCTCCGTTCTCTGCTCAAGGAGGTAACGATGAAGTGGCAATCTCGATTGACGAAGGAAACAAGCAGCGATAACAACAATCGAGTTGCAAAAGATAAAAAGGTAACGACAATGTTGTGCTTGGCCGGAAAGGAGAGGCGGTGGCTAGTGCTCACATCATAAGCCCATTGGAACAGGAGGTTACTAATGCACGCAAACGTGACCTCAAATCTCTCAATGGAAATCGTCGAGGACTCGAAGTGCACGCTCGCACTCAACGCTTGCAAGTGCATGGATGTCATCAAGTAATAAAGAATATCAATCCCACAGAGACTGAGATTTCGAGTTTCAGTTTATCCAGTGGATGTGTTGTTGTTCGGATTGGTAATCTGAGGGTTCACGAATGAGAGGTCGTCGGTGGTCCGAACTCAGTACGGTGTCACACTGAAGAAGAGAAAAGGTTGCTACGAGGATTTGAATGAGATTCTAGGACTTCGATTTCGTTTGTGTGTTGCAGAACATGCTATCAATCGAATGTATCCAGATTTTCTAGCTAGGGTTTTGTGGAAAGGACATCATACACTATGGTACGAGGATGCCGAATTGATCCCTACGACAAGCTAGAAACAATGCACATTACTGACTCTATCGCATCCTTCTATCCATAGTTGCAGGCGATGAGGCCAACCTCTAGGTTTCTTCTAATATCCCCTAAATCTTAGATACAAGGACTGTCACTCCTCGTATCGTCTACGCACAGAAGATAGAAAACTAAAACACAAAGCTATAGATCTAAACAATCATTCAACTACAAATATGATTTCAAGAACGAAAACATATTTGAAATAGCAATGTTCTACTCAACACAAATTACTCCCTAATCCTATAATTGGAGAATCTACTCAATGAATACGAGATGAGAGTCACAATACATTATAGAATTCATGAGTAAAATGATAAACGTGCAAGAAATATGAATTACAATGTAATTGTAGCTCTTCCCTCTAGCGTTGTGGTGCAAATCTTGATTCTCGAGCAGCTCTCTCCTTCTCCGATGCGAGTTCTCGAAGCTTTTTAGAGCTTCAGAGTGTCATCCCGGCCGGCGTGCCTCCCCCTAGGATTTGAGCGGAGCTTTCCTTATATAGACATCATACCAGATCACTACGAAATCTGAAAAAAACTTAGTCGCATCAAATCGCTGTCACTACACAGTGTGAAAACACATGACCTGGCCGTGTGTCGGGCCGTGGCAGCCATTTTCGCCTTCTGAACATGGCTGTGTGTTGGCACACATGCCCTGGTCGTGTTCCCTTCTGTGTCCAATTGCCAAATGTCTTCTTTTTGCTCCGAAAGTGTGTCGTTATCCCCACGAAATGCTATCCTGCATACAAAAGTATACAAAGCATATCTCCAAACCAGAAAATAGAAAATGCATAGAAAACAAAGTAAAATATACATGAAACAAACATAAAATGAGATGAGATATGAGCAAAAATTACTCCTAAAATCCTATATGTTTTGCTCACATCAATTTCCCCAGACTTAGATCTTTGCTTGTCCTCAAACAAACCTTAGTGCCATGAAATTTTAAAAAAGTATTGTTCCATACTTAGCATGTTAACTAGATTTATCAAGTGGTGTTTACAATTAAAGCAAAATAGATATGTTTTAAAAATTCACTAAGTTAGCTCCTCGTGCTCATGCTAAGTGAATCTTCTTAGGGGATACTCATTCCATAGTGAGTTAAGTCGTCATCCTATAGCTTTTCTAAGGTCTTCGGCTCTTAAGCACTTATCTACCCAAAGCGAGGGTCATTCCCTAGATCTAGCACAAAGTCTCAAAGGTTTCAGATTGAGAAAAATTGATAGGTGTTTCCTCAGTAACCTAACTCGGTCTCAAAGGAGCATATAACCATTTCCACCCACGACAACTATTTGTTTATCCCTCATAATCTCTTTTTCTTCTTTCTTTTCTTTTTCATTTATTTTTTTATCTCTCTCTCTCTCTCTCTTTCTCTTTTTTTTCTTTTCTCTCTTTTATTTCTCGGCTCACTGAGATTTTGATTTTTCCGAATGGGCTTACACAGCCCGAGCATCTCTAGTAACTAAAATGCTAAACTTAGGGTCACCTGTGGATTCCAAAGTACTAGACTACTTAGATGAATCATAATTAGGTATGTACTAGACTCTCTCTTTCAGAATGTTCGACATATGTAGGTGTAAAAATAAAAGCTAACCAGTGTAAGTATAGAACATTCATTAGAGCAAATAAAATAAAATACCATGAGATAAATAAAGTTAAGCTACCTATGGGAACAACTCATGAAAGTAACTTTAAAAATACTACTGAGGCAGCTTAAAGATAGCCAAGACTAAGTACAGGAAGAAACTAAACACACTATGCATGAATAAATGAATGCTAACTAAGATGCAAACATTAGGAAAGAAACCACTGCTAAAAACAAAACAAAATTTGGGGTCCCCCCCAAACTTAAGTAAAGCATACCTTTAGTATGGTGGACAAGGTGGAAAGTCTGGTAGCCTCGACATCTCGGGGTCCTGGGAGAACCTGCTGCTGAGTCACTGATGCCACATGTACATGTGGTCAATCTGAGAGCTGGTGGATGCAGTGGATGCTCAGTGCTCCTCCTCCCTAGCCCATTGTGCCTGCTGGGCTCGCATATGCTGCCGCATCTCCTGGCGATAGGCGGCCTCTGCCTAGCGACGAGTAGCCTCCTCCTAGAAGTAGACACGGGTCTCATCGTAGAACTCCTCGGCTCGCTGGAAGTGCTCCCGGAAGCCCTAAAACTCACCTGTGTATAGGCGCTCTGCTCCTCCATCGCTTCCTCTGTGTCTGCTTCTCGGCATGTATGTCATCGAGGCGCGATCGGAACTCCAAAAAATTATAGGCAGATGTACTTGCAACCTGCTCAAAAGTAGAAAAAGGTGGTGGTGTAGGTGCAGGCTCATGTCGACGTGGACTAGGTGGGATCCTATGTATGTATGGATTGGAGGGAGATTGATGCAAAGGGGGAGAGATGGGTGCCGATGTGAATGGTCCCTCATATGGTGGGGACTCCACTATCAGGTCTAAGCGTCAGTTGGCGCGTGTGGTGATGGTGGTACGATCGGGGTTGGGGAGCCTAAGGGTCGTCAGGTTTTTCTTTACAAAGCATAAGGAGTGTCCCTCTCTTACAATCATCTTCATGGTCATACACACTCCTAGGTCGATCCTAGGGATCCCCTCTATGCTATCTAGTGCAGTGTAGTCGTACCCATCCTATGGAAAATGTGGGTAAGCAAGCCCTCAACATTAATCTCTCTCTAGCTACTTTGCCCATTTTCACTAAGTGTATAATGAAATGGGATCCTACATCGATGCTACTCCTTCCTTGTAGCATGTCCCATAGGCAAAGCAGCTTGCTAGCTCTCACTACACCGTCACTCTCCCCACGATAAAAAATAGTACTTGCCATGATTCGGTGGAGATATCGGAAAATGGGGTTTTGGAGGCGTGATGCTTTGGCCCTAGAAGGGTCGTAAGCGTGCTCTCCTATCAATTCAGTCCAAAAGATTCGAGAGTTGAACCCAATAGGGGTTCTTCTCTCTCCCCCACTCGGCAAGCCAAAGCATGAGTTCCATTGGTGAAGTGTCCATTCATGCTCAATGTTAAATATCCTAAAGGTAATCCTACCCTGTTCGCTCTCTCTACCCATTAAAACTTCAGCTTCTAAAGAACTTAAAAATTCTAAAACTACCCTAGGGTAGGTTGGGTGTCTTATCCCCATTATCTCTCCCCGCCCTATTTTTGCAAATAGGGCTTGAATGTCAACCCCTAAGGACTCTAGTAAATCTTCATCAAGATACCTAGTTGCAGTGATTTTACGAGTATAAAGTATGTTATATCTATCCCTAAGCTCATTGTTGCAAAAAAGAAGGGTTGGAAGAGTGTTACCCTCCTCTAGAGCTTGAGGGGGGTCGATTCTCCTTGCTCGTCGCTCCAAAGCACCGGATCGAGATACCACTTGCTTGGTCCTCCTCATCCTTTGCTTCTTTTTGGCTTCTTTGAAGGTTGGAAAAGCTTCTAGGTGGTGGGGACGAAGGATCCACATGGCTAGGGCAAGAAAAATTGAAACACACGGCGCATTTGGGGCAAAAATGCACAGCGTGCCCTTTTTAACCTCGCATGACACGGTCATGTGCACCTTGGGTTAGTCGGGCACGGCCGTGGGAAAACACATGGCCAGGCTGTGTGTCCCCTATTTCCCTCCTTTTGTGCATAACGGTATGAATTTTCTCACACACTTCGTCGTGTAAGCTAAAAATTGATTTTATTTTTACCTAGCATGTTATTTCTATTCCTAATGCTAAATGAAATGGAAATCAAAGTTCAAATTAACCAAATGAATGCAATACAATCAAAATAAAACCTAAAAAAACTAAACTTGGGTTGCCTCCCAAGAAGCGCTTTGTTTAAGGTCGTTTAGCTCGATCACACTCCCTTATCAACTTGGCTCTGGAGATTCTGTGAACCTCCATTCATCCATCTCAGTGTCAACATTCGGTGGGCTCGGCTTCATCCTGCTGAAAGTAAAGCCATCTAGGTAGGGAGCTCTACACTCTGATAGGCTGAAGATGATGATCTCCCCGTCTACCTCTAAGGAGATCTGGTATTCTTTTACATCTATGCATGCCCCCGCAATTGCCAGAAAGGGCCTTCCCAAGATGATGGGATTCTGGGGATCGGATCCTGTGTCGAGTATGATAAAATTCGTATATATCACGAAGTTCTCGACAACCACATGCACATGTGTTAGCATGCCGACGGGTTCCTTGACTGAGTCATCCCCCATACGAGTTCCAAGGTTCGCTGGTTGGAGCCCATTCAGTCTCATCTTCAAGTAGTATGAGTAGGGCATCAGACTTACTGATGATTCTAAGTCGCACAACGCTTCATCGAAGCTTTCCCCAAAAATCGGGCAGGGGATAACAAATTCACTAGGGTCCTCAAGCTGGGGTGGAATTTTATCTTCAATTTCAGCTTGGTCTGGTAGGGTGGAAATCATGGTTGCACACCCCTTGGCGAATCTATTTCTTTGCGCTCCTTTCTCGCTGCACATTCCTTCCTCCTTAGCTTGACTCGGCTCGGGTAATGACAAAGAATTATCCATAGGTTGTGACACGGTTTGGGCTATCTGGGCCACCTGTGTCTCCAACATCCTTGTGTGACTTGCAAGACCATCAATAGTGGCCTTCAAGTATCTGAGTGACTCCTCTGTTCTATGATGTTGGCGACAGAACTCTTCATTGGCCTTCGTTTAGGTAGCAATAAAGTCTTCCATCATCAATTCTAACCTAGACTTCTGTGGTTGCTGCTGCTCATTGCTCTGCTGCTGCCCATACCCTCCTGATGGTTGGAAGTTCCTTGAGTTATTCCGATAGGAAAAGCTCGGGTGGTTCTTCCATCCGAGGTTATAAGTACTGGAGTATGGGTTGTTGGGCTTTTGATTATAGTCCCCAACCGCATCGACATGCTCAATCTGCTCTTCTAAGCCACCTTGCCCTCCATAGTAGTCCTCCCGATATGTTGCTGCTCCTTCTCCAAAGTCAATGGACGCACATGTAGATGCAGGATTTAAAGAGTTGAATCGTCTGCCAAGCGCGTCCATTCTCGCTGCTAGGTGGTCCACGAAGTTGATAATATACCGTCCCGCTGTAGGAGTTGGGTGACTACATTCGGAAGCCCATTGATGGTGGTTCTAGGCCACCTCTTCTATCAGCTCCTCTACTTCCTCGATAGTCTTATTCATAAGTGCTCCTCCTGCGACAGAATCGAGGGACATCTTTATGGCGTACATGATCTCATTATAGAAGATGTGGATCACCAACCACCTTTCCAGTCCATGGTGAGGGCATTGGTAAAGTAGCCCCTTGTAGCGATCCCAATCTTCAAATAGGGACTCCCCCTCCTTCTGACGGAAGCCTGTGATCAAATGGCGCATGTGAGCAGTTTTGCTTGGTGGAAAGTATTTGTTCAAGAACTACTACTCACATTGCTCCCATGTAGTAATGCTTCCCGAAGGTAGGGAGTGAAGTCATGCCTTAGCCTTATCTCGCAATGAGAACAGGAATAGGCTCAAGCAGATCGTGTCTGCAGGGACTCCATTTATTTTCATTGTCGAGCAGATTTCCAAGAATGACTCCAGGTGTCGGTTCGGGTCTTCAGTCGCAGCTCCCCCGAATTGACTCTACTGAACCATATGTATGAGTGTTGGCTTCAGTTCAAAGTTGTTTGCCAAAATGGATGGTCCAGCTATACTCGGCCTAAATCCTCTAGCGCTAGGGGTTGCGTAATCCCACAAGGGTCGGCTACCTATATTCACTTCGGATGCAGCTTGATCCTCCATCCTCTCCTGTTCGGCTTTCTGGCGATGATAGGTTCGTTCGATTTCTAAATCGATCAGAATCAGGCCTTCCGATCCTAAGCGTCTAAGCATACGAAGAACTGAGCCACAAAATTAGGAGTATTTACCTAAGGTTTAGAAACAGGAAATAAACTAATCTAGCTAACTAATCAAAGAGCAAATAATAAATAGAGAATCACTTCTAGAATAAAATAAAAACTAAATCTAAAAATGGAAAATCTAAAAATTCAAATAAAATAAAAATAAGCAAGTAAATAAATCTAACCTAAGTCCGATCCAACTATCCACTTTCTTGATTCGATATCGAATCAATTAGTCCCCGGTAACGGCGCCAAAAACTTGATCCATGCAAATGTGACCTCAAATCTCACGACGAAGTTCGTCGAGGACTCGAAGTGTGTGCTCGTGCTCAATGCCTGCAAGTGCACGGATGTCGTCAAGTAATAAAGAATATCGATCCCACAGGGACTGAGATTTTGAGTATCGGTTTGTCCAGTGGATGTGTTGTTGTTCGGATTGGTAATCTGAGGGTTCACGAATGAGAGGTCATTGGTGGTCCGAACTCAGTACGGTGTCACACGAAAAAAGAGAAAAGGTTGCTACGAGGATTTGAATGAGATTCTAGGACTTCGATTTCATTTGTGTGTCGCAGAACATGCTATCAATCGAATGTATCCAGATTTTCTAGCTAAGGTTTTGTGGAAAGGACATCATACACTATGGTACGAGGATGCCGAATCGATCCTTGCGACGAGCTAGAAACGATACACATTACCAACTCTATCGCATCCTTCTATCCACAGTTGTAGGCGATGAGGCCAACCTCTAGGTTCCTCCTAATATCTCCTAAATCTTAGATACGAGGACTGTCACTCCTCGTATCGTCTACGCACAGAAGATAGAAAACCAAAACACAAAGTTATAGATCTAAATAATCATTCAATTGCAAATATGATTTCAAGAACGGAAACATATTTGAAATAGCAATATTCTACTCAACATAAATTACTCCCTAATCCTATAATTGGAGAATCTACTCCATGAATACAAGATGAGAGTCACAATACATTATAGAATTCATGAGTAAAACGATAAACATGCAAGAAATATGAATTACAATGTAATTGCAGCTCTTCCCTCTAGCGTTGTGGTGCAGATCTTGATCCTCGAGCGGCTCTCTCCTTCCTTGATGCGAGTTCTCGAAGCTTTTTAGGGCTTCGGAGTGCCGGCCCAACCGGCATGCCTCCCCCTAGGGTTTGAGCGGAGCTTTCCTTATATAGACATCACACTGGATCGCTGCAAAATCTGGAAAAAACCCTAGTCACCATATGAAACACACTACCGCTGGTGTCGTCAGTATGCGACCATTTTGCCCCTTGAACAAGACACACGCCCTGACCATGTTCCCTTCGGCGTCCAGCTGCCAAATGTCTTTTTTTTTCTCTGAAAGTGCACCATTATCCCCATGATCGAAATGCTATCCTGCACACAAAAGTATACAGAACAGATCTCCGAACCAGAAAATAGAAAATGCATGGAAAACAAAGTAAAATATACATGAAACAAACATAAAATGAGATGAGATGTGAGCAAAAACTACTCCTAAAACCCTATATATTTTGCTCACATCAGTTACGACAACGTCGTTGACCTCGATTGATCGCAATCCGTTGACTGCAATGGTGGTGTCACGAGCACTCGAAAGATTGAGCTACTCGGTGGGAGGCTATCGGTGAAACTATCCACTAGGAAGAGTCGTGAAACTAGGGATCGAGAGAAGGAGAGAATGATCGCGATAAAAAGGTTATCGACTCACCCCCCCCCCCCCCGTCTAGATTGACAAAGCATGGTAAGGAGACGGCAGCGCAGATCTGGTTACCAATGAAGATCTCTGGCATGGGCGACGATGTCTACTGCTTGTAATGGCTGACGCTGCTTGTGGCTGGCGAATGGCCACGATCAACTGCAACAAGGTGAGGTGGAGAAACAGTGGCGAAAAGAGAAGGAATCGGGAGGGAGGAAGAGAGGCGATGGCGAGGAGAGGAAATCGCGAGATCGGGAAAAGAGGAAAAAACAATAAAGAAGGGAAATAATTAAGGACGGCTTAAATAGAAAGCTTATACTTAGTGTTAGTTTAATTAACCCTTGATTTAAATCCTTTATTAACCTTATTAATCCAAAGTGGTTTTATAAATCCTGCTCATTCCTTTCGTATGATCAACCATATCAAGTCGATCTAAATCCCATAAAAAAATTCTCAGATATTTTATAAGAGCATATCTAATTTAACTAGTGCTATTTTATTATTATTTTATTTTATTTCTAATATCTTACATTCTCTTCCACTAATAAAAATTTGGTCCCTAAATTTCCTACTCAAGTATGATGAGTAAGCAATACCACACCGCTCGACTCAAGTACTTGGAGAGAAAAAAAAATCACACACCTCAAGTAACTAAGTGGGGGTACTAATAGCCTCTAAAATCTATCACGCATGCTTTCAATAGCCCTTCTAAAGTATGGACAGTACCTTCATATTGACCATCTACTAAAAGGTAAATAATCGTACCAGAGTGAAGCTCTATATCGATGACATGTTGAAGACTTTGTTAGAATCATAAAGTGAATCATGAATCACTATCAGATATGATACTCAAGGTTACTCCATGAAATATGGAAATCCCCCCTACAATATCATTTCCACCAAGCGATCCAACAAATTCCATCTTATGGCTCGGTAGAAAATGAGTGGACTTGGTTGATCAACCATCGATTATCCAAATCGCATCAAGTCCTTTTTGAATTCTAGATAATCTCCCAACATTGTCCATCGTACTAGGCTACCACTTTCATCTTCGTACATAACCCGACTGGTCACTAATATTCCACCTTTACTTGTTGGCACACTAAACATCTAACTATGAAATCAACCATATCCTACATATTGTTCCACCATCAAGAACGTTTCAACACTCACTATTTTCGGGTACACCCCGAACAAATCTCCCATCTTGAATGATGAGTCTCCTAAACAACTCTTTCTAAAGTTAATGCAACTCCGGAACCCACTATCCTTCTCAGAGATGGAGAATTATTTTCTCACAAGAGAAATCAATCTCCTGTTCAAAATCTACTCTACCACACAAAAACTACAAGTGATTGGGAGACTATAGTAATCAATCTCCCTTGTTGCATCTGTCTGTGTTCTAGCCACTCTATAGTAGCTATACAGTAGCTAGCCAAAACTCCATGAGCACTCCTGCTCCATACATCTACAAACCAAGATCATAACTGTTGGTGATCGTTTGGAAGCTAGAGGGGGTGAATAGCGCGTTTTCGTTTCTACAAGAATGATTAGCGGAAGCAAACAAATATAATATAAGTAAAAATGAAAGAACAATGCTAACAAAGCCTTTACGTGGTTCGGAGATAACGCTCCTACTCCACGGAGATCCTTAAGGTGGATCAACCCAAGAAATTTCTCTAAGAAGCTTTCCTTTACAACAAACCTCCTCTTCTTTACCAAGAATGAAACTTGAGCTTAGAGAGAGGAGGAGAGGATTTAAGATCACTTAGAAAGCTTGAAAAAACTTGTGGGAGCTTAGGAGAATGATCAGAATATAAGCATTAGCCTCTTCTTGCTCCCCTTGGCCTCTTTTTATAGGAAAGAGCCTCTTTTTCCCGTTGGAGGTCTATCAGTCGACTGATGACTTACATCAGCCGACTGCCGCCGATTCTAACGGCTTCTGAATAGCCGGATTCGCGGGATTTATCATCGTCATCGCCAACGGGAAGACTATCAGTCGACTGCCAAAAGTGGCAGTTCGAATCTCGCCGTAGCGCCGCGATCGGCTACGGCCTTTCGTTCGGTGGTAGTCGATCGCCAATAATGGCGAATGATTGCCACCACGCGTATCTTGTCTCGAGTCGACTCAAGAATTCGAGATAACTCCCGATCGCCAATAGCTCTCCAACCTCTAATGCTGCATTTTAAAGGCCAGTTCGACTAACACCATGTTCCAGTCGACTGGCACACCCCAAGTATGACTAATTCATACTTGAAAACCTACCCTAATCCTAGACTTAACCTTCTAGCTTCTCCATCAGCCTTGCGCCTCCAGGATTTCTCTGAGTCCACGACTCCATCCATGCACTTGCCTTCAAAAGCTTCCTTCGATTTCGTCATGCTTTGGGTTTCTTCTTTGCCAAAGTGCGCTTGGACTTTACGCCGCCAAGACTACATGCTTGGACTTATGCCGCCAAGACTTGCCTTTGGTCTTTCTTTGCCAAGGACTGCTTGGACTTTACGCCGCCAAGACTACATGCTTGGACTTACGCCGCCAAGACCTTTCCTTTGACTTCTCTTTGCCAAGATCACACTTGGACTTGTCTTTTACCAAGTCTTCATACTTGGATTTTCCTGTCACTTAAATATGTTCACAATTAGATCACAAAACATTGTCTAACTTAGATGATTATCCAAACATCAAAATATATAAATGCTTGGGGCATTGTTGCACCAACGATCTCCCCCTTTTTGATGTTTGGCAATCATTTAAGTTATGTCTTTAACACATGCATATAAACATATTTCAATATGAATTCTAACTTAAATATCCCTTCTCCCCCTTTGACATACAACAAAAATAGAAGAGTTTATCCAATAAGTGCAGGAAAGAATTATAATTGACACATCTTGAACAAAGGTATAAAATTGATATGAAGCTCCCCCTTAATCCAAGACATGATTCATGATGTGGAAATAACATGTGAAGCAAAGCATAAACAATAGAATAGGCAAATATGTCTTAGCTTTGCACCAACAATTATAGAATTAAGGGATGTATCTCCCCCTAAACCAGTGCATCAAGAAGATCCTTCTTTCCATACAAGTTATCATGTATATACTGTGGAAATCATATAATGTCCAAAATTGGACCTTTTAAACGATGAAAAACCGTTTTCTATTCCAAAATAGTGTCACCGATTCGACTGGAATCATCATCCAATCGTGCCTTGGCAATGACCGCCAATAATGGTAGTCGATCGATATCGCATAAATCAAATTGAATTTTTCAATCAAGGTTTAAAAATGCGTAGAAAATTCCGTGGATGTCCAAAAATCACGAAACTCGTCATACACATTTCATTCGACTAATATAACATATAAAAAATATTAGACGAAAAACATGCCCATCAGATTAATGGATTGATATGATATTCAAAATGATACAAAATATGAAGCAAAAGTGGAATTGTATCGTATCAATATTCATAACTTAGTACTATGTACTCAATCTCTAAACTTGAAAATAACAAATTGTAGGCACTAATAGAAATGAACTAAACAAAACACAACTTCATTTCATTAATCAAAAATCATTACACAAGTTGGAGTTTGTGTCGTACATACGACCAAAAAGAAAATAACAAAAAACATGCTAGCGATCGCGATCCATCGGCAGTGCATGACGAACCATCGTGAGGAGGTGGGTGTCCGGGTGCAGGAGGGCGGAGAATTGCCAAAATGTTCTGCTGCTGCCGATGCATCCCACTCATGAGGGAGAGGAGCTCCTGATGCTCCCGGCGAAGCTCCTGTTGCCCCAAGCACAGCTCCTCAAGACGTGTATCTACCCGCTCTGTAAAAGCATCGAAGCGGGCAATGAAAGATGAGTCTGGCAGAACAGCATCACTTGCGCTAGCCCCTCTCAGATCGGCTTCTCGAACACCTCCACCTCAACATCTCCTTCCGCGGCATCCTCGGTGTGAGCGCCACCGCCGCCATCGTGCAGTGGTCCTGGAAAATGGACCCTTTCCTTTGTACCTTCAAGCCCGCCAAGGAGAAGCTCCGACGAGTCATCTGGTCATATTTTCTATTCATGATTTTAATATGTTGACATCAATGCCTACGGAGCTAAGACACTGAGTAAGGACATTTCCAAAAGGCATATGAACCTTTCCATTGTTAGGCTTAATGAAATGAGTGATGCAGTGGAAGGTGTTGAGACCAATATCGATGTCTAAGTATTGACGAAGGATATGCATGAAAAGGAAGTATGTAGGTCGAACTAAGGCCAACCCACGGGTAACTATAGGAAGAAGACAATGAGCAATGAACCTTATAAAGGACATTGTCAGAAGCAGAAAGCTCTTGTGATTGAAAGAGATTGGTGTTCAAAGGACGAGGAGAATTATAGAAAGTAGTGTGAAGTGAATCTAGAGAAATCTCCTCAAAGGGAGATGGAAGTGGATCACTCCAAGATGGATACAAAATGAAATCATTCTCGGAAGAGAGACATCCAAGAAAATCGGTCGGATCGAAGTGAAATCCAGATCGCATGAGAACGCAGTCGATATCTCGGTCATCTCCAACCGGTCGCAAGTTGTTGAAGAATTCAGAAAGAAGAGTGATATTTACATGATGTTCACAAAAGACTAATGATTCAAGTTTGTAGTGTTGGATGATTTGAACAATATCAAAGCAGTAGTCTTTAAGAAAATTTGGGTCCATTGATCGAGGTGGAATGAGTTGGAATTTATTTTTATTGAAGGCACTTTCAAGTGCGGAGTTTGGAAATCTAGGATCGACAGTGGGTGGAGGGTTTGACGGGCCCGCGTTGGTCGGCGGTACCCGGGCACGCTTAGATGCATAATGCTTAAGTCTAAATGTGCAAAAAGAGCAATGTAGGTTAAGGATGATGCATGCACAAAGACAACAAAACAAACACTGGTTAGTGAAATAAAATTATAGGAACAAACAAACTATGAGCAGGGATGAGGATTTACTTAGGCGGCATGGTGAAAGATCAAAGAACAGTGCCGGACGCGAGTGTCCACGAAAACCTAGCCGAGCGAGTGGTATGCGGTGGAGACTAGGGCGTGAACCGGGTGAGAAGAGGAGGTCCTCGAGTCGGAGAACACTCCAAATGGGAGCACCGGTCGGTGAAGTCGCCGAAAAATGAGGGAGAACGGCTAAAAAGTGCGGTGGAAGTTCGTCGGAAGAGGAAGAGGAGAGAAAGTCGGGAAGTTTTGGCGAGTCGAACCGGTGGGAAAGCCCTAAAAACTGCGACATCAGTCGACTGCCGTTAGTCGACAGTCGAACTGATGGAGATCAGTCGAACCGGCCAGTCGCATACGAGCGCTTTTGTGCGTGACAGTCAACTGTCATAAATGGCAGTCGAACTGATAGTGAACCGGGTAAGCCCGGTTCGATATTGTTGTATCAGTCGAGCTGGTGATAAGCGTCAGTCGACTGATATCAGTCTGATAGCCTTTTTGCCCAGATTAAAAAATTCATAATTAATTCAATAAAGATCAAAAAATTATGAAATTTTGTGGTTAATATTGTTAGAGCATTTCCTATCAAGGAAAAATTATTTTAAAAATATATCGCCTCTAGAATTTGATATTGGCACAATCTTGAGATTTTACAAAAGTTATGATATTTTTGCAAACTTTGTATCACTTTGACTTATCAATAGAAAATTGTTTCTCAAGGTTTGATAGACATAGTTTAAATTTTATTTTATTTGACATTTCCAATCAAATTCTTGAAGCTATATGCACATTAATTGTACATAAGCCTTCCCAATGATTGGTCCAATGAAGGATTAATGTCTCTAGATGGCATTTTGGCTCATGGTAATGCATCATAACAAGCATGATGAACCAAGTGCATCTTCCTAACATCTCACATGATTTCTAGGTGGCTAAATACACAAATCATGATTTCTTAGGTCTATTGTGAGATGGTTAGAGGTATAAAACCTAGATTTTTATGGGATCATGCAAACCTACACTTCTATTCTACAAAGCACATTCCAAGTTCTCTCCTAAGTGATGAAAATTCTATTTCGGGGAAAAGCTTGGTAAAGATGTCGGCTAGGTTGGACTTAGATTCAATGTAATTAAGCTCAATGTCCCCCTTAGCCACATGATCTCTAATGAAGTGATGTTTCACTTCAATGTGCTTAGTCCTAGAGTGATGCACCGGATTTTTGGTCAAGTTTATGGTGCTCACATTGTCACAAAATACTTTTATGTTGGAGTAAGATAGCTCATAGTCCTCTAAAGTATGTTTCATCTATAGAAGTTGAGCTACACAATCACCCATAGCCACATATTCGGCTTCGGTGGTGGATAGGGCAACACAAGGTTGCTTCCTACTACTCCAACTAACTAGGGAGGACCCAAGGAATTGACATCCACCACTAGTACTCTTCCGATCCAATTTGCAACCGGCATAATCGGAATCGGTGTACCCAATTAAATCAAAAGATCTAGTCCTAGGGTACCATAATCCTACATTTAGTGTGCCTTTAACATATCTTAAGATTCTCTTAACGGCAACTAAATGAGATTCTTTAGCACATGATTGATATCTAGCACACATACCAACCGCAAATAATATGTCGGGTCTACTAGCGGTTAAGTATAAAAGACTACCAATCATGCTCCTATAAAGTGTAAGATCAATTTGTTTTCCTTCATTATCACTATCTATTTTAGTATTGGTTGCCATTGGAGTTGAAACTACCTTAGCATTTTCCAAACCAAATTTCTTAATCATTTCCTTAGCATATTTGGTTTGGTAAATATAAATTCCTTCACTTGTTTGTTTGACTTGCAATCCTAGGAAGAAATTTAATTCCCCAACTAGACTCATTTCAAACTCTTTTTCCATATTCTTAATAAAGTCTTGGAGAAGTTCATCATTTGTTGACCCAAATATAATGTCATCAACATACACTTGGGCTACAAAGATGTCCGTTGATGTTGACTTTATAAATAGAGTTTGATCTATACTACCCCTCTTAAAGTCCTTAGAGATTAAGAAAGATGATAATCTTTCATACCAAGCCCGGGGAGCTTGTTTCAAATCATACAAAGCTTTCCTAAGCTTGTATACATGGTTTGGATAGTCCATATTCTCAAACCCGGGAGGTTGTTCTACATATACCTCTTCCTTAATAAACCCATTTAGGAATGTCGATTAAACATCCATTTGATGGAGTTTGAAACCCATATAGGAGGCATACCCTAATAGTATTCTAATAGACTCTAACCTAGCAACCGGGGCATATGTTTCATCATAGTCAAGTCCTTCAACTTGATTAAAGCCCCTTGCAACTAATCTTGCCTTATTCTTAGTAATATTCCCTTGGTCATCTAGTTTGTTCCTAAAGACCCATCTTGTAGTAATGATGGTGTTTTCATTAGGTCTAGGAACTAACTCTCATACTTGACTCCTTTCAAATTGAGCCAATTCATCTTGCATTGCTAAGATCCAATCCGGATCAAGTAATGCATCTTTGATTGTTTTAGGCTCAATTTGAGAAATTAGAGCTATATGACTAGTGGGATCCCTATAAAATGACCTAGTCCTAACACCTTGAGATAATTCACCCACAATTTGATATAAGGGGTGATTTTGATTAGCTCTTATGGTTCTAGGAGGTGTATTAATTTGAGTTTGATCACAATTAATCTCAATCCTTTGCTCATCATCGGAATCACCTCTTACTCCCCCTTGATTCAATCCTCCCCCTTGATCATTACCCCCTAAAGTTAAATCTTGGAATTATTGGGTAATTTCTTGATGTTCATTATTAATATCATCATCAATAGGGGATTTCCTAGGGTATGTATTGGAAGTTTCATCAAATTGGACATTTGAAGATTCCTCAATCTTTTGAGTCCTTTTATTGTAAATTCTATACCTATCCAACTAGGATTCCTTCATCCGCTTTGGACTCAAACTTACCTAGGTTGTCTTTGGTATTTAAAATATAAACTTTGCATTCAAATACCTTAAAATAGTGAATTATTGGAATTGTACCATTCCACAATTCAAATGGAGTTTTTCCTAAAAACCTATGAATTAATATCCTATTTTGGATATAACAAGCGGTGTTAACCGCTTCCGCCCACAAGTAGCTAGGTAAGAAGTATGCATTAAGCATTGTCCTAGATGCTTCTTGTAGGGCACGAATTTTCCTTTCCACAACCCCATTTTGTTGGGGTGTCCTAGGACAAGAAAACTCATGCTTGTACCCTTGTTCTAAGCAAAAAGTTGAGAAATTAGAATTCTCAAATTCTCTACCATGATCACTACGGATCCGGTTGATTTTGAGTTTTCTTTCATTTTCTACTCTTTTGCTAAATCCTATGATTATTCCAAGGGTTTCATCCTTATTTTTCAAGAAAAATACCCAAGTAAACCTAGAGAAATCATCTACTATTACCAAGCAATATTTACTACCAATCATAGAAGGGGTACTATGACAATCAAATAAGTCCATATGTAAAAGTTCTAAAGGTAAAGTGGTACTAAGTAAATTTTTACCTTTGTGTGATGTTTTTGATTGTTTCCCTTCTTGGCATGCATCACACATTTTGTCCTTGAGAAATTTGACTTTAGGCAACCCTTTGACTAGCTTCATTTTTGCTATTTTGGCGATGTTCTTCATGTTTATGTGTCCTAGTCTCCTATGCCAAAGCCAACTTTCTTCCTCTTTTGCAATAAGACACTTAGTAGAAGCATTAGTAGCATAGGATAAATCAACATAATATATATTTGATTTCCTAAAACCTACTAACATGCAATCATTTAGAGTTTTATGTCTTATAAAACATTTTGAGGAATCAAATTTAACATCAAAATTTGCATCACATAGTTGGCTTACACAAAGTAAATTAAATTTCATATTTTTAACTAATAATACTTTATGAATGGCAATGTTGGGGGATACCTCAATTGTGCCCTTACCTAGAATCTTAAGTTTGCCGCTATTACCAAATGATACCTTTCCCTTGCTAGTGTGGTTGATAGTGGAGAATTTTCTCTCATCACCGGTCATGTACTTTGAGCACCCACTATCAACGATCCACAAGCTTGGTTCTTCTACCTATATCACATGAAAAACACAATCCTTAGATACCCAAATCTTAGGACCACTAGCATCAATTAGAAACTTCTTAGGAACCCAAGCCTTTCTACCCTTGCTTTTAATAATGGTTTTTCTACTAACAAGGGAAGTAAATGCTACCTCCTTTTCCTTAGGTCTATATCTTATTCTGGCCTTGTTGTAAATAGCCCTTTGATCCTTAATTATCATATCTAGGTATTTAGAACCATTAGTAAATTTTTCTAAGCATGCTCTTAAGTTACCTATTTCTTTTTTCAATTCATCATTTTCATCCCTAAGAGTACATGCATCAACATCACTAGATAATTTACCACAAGATGATTCTACACTCTTAAGTGATTTAATCTCTATTTTTAAATCCTTAATCCTAGTTTTTGATCTATTCAAAGAATTTTGAAGACATGCAATAGTCTTGTAAAGTAAATCTACTTTAGGGGAGTTGTTTACCTCATCATCATCACTTGATGATGATTCGTCGCTTGATGAAGAGGATGAAGACTCCTCACTTGAACTCCCGGTTTCTTCCTCTAAAGTCATGAGGGCTAGATTTCGGGTGGCATGGCATACTTCTTCATCATCGGAAGTGTCTTCCATGCTTAGGGTGTCCCAAGTTTGAGCCACCATTGCTTCTTTCTTCTTCTTTTCCTTCTTCTCCTTATGCTTCTTTTCTTTCTCCTCTTTCTTCTTTAGTTCCGGGCAATTTGGCTTGATGTGCCCTTTCTTATTGCAACCATAACAAGTTACATTAGATGAAGAATTTGAACTATTTGAAGGCTTACCTCTTGAGGATTGGAACATCCTCCTCACATCCTTCTTGGTGAGTTTCCTTGATCTCCCACCAAACTTCTTGATGTAATGAGCCACCTCGCTTGCCGATAGCTCATCTTCACTACTAGATGAATCTTCCTCGGATTCGGATGAGGAGGACACTTCTTTCTTCTCCTTCTTTTTGTCCTTCTTGCCTACAAAAAGAGATATACCCTTCTCTTTGGATGAAGTGTTAGCTTGTTCATGTAATTGAAATTCACAAAATAACTCATCCAACTTAACCAAAGAGAGATCCCTAGAGACCTTATAGGCATCTACCATTGAAGCCCATAAGGTTGTTCTAGGGAAGGCTTGAAGTACATACCTTACAAGGTCTCGGTTGTCGACCTTCTCACCTATTACATGTAGTCCGTTGACTACTTCCTTGAAGCGACCGTGCATTTGACTCACGGTCTCGTTGGTCTTCATGGTGAAGCTTTGGAGTTGACCTATCAATAGGTCTCTTTTGGCTCTTCTAGTCTCCTTTGAACCTTCATTCAATTCGATGAGCTTCTCCCAAAGCTCTTTTGTGGAGTTGAAAGGCCCGACTTTGGAAAGTTGCTCCTTGGATAGACCACATTGAAGTGTGGTCATTGCTTTTGCATTAGCTTGTGCTTTCTTTGTCATCTCTCTTGTCCAATCTTTTGTCGGTAGTGGTGCTCCGAATTCGTCGATCGGCTTTTCGAATCCATCTACAATACTAAACCAATTTTCGATGTCATTCATGAGGTAGTATTCCATCCTACCTTTCCAATAGCCGAAGTCATTGCCGTCGAAAAATGGAGGCCTCGCCGTACTATATCCCTCTTGAAATGCCATGCTTCGGTTGATGGTTAGATCTTCCGATGCGATCCGGACTCTGATACCACTTGTTGGTGATCGTTTGGAAGCTAGAGGGGGTGAATAGCGCGTTTTCGTTTCTACAAGAATGATTAGCGAAAGAAAACAAAGATAATATAAGTAAAAAATGAAAGAACAATGCTAACAAAGCCTTTACGTGGTTCGGAGATAACACTCCTACTTCACGGCGATCCTTAAGGTGGATCAACCCAAGCAATTTCACTAAGAAGCTTTCCTTTACAACAAACCTCCTCTTCTTTACAAAGAATGAAACTTGAGCTTAGAGAGAGGAGGAGAGGATTTAAGATCACTTAGAAAGCTTGAAAAAAACTTGTGGGAGCTTAGGAGAATGATCAGAATATAAGCATTAGCCTCTTCTTGCTCCCCTTAGCCTCTTTTTATAGGAAAGAGCATCTTTTTCCCGTTGGAGGTCTATCAGTCGACTGATGACTTACATCAGTCGACTGCCGCCGATTCTAACGGCTTCTGAATAGCCGGATTCGCGGGATTTGTCATCGTCATCGCCAACGGGAAGACTATCAGTCGACTGCCAAAAGTGGGCGCGATCGATATCGCCGTGATCGACCGCCACGGCTATACATTGTCGATCGCCAATAATGGCATCGACTACGGCTTGTATTGATCGGGTCTGAGTCGACTCCCAGCAGTTCGACTGGGATAACTCCCAGTCGACTGCCAACAGCTCTCCAACCTCTAATGCTGCATTTTAAAGGCCAGTTCGACTGACACCATGTTCCAGTCGACTGGCACACCCCAAGTATGACTAATTCATACTTGAAAACCTACCCTAAGCCTAGACTTAACCTTCTAGCTTCTCCATCAACCTTACGCCTCCAGGATTTCTCTGAGTCCATGACTCCATCCATGCGCTTGCCTTCAAAAGCTTCCTTCGGTTTCGTCATGCTTTGGGTTTCTTCTTTGCCAAAGTACGCTTGGACTTTACGCCGCCAAGACTACATGCTTGGACTTATGCCGCCAAGACTTGCCTTTGGTCTTTCTTTGCCAAGGACTGCTTGGACTTTACGCCGCCAAGACTACATACTTGGACTTACGCCGCCAAGACCTTTCCTTTGACTTCTCTTTGACTTATGCCGCCAAGACTTGCCTTTGGTATTTCTTTGCCAAGGACTAATTGGACTTTACGCCGCCAAGACTACATGCTTGGACTTACGCCGCCAAGACCTTTCCTTTGACTTCTCTTTACCAAAATCACACTTGGACTTGTATTTTACCAAGTCTTCATACTTGAATTTTCCTGTCACTTAAACATGTTCACAATTAGATCACAAAACATTGCCTAACTTAGATGATTATCCAAACATCAAAATATATAAATGCTTGGGGCATTGTTGCACCAACAATAACTGCTATATCCATGTCATGTATATAACAACTTATCTCGTAGCTCCTCAACTAGCGTATGCATAAGATATGTCTCAATCATCTACATCGAAATCACTCTAATCCCTGAAATGATGCATCTGTGTACAACACCCTTCCATCCACACCGGAAGGATTAACTAACACTGGTACAAAAGTCAACTACCGTCTGTCTCTGAAAACTGGTTTCACAAGCTTCTGACCAAGTAAATTCCATCACCTTCCTGGTCAACCAAATCAGTAGTATAGTAACGCTAGAAACATCCTATCAACATCTATGGTAATAACTAAATCAATCCAAGGAAACCACAACTTCCCTAAGATTGTGAATATATTAAAAAAACATAATTTAAAACAACAACCACCAACTGATCCAATCGCTTGTAGAATACTCGATTCCTCAAGTTCATGAACGACTTAAATCGTTAAATAAGTTTAACAATATTATCAAAATCTCATAAAATTCATACCAAGTATGAAATATCGTCTTCTACACACCCGCATCCTTTTTACTCTAAGATAATGATATCCCAATCATCACATCGACAATGATAATTGTATGACACCAAGTCACTACAATATTAACTCTCTAATCATAAATCAACCCTAGAGTATACACAGGTGTCCTTTAGCTGAACTAAACAGATCATCTATCCACAACAAAGGATATTCATTCTCAACAGCTACTGCACTCCATCTTCGAGAATCGATGCATAACCTTAAAACTCTGTCTCCTTTTAACAAAGAGTTCCGGATCTTTTCAAAAAGAAACACTGGGCAGATAAATCACCCATCCAATACCTCCTATATTCACAACTTACGTGCTTCCAATTTCCATAGTGTTTAGCAACACTGATACCAACAAAATTTTCTGTCGGTATGAGGTCTTCAATATCGGAACTATTCCCGAAATCACTCCCATTGCATACTCCACTTGCCTATGCAGTGGAAAGCCTGGGAGTTCATTTGAAACTATATCTAAATACCCTCGGATTATACGCACATCCGTGCGACATATTATACCATCATTTTAACAATTTAACTATCCAAGTTAATATCGGGATATCCATATCCACACCATATCAACCAAGTCAACAATATAGCAACTATGACAACTCTCTAACAATAAGATAACATCTCCACCAATCAACCTCTAAATATCAGAATCAATATCATAATACTCTAATAATCATCACGAGAATCAATTCGCTTCGTTCCAGTTTACGTATTGCTCTAGTGGTATGTTTATCAAAGTTTAAAGGCATTCCTTGACTACTTACTTGGTGGTCAACATCTCACCTGTCGGAAGAGGAACAACTAATCCACATGATCCGAATATAGAAATCCTTCCAATCCTATCTAAGAATGTTCTAGACATAGATACCTGTAAACTACCAGTATCTTTCAATATATCAACAAATAAGGTAAACTAAAATAATACCCCAAATGATCAATCCTTTGATCCTCTACATCTCCTCTCGAGTAAAGATGTAAAACCATCCAACTTTTGTTCTTGACAGCTGAGTTCATGTAGGTGCAAAGGACTACTATGGAGAAACTAAAATCAACTGTTAAAACTAAGATATAAACCAAAATAACTATAATGGAGTGGTAAACACTGTTGTACTGGTAAAGAGTACACCATCGACTATAAAATATTGAATAACTGTCAACATCGTAGCACGTTCCAACTCTGCAAATGATACAAATGCGCCTGGAGAGGTAACAGTTGTTGTATGCATGAGTCTTCTAAGATGTCTCCTGCTGATGCTGCTCAGTAAATCACTTACCTTGGAGGGAAGTATCAAGGAACCCCAACTACACCTGAGGTAGTAAATCGCTACTGGTGTGATAACCCAATCTTCTGTGATGATCTCCCCTATTGAGGTTGTGCATCATCCTCCCAAAACAACATCAATAGTTTTCAACTGAGTCTTCAAAGTACACCTTCCCCTCATATGTACTGGTTGCTCACAATAGCAATAGATGGACTAATCCAATGGATAAGCCGACTTTGCGTGTCGTCGTGACCTGCACTGCACACACATAATCCCTTCGGAATCATTCTTCTGATTTTAATAATTGACTTGCAATGTCTTCTTATCGATCTCCAACTCTTAAATACTTGCTACAAAGTCATTTCCATAAACATGACTCGATCTAATGTCTTCCAGTAGGATCTGATAGAAAATCCAAACTGTTGGTGCAGGGGCACTAGATAATCGAACCTGTGTTTTGATTATGGCAAAGACACAAAGTTAAGTTTACATCGTTATCTCATGAGCTAAATCGAGTGTGCAGAAAAGTACTAAAGCGGGAGCTGTAGGCTAGCGACACCCGGAGGAAGCCGTGGTGGTTGGACGACACTCGAGTGACTTCGCAGGGAGCCGAAGGAATCGAGTGGAAGGCCATAAGCGAGAGCTACAAGGTAAGTATCGAGGAAAGCTCGTGTGAGTGAGAGATTGTAAGATTGTGTCCTCTTTACGGGGATGACCGTAGGCGGTGATCCGACTAAGACTTCCTGTGGAAGGTCTAGGTCGAGATCGGACGGTTAGAAACCGTCGCATTTATCATTTTTCGAGCTAACCTCTTACTGCAGGGAAGTGGCCAGGCTGGCAGTTGACTGTTGGCCATTGGGCAGTCGACTGATGCTCATCAGTCGACTGATGGGAGTCATCAGTCGACTGATGGCGATGAATCAGCCTTTGCGCTAGGTCAAAATGGATAAGGTTTGACGCGGCCACTTCGCGATAAAATTTATTACAACTTCGTGATCTGTTCCGAAAAAAGAGGAGACATATTCAGAGGGCAAAATCTATAAAAGGAGGGGAGGATTCCAACTCCAAAGATCATCAAGTTTATTCATCAAGTGCTCCTACAATGTCAATGCTCTAATACCGTCATAACGCCGACGCGACAATAAGTTCAGATCTTCTTCGTCGGTAACAGCATCTAGTAATATATTTTGATATTGTATTCATTGTTTTTATTCGTAACGAGGTGAGGTAGGCTTGTTGCCTCATCCTAGTACATTCGGTTTTGTGATCGTTGTCTCCTACCTCCAACGAGGAGGAGACGTTATAGTGTTTTGCCCTCCGTACGCGGTCTAGGACCGATAGGGCCTTGGAGTAGCAACCGCTGGGTTGTGAACCAAGTAAAAATAAATGTGTCTCTTTATTTTCCGCTGCTCTTACTCATTTAATTATCTACTCGAACGAAACATCGAAAAGATTTACGATCGCTATTCACCCCCCCCTCTAGCGACGCTTCTCGATCCAACAATTGGTATCAGAGCGGGGACGCTAAGATTTGGTGAAACCACCGATCTAGCACGTTTTGGTTTTCTGTTCGTATTTTTCGATTCTTTTTTTTTTTGGTCTTTTTCCTCCCGCACTACTAATCCAAGATGAAGTCTTGGTACGTTTCTTTTGGTTGTGTGCTTGCAAGTATTCTCTCTTGGAGTAGCCGACGGTAAAACAACCATAACTTTTCGCACAAGTGGACTCACATAACGATCTACCTACCAAATCGAAGCTCTCTGAGAGATCTACATTTCATATGAGGGTTTACCCTCGTAAAAAGATATTTCCATACCCAAAATCCAACGTATAGTACCCTTTCGGGGACATCGAAGGTTGTAAGTTGTTAGTTTCTTATTTTTCTCATTTAATTCTGTTTATTTCCTATTTATTTCCTGCATTACTAATCCAAGACCAAGTCTTGGAATTCCCTTTGGTTTTTATTCGTGTTTTGCAAGATACTTAATGGCTCACATTGAGGGGTATAGCACCACCCGACCTTCGTTCTTTAACGAAGATTATTTCCGTTATTGGAAAGGTCGGATGGAGTGTTTCTTGAAAACACAAGTCGAGACTTGGATAATAATCCAAATCGGCTTTGCTCTACCCACCAATGATCGAGGAGAGCCCTTGGATTTCAACAAGTGGACAAATGCAACCAAGAGGCAAATCGAAGCCGATGCAAGAGCAACCCAAATATTGCAATGCGGCTTGTCCAAGGAGGAACTCAACCGCATCGGACCATTCATTAGCGCCAAGGACCTATGGAACAAATTAATCGAACTACATGAAGGAACGTCCGATGCTAAGGTATGTAAACGTGACCTTCTTTTCAATAAGTTGTATAACCTTAAGATGCAGGAACACGAGACGGCGATGCAACTACACGCCCGCGTTCAGGACATTGTCAACGACCTGCACACCATCGGACACAAGGTCAAAAACCGCGACCTACTAAGGTACGTTCTTAATTCATTTCCTAGGACTACCTTGTGGGCATCCATGGTCGATGCCTACAAGGTCTCTAAGGACCTTTCGAAGCTTAGGTTAGACGAATTATTTTTCGAGTTTGAACTTCACGAGCAAACTAACGTGGTCCGGGCCGAGAGAGGTATTGCTATACTTGCAGGACAAAGAAGCAAGCCACCTACCAGGCAAGAAGATGGACTCGAACTCGACGACGAATTAGAGTCTGAATCCAAAAAGGTGGTAGCAATAGTGAACGTAGTGCGGAAGATCGTTCGGAGGGAAAGGAGGCTACTAAAGAATCAAAAGAGGGCACAATTCAAATCAAATCAAAAGAAGGCTTTTCATGCAACATGGGACAACGAAGAAGGCGGCGGCATAGCATGCATGGCAAGACCTGAAGAGTCCGAGTCAGAGTCCGAATCCGAATCCAATTACAACACCGACTCCGAACTCGAGGATTACTTCGAGAAGCAACTCAAAGCCGAACCAAAAGAGAAAATTAAGGTTAGCCGCTCACTAATTCATACGCTTTATAATACAATTAAAATGTTTAATAGGAAATTAACTAAGTCTGAGTCTAGGGTTGAGTCATTACTTGAGGAGGTTGAAACCCTCAAGCAAGAGGCTACTCTAACCTCTTCAACTAGTCAAGTTCAAGAGGGAAACTCAACCCAAATTGAAAAACTTGAGGAGGAGAATTCTCTCTTGAAAGACCGAGTTCAAGAGGTTGAGGTTACGTTGGAAAGGTTCACGATGGGATCTAAGAATCTTAACCAACTACTTGGAACCCAAAGAACCGTGTACAACAAAGCCGGACTCGGATTTAGGTCAATGACTATGAATAGGTCATATATGTCTATCGTAAATCGTAGTCATCAAAGAGTCCAAGCATGGGTCCCAAAGGTTTTATTGAATTCACATATAAGGACTAATAAGTTTTGGATTCCCCAGGATCAAATTCATTATTTAAATAGATCATATTGGTTCAATGGTCCAGGGGGAGCTAACACTAAAATAGTATACCCGCTTAGTTAGCAAAACCATTGAATATTTTACTTTAATTTGTAGAATGGCTAGATAGGGAAAATAGTTAGTCAACTCTTGACAACATAATATCAGGACGCGGCGAGATGATAGTACGTTAGGGAAACAAAGTCTCATGTATTCGAGCTAGATAAGGCGTATCTAGCTTGGTGCACTTGACCGAGTGGAACTAGCTGAAGCTACCTCGCCGTATCCTAAACTAGTTAGACCAGAAAGTAACCCTAAGTGACTTAAGTGATATTTTCTTGAATTTGGCTTTGTCTAAGGAAGTGGTCGTTGTTCCGATCAAAGAAGGCCCCTGTGCCTCGCCATGACCTAGAAGCCAATTTCTCGAAAAGTTACTTAACGATCTAAAGGTTAAATCCGAATCTAACCCAAGGTTGACTATCTTTAATCAATTTAAAATCATCTCAAAAAACATATAAGGTGAAAAAATTCTGAGACACATAGAATGGGTGAGATGTTAAGGATAATTGAAATATAACCTCTTCAAAAGACTACTTATTTTCCCAACTATTGTACTTAACAACTCTTAGGCCAAAGTTTAGCGCCCCCTACATCTCTTATACTTCATATATTTGACTAAGGGGGAAAGCAAACTAACCCTAAGGGTTATATTACAAACCTTTAGATTATTGGTGCAGAGGGACACACCTCGAACCAATCTATCTAATTACTGCTAGACGCATGCTTGGACTCATAGTTGATTTATCTTGATGCATACATATACCATATTATTTTTAAACCCCTATTTTATATAACAAACTTCATTTTTACATAATAAACCCTAACATTTGTTTTGATTTATGGCAAAGGGGGAGAAGAGCGAAAGTTAAGGGGGAGTAACACAAAATTTATTTAATTTTTAAAACTAAAGTATCTCTTTCAAAACTCACCTAGGGTTAAGGGGGAGTTTTTGAAAATGACATTCATCATTTACTATACTTGTTTTATGCTTGAATTTCCCTTAACTTTGTGTTGGTTTGCCATAGATCAAAAAAGGGGAGATTGTTGGTACAGGGGCACTAGATAATCGAACATGTGTTTTGATTATGACAAAGACACAAAGTTAAGTTTACATCATTATCTCACGAGCTAAATCGAGTGTACAGAAAAGTACTAAAGCTGGAGTTGTAGGCTAGCGACACCCGGAGGAAGCCGTGGTGGTCGGGTGACACTCGAGTGACTTGCGAGGGGCCAAGGAATCAGTGGAAGGCGAGCGAGCTACAAGGTAAGTATCGAGGAAAGCTCGTGTGAGTGAGAGATTGTAAGGTCATGTCCTCTTTACGGGGATGACCGTAGGCGGTGATCCGACTAAGACTTCCTGTGGAAGGTCTAGGTCGAGATCGGATGGTTAGAAACCGTCGCATTTATCATTTTCCGAGCTAACCTTTATCAGAGAGAAGCGGTGGCCGGTCATTGATCACGGCCATTAGGCGATCGGTGATGCTCATCACCGATCGATGGCGAATCAGCCTTTGCGCTAGGTCAAAACGGATAAGGTTTGACGCAGCCACTTCGCGATAAAATTTATTACAACTTCGTGATCTGTTCCGAAAAAAGAGGAGACATATTCAGAGGGTAAAATTTATAAAAGGAGGGGAGGATTCCAACTCCAAAGATCATCAAGTGCTCCTACAACGCCAATGCTCCAATACCGTCATAACACTGACGCGACAACAAGTTCAGATCTTCTTCGTCGGCAGCAGCATCTAGTAATATATTTTGATATTGTATTCGTTGTTTTTATTCGTAACGAGGTGAGGTAGGCTTGTTGCCTCATCCTCGTACATTCGGTTTTGTGATCGTTGTCTCCTACCTCCAATGAGGAGGAGACGTTACAGTGTTTTGCCCTCCGTACACGGTCTAGGACCGATAGGGCCTTGGAGTAGCAACCGTTGGGTTGTGAACCAAGTAAAAATAAATGTGTCTCTTTATTTTCCGCTGCTCTTACTCATTTAATTATCTACTCGAATGAAACGTCGAAAAGATTTACGATCGCTATTCACCCCCCCCCTCTAGTGACGCTTCTCGATCCAACACAAACATCCTAATCCGAATGTAAGCCAATAAACCGTGGGTGGCTTAAAACATCTATTCACATTCTTGAGCTATTAGATGGTTGTAACCTCTGCAAGTCTAATGACTCTGCATCGTACTCCCATTACCGAATGATCACCCTACTTGATGCTCAGAAATTCCCTGACAATGAGTCAAAGAATGTGACTCGAGCAAATACTCTCTCATAACATCACTACATCGCGACCAAGTGATGTGTTATTTTCCGAAGGTTATTTCCTATATCTTCCACCAAGTACCAGCTTGATTCCGATAATGGTATGCAACTAACTCTACTTTCTCTATATAATACAAATTAAGTACTCAAAAGTTCCCTTAAAGTTATCAACCCAGCACAATCAACTCAAGGATCTGAATCCCTATGAAACACCATATACTAACCCTCCACTATCTGCATCAACAATAATATATACGCTTAGTCCATTACCCCACAAGTAATGATCTGACTAGCATAATTAGTGAAAATCCCTAAGACTGTAATATTTGATCTCCATAAGAAATGTGACTACCTGACTTCTGCTTTCCGATTTAGTATCAGTCGGCTCTAAAAGGTACTTCACCTTTTCGAAAATAGGTACATGTCTAATAGACTCAACATGTCGTTCTCGTGGTCAACCCAAACCACAGTTACAAATAGTAACTAACACAATACATGGCATTCCCTATTATAAACAACTAAATGCATAGCCAACAAAAGGATATGTGATAATAGTTATCAAACCTTATAGCTCGGAGATGTCCCGCTACAACCAGATCCCAAAACTCACAAAGCCAAAATTGAGTAAAACAAAACTCGATGTCCAAATGCAATAAAATCCGAAAGTGGACTTCGAATACTAGGGCTCTGATACCAATAAAATTATAACGCTCCGAGAGTATATTTGTCCGTCAACTGGATGGTACCCTCTTGTCACAATATGAGTTAAACTACTGATACATGGCCCAAATAGATGCTATCACAGATAAAACATAAAACACAACGAAATACACCGACAAGTAATAAAGATATAAAGACTCAAATATGTGCATACTTTACGACTTTGACACAACAAGAAGACATAGTCGAAACTAACATCCAAATCAAATACAATAAAAGGTTAAATACATACAACACATCCATACACTCCAAATGCGGAAACAACATAGGATAAAATACCAAAACAATCAATAAAAAATAATACAACAGTATGGAATACAATCCATACACTCGGCGTGAGATGAGATCAGCTGGCAGAGCTCCGAGCACCCAAGGAAACTTCTATCTGTTACATGGACAATAAGAAAACCCAGGGTCTGTGGTGGTGAGTATAAAATTCAGCTGTAATATAAAAGGTAGTGCATGAACAACGTATATCATATGGAGATCTACATATATACATATAGAGGTCAACAGATATACATAGGGAGATCAACAGATATACAGTCTTAAAGGTAGTAACAAATAACTATCAGTATAAATCTAAACAATACATATACTAAACTGACCAACTAAACATAACATAATGTACTAACATACCTGAAAGATTTGCAACGACACAACTTATACAACCTAAACAAGTATACAACAATATAACATGTACATCATGTATGAACAATACTACACCTGTAATCAACACACAGTCATATGGTCAACATGTAAACAAATACATAACGAACCTGGTCCATCTTATATAATAACCTGACGCTGATTAAATGCGTACAATAGCCCGATCCAACTCGTACACTGCCCCCCACACACAACCATACAGAATATGCAAATTGCATGCAAAATGATGAACAAACATATGCAGCAAGCATAGCTCAAACAAATGCAACATCACAATAAGCATATATAGACTATATCTATATATGCTGATTACACACACACACACACACACACACACACACACACACACATATATATATATATATATATATATATATATATATATATATACCATCATACATGGCAATACAAATGCATGGTCATGCCTACACACCCCACTCACTACCACGATTCCAATGTTGGCCTAGGTGGCACGATATGACAACTGTCCAAACTCAAAAACTACTACTTCTCTCGAGTGGCCGAGTGGGCAGTATGAATAAGTAGCAATAAGCTAAAGAGTTATAAGTTACACAATGGGGGTCCTGTCCTGCTCCACATGAGTGGTCGAGTGTCACACACGCAGGAAAAACTACACGCAACTCCATCTACCACCATCAATAGTGGTCGAGTGCGGCACAACAGATGATCTACCCTCACACCAGCTACTACTACCACGAGTAACTGTCGAGGCAGGATGACTGACGACCCTCTCACCCATAAGGGAGACCAAGTCGCCAGCATGCATGTAAATGTGATGAATGCATAACTACATACACATACATCCACAACACACTCTCTTCCCAACAGAGAGTCATACACAACTGACAGTCAACCATGCTAGGGCCTCCAGTCTGTAGCAACCCACTATCGACAATCAACTATGTTAGGACCTCCAGTCCGTAGCAATCCACTATCAACAATCAACTATGCTAGGACCTCCAGTCCGTAGCGACCCACTATCGAAAATCCATACAACCATACACATATCCATGATCCATAATAGACACACAATGTAAAGGGATATAACAGGATAATCCACTCCACATTTTAGAACATCACCCACTCCGGGGTGATTTATCCTAATGACACAAATCAAGTCTATAATCGTACTCGGCTACAAACACACACTTAAGCATCTATAGGTCCACATACCATAACATCTGTAATCCATAATAATGATGAATGAAATCTAACGATAACAACATAACATCTCAAAGTTCAAAGACTAAGTATCAAGCAACAGAATAACAGGAGTGGAGTCAAGATAATTGTGTAATCAATATAAAATCTCATGCACCAAAATTAATCATCTACCTAACCAGGGTAGAAATTACCCATCTGATATGTAGATCATGTTAACTGCCTTCACGTCTAAAACTCTATCTCTTCCATTAACTATAGAACCAACCACTAGATTAATTAAACAACACAAACAATGATATTCTTCCATTAACATCCAGATCCGAACTTACCATGTTTAGCTTCACTTCACAGTTTCTTGATCCAATTTGCAGGAAACCTGATCTGCCCAATCAGTTTAACTGCAAGCAAATCCCATCAGATTAACTAAACTTATTAATCAAGCCAATTAATCATATAGGTTTGGAGGAAGGAAACAAGCAGGGATAATAGCAATCGAGTTGCAAAAGATAAAAAAGGCAACGACAATGTTGTGCCTGGCCGAAAAGGAGAGGCAGCGACTGGAGCTCACAACATAAGCCCAACTGGAACAGGAGGCTACAACAACATCGTTGACCCCGATTGATCGCAATCCCTCGACTGCGATGGTGGTGCCGTGAGCACTCGAAAAAGAGAGCTACTCGATGGGAGGTTATCGGCGGAACTATCCACTAGGAAGAGCGACGACACCAGGGATCGAGAGAAGGAGAGAACGATCACGATAAAAAGGTCATCGGCTCTCATCCCCTATTGGATCGATGGAGCACAGTAAGGAGGCAGTGGCGCGTGAATCAGCTCGGTGAAGATCTACGGCATGGCGATGGTGCACGATGCTTGTGATGGTGGCGTTGCTTGATGGCCAGACGAATGGCCCACGATCGTACGACAAGGTGAGGTGGAGAAACGGTGGCGAGAAGAGAAGGAATCGAGAGGGAGGAAGAGAGGTGACAGCGAGAAGAGAGAAATCGCGAGATCGGAAAAAGAGGGGAAAACAATAAAGAAGGGAAATAATTAAGGATGACTTAAATAGAAAGCTTATAGGGTTAGTTTAATTAACCCTTGATTTAAATCCTTTATTAACCTTATTAATCCAAAGTGGCTTTATAAATCCTGCTCATTCGTTTCGTACGATCAACCATATCAAGTCGATCTAAATCCCATAAAAAAAATTCTCAGATATTTTATAAGAGCATATCTAATTTAACTAGTGTTATTTTATTATTATTTTATTTTATTTTGATATCTTACAGTAGCTGACCTAATCCAATGTCTTCTGACAAAGCCTGATCTGCGATCGTCATAACTCAATAAAACTCTAATCAGTCGACTTATCGATCCATCAATCAACTATTCCAAGCAATCATTCGACTAAAAATATTTTTGTGCTCGTGTCCACTTATAACAGTTGACTGTCAGGGTATAACAATCGACTGATGATGGACCAGTCGACTGCCAAACCTTGGCAATTGATTGATGGGCCACAAAACTTAGCCTACTTCAGTTGACTGGCTGACCAGTCGATTGGGTCATAAACCCAGTCATTATTGCTCTAGACCCTCAATCGAAAACTCGAGACCCGGTCGAGATAAGACCCTAGTTGACTGGAGCACTTCAAATATGATCAATTCATACTTGAAATCAACACCTTAGACCTAGACTCAACCTTCTGGCTCTTCCTTCAGCCTTGCGCCTCTTGGATCCCTCCGAGTCCGCTACTCTTTCATCCTTCCGCTTGCCTTCCAGATGTTCTCTCGGTTTCGTCATGTTTTGGGTTTCACCTTTGCCAAAGTCCGCTTGAACTTTACATCGCCAAGACTACATGCTTGGACTTATGCTATCAAGACCTTGTCTTTGGATTTCCTTTGCCAAGGTTCGCTTGGACTTTACGTCGCCAAGACTAAATGCTTGGACTTACTCTATCAAGACCTTCCCTTGGACTTTCCTTGCCAAGATTCACCCTTGGACTTTTCTTTACCAAGTCTTTATACTTGGATTTTCTTGTCACTTAACACAATCATAATTAGATCGCAAATATTACCTAACTATAAATGATTATCCAAACATCAAAATACATAAATGCTTGGGGCATTGTTGCACCAACATTATTCACAAAATGAATTTGACCTTTGGGGATCCAATACAGGTTAGGTTCAATTTGGTTAATTAGATAGGTCTTAGGAACCCAAGTTTGGACTCAACTCTTATCATTTCTATTAAATAAAGACATGTAAGATCTATTCATTGCCTTAGCCTTGTATCTGAGTCCAGATTTAGTGTACACGACTCGTTGGGACCCAAACATCATGTTTAGATGTTTAGAAGACGAGGTGAACCTTCCAGTAATCCCTTAAGATCTTTTACTTGACTTTTCAAGGTAGAGTTCTTTTCCTCAAGCTTTGCAACTTGAGTTGAGTTTCTATCATGAATATGACAAGTTGAAGACTTCGAGTTGACTTGCTCCTTAAGTACTTGAACTTCCTTAAGAAGTAACTCAACTTGATCTTCAAATTTAGCTAATTTCTTACTTAAGCATGATATCATTTTATACATTCTATCATTTACAGAAGAGCTTACCTTGTTTGGTCCTTCTGAAGCGGATATGGATTCGTGGCTCGACTCGAGCTCGGACTCAAATTTGGATCTAGACTTGGATTCTGACTCAATTCCTTGGCTAGTTTTTACTCGAACTCAATTAAGTCATCTCTTACCATAAGTGTTGTGAACCTTGTCTTTGGCTCTTCTGCATCCAATTCTTTCGATAGCTCATGAAGATCAACCAATTTCTCCCATAAGTCCTTGGAATTTTTGAAATCTCTAACTCGGTTGAGTTCTTCATTTGTTAGTCTGCATTGTAGGGCGGTTAGAGTCTTGAAATTAATTTATACCTTCTTCTTCATTTTGAAGGTCCACTTTTCGAAATCTAGTAATTTTTTGAAGTTGTCCATCGGAGTAGCGTACCCATTCTTGATGCAGAGCCACATTTCTATGTTCATTTTGAGTAAACACTCCATTGATCATTTCCAGTAACAAAAATCCTCTCCATTAAAGAGAGAAGAATGGATGGTGTTGTATTCCTCTTTGTGGAACATAGACATTCTTAAAAAAAATCTTACAAGATAAAAGTACACTAAAAGATTCCAAGACTAAAGTCTTGGGTAAGTATTACACAAAGAAATAATGTAAAAAATTTTAAAAAACAAATAAAAATAATAATTTTGCTCAAGTTGATGGTTGCACCAAATTTTGAGCATCCCCACTCTGAAACCAATTATAGGATTGTTGCTTTCGAGATAGGGGGGATGAATCTCAAAATTAGAAATTTTCTTTTAAATATTTTTTACTTTTCTTATCTTAAAACTAAATGCATAGCGGAAATATAAATGAGACACTTGAATTTACTTGGTTCACAATCCCAGTCAGATTGCTACTCCAAGACCTGTAACTAGACATGCTTATCGGTTCCACAGTTTCGGTTCCGATTCGATTCTGACCGGTTCCGGATCCGTCAACATTGGAACCGATCCGAACCAGTTCAAAACCGGTTCCGAACCGGTTCTAGTTCCGAATTGGTTCCGGTTCCGAATCGGTTCCGGTTCCGAATCGGTTCCGAACCGATTCCGGATCGGTTCCGAAACGGTTCCAAACCACCTTCCTCAAACTTGAGCTTCCAAATTCATCTAACGTGTTGGTAATCCTATTCTTTTTTTCTATCGCAAAATAATCTTGTAGAGATGTTAGTATGCTAAGAATTTCCACCTTTAAATTAGCAACCGAAACTAGATCCAAATCGGAATCAGAACCGGTTCCGAAACGATTCCGAATCGGTTCTGAACCGGTTGGAACCGAACCGAATCGGAATCGGAACGGTTCCGATTCGATTCCGAAACCGCTTCATCCGAATCGGTTCCGATTTCGAATTTAATGGATTGGTTATGACTCGATTCCGGATTGATCCAATCCATTAAGCATGCCTACCTGTAACCCTAGTCTAGGGCTACCTCAATAGGCAAAGCACTATATGTTAGGGCAATCAACCTGTGATATGGTTTTGATGTGTGTGGAAAAGGGTTTAAGTTAGGTTATTATTGTGATTTGATATGTGCATTGGAGTCTTGCAGGACTTAGTAATTCGCACATGGAGCATTGGCGAGTTTCACATCTCATGACTCGGTCCTTGAGTCGGTGAAGGATGGCTTTGCGGAAGCCGTGCGCTTGGAGCATCCGAGGGACCACCGGACGAGGAGCTTGGAGTGAAGCTGGAGGAAGTAGACTTCAGGGCGAGATGCGAAGGATGGCACTGTAGAGTCGTGCGCTTGGCGTATCCGAGGGACGTGGCCGGACGAAGACAACTTCGAAGGCGAGGGACTCCAAGGGATGAGAGTGAGCGAATGTAACCCAGGAAGGGGTACTGCTCTTAGGTGAAACTTGGCCATTTGGCTAAGTGTCGGATGAGATTTCCCGACACCAGTCGATTGCCATGAAATGACGATCGATCGCTCGAAGTCGACGGATTTGGTATCCAATCATATGGGTTTTGGCCCGCGATGATCCATATATTGGCGATCGATTGCCAAAACCATCGGTCGATTGTTGATGGCGTGATCGGTAGTCGAGAGGGTTTTGGGCACATAACCTCTAGCCGGCATCGATTGATGGATACATCGATCGCCAGGGTTCCGTGGACTAGCGGTCGGGATCGACATGTTCTAATGCTTAAGTCCTAAACGATCATCCAAGTGTTCCACAAGCTTTCAACTCCTTCTCCTAGTTTTCTTTCGCATTTATTGTAAGAAGGAGTGTTTGGGTTGTAAGAAGGTTTACCTCCACCTTGCATTGGCTAAAGGGAGAGACCAATAGTGAATTGGTTGCAGAGTGATTCACAGTGGATGAATCGGACCGTGGATTAGCGGCGAGGTCGTGAACCACGTTATATTTCAGTGTTAGCATTGTTTAGTATCTTGCTTGTCTTTATTATAGTTCGTTTGTATTTTCCATTGCGCTAATATTATTTGTAGACAAGCGAATTCCACCATCAAACTAAAGAGGGGCTATTCACCCCCCTCTAGCCGGCCAACACAACCACATCGATCCCCTACAAGTGGTATCAGAGCCGAGGAAAGCTTGTCGAGGACTAACCGCCACAACAAGCACATTCAAGAATGGTCGGCTCCAACATTCACCCACCGAAGTTTGAAGGAGAATTCTCTTGGTGGAAAAAGAGAATGGAGGTATTTTTCGAAACCGACTTCGAAATTTTATTAATTATGGAAAACGGTTTTGAGATGCCTAGAAATGAAGAAGGGGAGCCATTGGAGAAATCAAGGTGGAATAAAAGACAAAGAGAGGAGTACTTGGTGAATTCAAAGGCCAAACACCACCTCTACAATGTACTCCCCCAACAAGAAGTGAATAGGATAGGGGAGTGTACAAGTGCCAAGGAGATGTGGGAGAAGCTAGTAGAGCTTCATGAAGGCACTTCGGAGGCCAAGCTTGCAAGAAGAGACCTCCTCCGCTCTCAATTAACAAATATCAAGCTTGAAAAGGGAGAAAAGGTAACCTCCTTACATTCTAGATTCAAAGAAATTTTAATTGGACTAACGTGTGTAGGAGAAAGACTTTCGAACCGGGACATGCTCATGAAAGCAATTGATGCCTTTCCCCGGTCATCAAAATGGAGCTCAATGGTGGACTCCTTCTACATGTCAAAGAACTTAGAAGTGAGCACCTTGGAGGAGTTCTTCTCAACTATGGAGCTCCACGAAACAAGGCTCGATGGAATAGTAGAAGAGCCAAGATTTCAACCTTCAAGAGGAGTAGCCTTGATGGCTAACAAAGGGAAGAAGAAGATGGAGACCCCCTCCTCCTCCGATGAAGCATCCTCCTCCTCCTCCATGGATAGCACGGAAGAAGCATACATAGTAAGGAAGGTAAGGCGTGCTTTAAGAAATTTTAAATTTAATAAATCCAATGATAGAAGGAAAAGACCAAGGGGGAAGGTGATTTGCTACAATTGCCAACAAGAGGGACATATAAGGGATAATTGTCCCCTATTGAACAAAAGCAAGGAGGAGAAGAGAAATAAGGAAGAAAAGAAGAAGAAGAAGGGGAGCAAGAAGAAGGAAGAAGAGAAGAAGGCCAAAGAAAAAGGGAAGACCAAGGCATTAAAATCAAAGACATGGGATGATCCTTCTTCCTCATCCTCATCCTCATCCGAAGAGGAAGAACATGTCTACTCAAACCTTGCCCTAATGGCTTTTGACGACCTAGATTCCTCTTCCTCCAAAAATGAAGAAGCAAGCTCAAGTGAGGAGAGCTCGAGTGAAGGGGGAGCTTCTTCTACATCCTCATCATCGGGAGAGGATTTGGTAAGTGAGGTAACAAATCTTTCCCCTAAGAAAATTATGTCAATTATTTCTAGCCTCACTAAGGATTTGTTTAGGGCAAAGAAGAAAAATAAATGCATGCTTGATCAAATTAAGGACTTAGAAAATAAACTAGAAAAAGCATGCTTAAATATTAATGATGACATTTCTTCTAGCCTAAATGATGCATGCTCACATGAATATATGTCTTTCAATGTTAGTGATGCATGTATGGATGAAAATAGGGCTTTAAGGGAAAAGGTAGATCATTTGACCAAGGCCCTAGAAAAGTTTACAATAGGCTCCAATACCCTTAACATGATAATTGGGAGCCAAAGAGCAAGCTTCAATAAGAAAGGCCTAGGATATAAAGAAAATAAAAATAAAAAGACCTATAAATGTTTAATTGCTAGAGGTCAAGACAAAAAGAAGGTAATAGCTAGAAAATGGATCTCTAAGGAATTTTTAGTGAACCCCATAGGAAAGAATTTATTTTGGGTTCCTAAATCCATCCTTAAGGGTTAGAAAAACCCTAGGATAGTCAACCATATGGAATTTACCTATATCATATCTTTGGTTGACTTAGGATGGCGGGACAATATTTTTGAAATAGTGTTGGGTGATGATAATGCACCTATAAATAGATAAATCATGCTTTAGGTGATATTTGCCTTATTATCATGACGTAATACCTAATGCATGATCACAATTTGATGAATAAATTTGTTTCATGGTCATAATATGAAATCAATGCATATGTATATTTATAATCATGTGGGATGTTTGGATGATACTTAACCTTGTATAGAATTGCATGAAAATAATGGTTAAGTATATATAAATACCTTTAGGATACATCTCACACTCACCAATAGGCTACCTTGATTGAAAACATAGCATGGGTGAGATGTTAGGATGATACTCATGGTCCACTAATGCCTATGGCATTTAGATGGTCATGTAAAGTGTCAAAATAGCAATAATAGACCAATCATGGGGAAGACTTATGTTTAATTCATAGACATATTGCCCAAAGATCATGATTGGATATTTCATATGTTTTCAAAACAATTTCTTACTTTAAAATCTGTGTGTTCATGTTTTGAAACAATTGAATGCAAAACTAGGTGTTAAAACTGATACTAACATGATAAAAAACCTAGTTGTTTTTGAAGCTTTTGGATTTTTGGAAAATCTTTGAAAATATAATGATTTTTCATGGAAAACTTTTTTTCGTTGATAAAGAACCCTAAAAGAAATGTGTTCCCCAAATTTTACTATTTTTCAAATTTTTTGGAATTCATAGTGCATTTCAATTTAAAATTTAATCGAAAATCGAAAACTGATTTCCTTATATTGATCTTTTATTTTGATTTTTGCTTCTCTCTAGACTTGATGTCATGCCATATAAACCTTGTTTAATCTTTTTGATGGTGTCAAAGGGGGAGAAAGATATATGTTTAAGTAAAGGGGGAATGTATTTAGGGGGGAGTTTCATGTATTAAGGGGGAGAGTTGCTAATCATGTTATTTACATGCTTTCTTTCCTTAATATTTTATCAAATATTTTTACCTAACTTAAACAGATTGTCACACATCAAAAAGGGGGATATTGTTAGGGCAATCAACCCGTGATATGGTTTTGATGTGTGTGGCAAAGGGTTTAAGTTAGGTTGTTATTGTGATTTGATATGTGCGTTGGAGTCTTGCAGGACTTAGTAATTCGCACATGGAGCCTTAGCGAGTTTCACATCTCATGACTCGGTCCTTAAGTCAGTGAAGGATGGCTTTGCGGAAGCCGTGCGCTTGGAGCATCCGAGGGACCGTCGGACGAGGAGCTTTGAGTGAAGCCGGAGGAAGTAGACTTCAGGGCGAAACGTGAAGGATGGCGCTGCAGAGCCGTGCGCTTGGCGCATCCGAGGGACGTGGTCGGACGAAGACAACTTCGAAGGTGAGGGACTCCAAGGGATGAGAGTGAGTGAATGTAACCCGAGAAGGGGTAGTGCTCTTAGGTGAAACTTGGCCATTTGGCTAAGTGTCGGATGAGATTTCCCGAAATGACAGTCGACTGCTCTTAGTCGAACGGGGTTCGACTGGTATCCGACTGATGGGTTTTGGCCCTGATCGTATCTATATTGGTAGTCGATGCCAAGACCATCGATCATTCGATGGCGTGATCGGTAGTCAAGAGGGTTTAGGCAGTAACCTCTTAGGTGATTAGGCGATCAACTACGAGGCATCAGTCGACTGATGGATATATCAGTCGACTGCCAAGGGTTCCGTTAGACTACAACGGTCGGGATCTGACGTGTTCAGAGTGTTGGTGCAGTAGGCACCTAAGTCAAACCTGAGTTTTGATTATAGAAAACGATACAAAGTTAAGCTCATGTCGTTATCTAACGAGCTGAATCGAGTGTGCAGAAGATTGCTATAGCTGGAGCTAAAGGCTAGCGACACCCGGAGGAAGCCGCGGTGGTCGGGCGACACCGGGAGGACTTCGGAGGGAGCCGAAGGAATCAGGTGGAGACCGAAAGCAAGGCTTCAAAGGTAAATGTTGAGGTAAGCTCGTGTGAGTGAGCGTAAGTAAGGTCGAGTCCTCCATACGGGGACATCCTTAGGCGACGATCCAACCAAGACTTCCCATGGAAGGTCTATGTTGAGATCGGATGGCAAGTGGCCGTCGAATTCACTTATATTTCGAGCTAACTCTTTATTACAGTCGAAAAGTCTAAAAATCAGTTCAACCGGCCAAAAATCAGTTCAACTGCTAAGCCATCAGTTCAACCGGCCAAGGATCAGTTCAACTGCTGAGCCATCAGTTCAGCAAACCAAGAAATCGCCAACCGATGGTCAAAAATCAGCCTCGAGGAGTCAAGCTTTATCACCATTTTTCAAGGAGTTTTGTGCCCAATTGCTATTGGTTGAAGACCCATTCAATGAGGGGATTAAAGGCTATAAAAGGAGGTCCTAACCTAGGGTTTCATCATCAATTCTAAGCCTCCAAAAGCCTCCGCAAAGCTACAACTTCTCCGACAACGAAGTGCTTCTTCTCCGACGTCTAGGTTTATTTGTTTTCATTTTATTACGTCGGTTAGAGTTTTATTTCAGTTTAGTACTTTCATTTTCGGAGCTTTTTATCGTAACGAGGAGAGGAGTGTCCTCTACCTCAAGCTTTGTGCTTTACTTGTATCGATTAAACTCCTACCTCTAAAAGGGAGGAGTTCTTTAGTGTTTTTGCCCTCCGTACGTGATCGAGGACCGCTAGGGCCTTGGAGTAGTAGCCGAAGGCTATGATCCAAGTAAAACTCCTTTGTCTCTTTTTACTTTACATTTACATTTCCGCTGCAATTAATTATCTCTCGAGTTTTAACGAACGAAAAGAAAAGAAAAAGGTTTTATCGCTATTCACCCCCCCTCTAGCGATCCGCTTCGATCCAACAATTGGTATCAGAGCCGGGGGTTGCTAAGATATGGTGAAACCACCAATCTAGCCATTTTAAAGATTTTTTTTTTCTTTTTAATTCTGTTTATTTCAGATTTATTTCGCTTTGTTATTTTTTCTCCCGCACTACTAATCCAAGACGCGAGTCTTGGTACTTTTTTTTGTGTTTTTGTCGTTGCTAGTTTCTTCGTCTTCGTCTCCTTGTGTCTTTTGTTCTAATGGCCCATCTCGAGGGTTTTAGCACCGTCCGACCTCCGTTTTACAACGGAGATGACTTCCGTTATTGGAAGGGTCGGATGGAATGCTTTCTCAAAACCCAAATCGAGATGTGGATCATAATCCAAACGGGTTTCACACTTCCGACTAATGAAGTGGGTGACTCCTTGGATTATGATCAATGGACCATTGCGACAAAACGACAAGTCGAAGCCGACGCCAAGGCAACACAAATCCTCCAATGCGGCTTATCCAAGGAAGAGCTAAATCGCGTCGGCCCCTTCATAAGCGCAAAGGACCTTTGGACAAAACTAGTGGAGCTACACGAAGGGACCGATGAAGCCAAGGTATGTAAGCGTGATCTTCTATTCAATAAACTATATAACCTAAAAATGCAGGAACATGAGTCTGTGACGCAACTTCACGCCCGAGTCAAGGACATAGTCAACAACCTACACGCAATCGGGCAAAAGGTCAAAAACTGCGATCTTATAAGGTATGTCCTAAACTCTTTTCCAAGGACTACCTTGTGGGAATCCATGGTCGATGCCTACAAGGTCTCCAAGGATCTTTCTAAACTTAGATTAGATGAACTTTTTTTTGATTTTGAACTTCATGAGCAGTCTAATTCGGAACCCGAGAAAGGTATAGCTTTATTTGCAGGTTCAAAGAAGAAAACCGCTAGCAAGCCACCTCCGAAGGAAGAAGAGGATGAGTCGGATTCGGAGGTCGACTCGGAAATGGAAGCCGAACTAGTCAACCTAGTTCGGAGGATAGTCAAGGGCCGAAAACGAGTCGTCACTCGACCCAACGAAGGTAAGCCTAAAAGTTCAAACATAAGATGTTATGAATGCAACAGGTTTGGACACATTAAGTCCGAATGCCCAAAACTCAAGAGCAAGGCACCAAAATACAAAAAGGCACTCAACGCTACTTGGGAAGAAGCTTCCGAGGAAGAAGACAACGATCGAGTCCTTATGGCTAAACCGGTGGAATCGAAGACGGAGTCGGAACCGAAACTTGAATCGGAAACCGAAGATGAGTCGGACTGCGAAGCACTATTCAAGACAAGCCACGGATACGCATCCGGTTCAAAAGATAAACTCAAGGTAAGTCGCTCTCTTATTACCACACTTTATAGTGCAATTAAGTTTTTAAATAGAAAGTTAGCTAAGTCCGAGTCCAAGGTCGAGACCCTAGTTGAGGAAGTTAAACTCCTCAAACACGAGGTCTCCCTAACCTCTTCGACTAGTCGAGTTCAAGAGAAGGACTCAACTCGAGTTGAAAAACTCGAAGTTGAGAACTCACTCTTGAAAAGTCAAGTCGAAGATCTTAGGAATACGTTGGAAAGGTTTACTTTGGGATCCAAAGGACTTGACCTCCTACTTGGATCACAAAGGGTCGTGTACAACAAGGTCGGACTAGGGTTTTGCTCAAACACGACCAATAAGTCGTATATGTCAATCGTAAGTAGACATAGAAAACGTGTCCAAGCATGGGTCCCTAAGACCACCTTGATTTCAAACTTAGGATCAAACCAGTACTGGGTTCCCAAGGACCAAATCCACTATGTGGAGAGACCGAATCGATTCAACGGTCCAGGGGGAGCTAGTACGAAATTTGTTTGTGTTTTAACTTAGAAATTGCATGCTTAGGTTTTTATTTAGTTTGATTTTCCTTTTTAGAATGGTTAGATAGGACTATAACTCGTCAATACTTGATAACATAGTACCGGACGCCACGAGATGATAATGCGCTAGGAAAGCGGAGTCTTGTGTATTCGGGCTAGATAAGGCGTATCTAGTTCGGTGCACTTGACCGAGCGGAACTAGCTGAAGCTACCTCGCCGTATCCTAGACTAGTTAGACCAGGAAGTGGTCTTAGGTGAGTTAAGTCTCTATTTTCTTGAAAATGGCTTTGTCTAAGGAAGTGGTCGTTGTTCCGATCAAAGAAGGCCTCTGTGCCTCGCCACGACCTGGAAGCCATGATCTTGAAAAGGTGACTTGATGAGCCTAAGGTCAAATCCGAATCTAACGCAAGGTTGACAAGTGTTTAAGTCATTAAACTTAATTCAACTAAAAAATTGGAAGTCATCTCACAAGAACATATAGGATTAACATGTTTGATCATATAGACATGGGTGAGATGATTTAGGTTAATAATCTTCAACCAATTTTTATTAAATCCAATATCCGATCCAACTACCTTGCGTGTAGGATCAATGGATGTTGGACAGTGGTTGCTCCCGACACATGACCGAGGATCGGCTCAAGTTTGAAGCCGATTCAAGCGACAAGGATCGGTAGTCTTGGAAATAGCAAGCTCAAAATCATCGGATCGGTGATATTGAGCTCAATTCAAATTTTGTTATTCAAAATGTTTTATTAGTAGAAAATTTTCAATATAATTTACTTAGTGTAAGCCAATTGTGTGATAATAACTATAAGGTCATATTTCTAGAAAATGAATGCGTAATTAATACAAACAAAACCTCTAAAACAATTCTTAAAGGGACTAGAAATAACAATATTTACACTATCAACTTAACTAACTCCTCAACTAAGTGTCTTATGACACGGCACGAGGAATCATGGTGGTGGCACCGACGACTCGGTCACTCACACCCAAGACTCATCCACAAGATGAGTCAGAGTGATTTAGTCAGAGGTTTGCCTAACATCAACAACTTGGATAATAAAATATGTAATGCTTGTCAACAAGGTAAACAATCTAGGACACAACATCAACTAACTAGTCAGAGCAGACCAAAAGTGTGTGCGAGCTCCTACACATGGATCTATTTGATTCACACGGAGCTAAGTCACTTAAGAAGTAAATTCTGCTTAGTCATAATTGATAACTATTCTAGATTTACTTGGGTTAGGTTCATCAAACACAAAAATGATACCCTAGATCAATTAATCAATCTATTTAAGTTAATAGAAAATCAACAAAGCATTAAAATCAAAAGACTTAGGACTGATCATGGTGGTGAATTCGAAAACCATAGGTTTCTGAGTCAGTAACCTAAATGGATACCACCACGAGTTCTCTTGCCCTAGAACTCCACAACAAAATGGCCTAGTAGAACGCAAAAATAGAACCCTACAAGAAGCCGCTAGGACAATGTTAAATGAGTATAACCTACCCGATAGGTTTTGGGCGGAAGCTGTGAGTGCGACATGCTATGTCCAAAATAGAATCCTTATGGTAAAGAGGCACCTTAAGACCTCATACGAGATTTATCACGATAAAATACCTAACATCAAGTACTTTAGGGTATTTGGGTGTAAGGTACATATCCTAAACACTAAGGATTACCTAGGGAAATTTACATCCAAAACCACGACCGGAATCTTTCTAGGATACTCGACTACAAGCAGAGCCTATAGAGTATGTAACCACGACACCCTTAGAGTCGAGGAGACTATCAATGTAGTTTTTGATGAAGGACACGAACCTACAAAACCCCCGGCAACCCCAATTAGCGAGCCGATTCATACTAGACCTAACTCTGATCCGGAGATCAGGTCTAGTGTTAATCCTAACCTAAGTCAACCAAATCACTCTATCGACCAAGTGATAGATGACTCCAACCAAACTAGAACTCAAACAAGCCATCCTATGGATCAAGTTGTAGACTCAAACCCAAATCCAACTAGGACTCAAACGAATCATCCTATCGACCAAGTGATAGGTGATCCAAGTCTAGGAGTTCGAACTAGAGCCTCATACAGAAACCTTAGTCAAATATCTTTGATTTCTAAAATTGAACCCAAAACTATTGACCAAGCTCTTCTTGATCCCGATTAGATTATTGCAATGCAAGAAGAGGTGGCTCAATTCACTAGGAACGAAGTATGGGAATTAGTACCACCACCTAAAGATAAAACAATCATTGGAACAAGGTGGGTGTTTAGAAATAAAATTGATGATAGAGGTGAAGTAGTTAGAAATAAAGCTAGACTAGTTGCTAAAGGGTTTAGTCAAGTCGAAGGTTTAGATTACGACGAGACCTATGCTCCATTAGCTAGATTAGAGTCCATTCAAATGCTATTAGCATATGCAGCACATCGAGGATTTAAGTTGTTTCAAATGGATGTGAAATCTGCATTCTTAAATGGATACATTAAAGAAGAAGTTTATGTTAGTCAACCCCCCGGTTTCGAAAGTTTAGACAAACCCGATCATGTCCTTAGGTTAAAGAAAGCTCTTTATGGACTTAAACAAGCTCCTCGAGCTTGGTACGAGAGACTTTCGATTTATCTTAAGTCCAAAGGCTTTAACCAAGGTGTAGTTGACCCAACCCTTTTCGTAAAAACCTTAGGTAAAGACATATTCATAGCCCAAATCTACGTAGATGATATTATTTTCGGAACCACCAACTCAATCCTACTAAATGAGTTCATTTCACTTATGGAAAGTGAATTTGAAATGAATTTAGTAGGTGAGTTAAGTTTCTTTTTAGGTCTACAAATTAAACAAACTAAAGATGGAATATACATACATCAGCATAAATATACTAGGAATTAATTAAGCGCTTTGGAATGCAAGACGCTAAAATTATTAATACCCCAATGGCAACTAATGTGAATATAGAAGAAGATGTAATCGGAAATTCAATTGATTTAAAATACTATAGGAGCATAATAGGGAGTCTCCTTTACTTAACTGCAAGTCGACCTGATATCTTATTTGCAGTAAGTATGTGCGCAAGATTTCAAACCTGTGTCAAGGAGTCTCACCTAACTCTAGTCAAGCGTATCCTTAGATATCTAAAGGGTACACTTAATGTCGGTATTTGGTATCCTAGATCTACCGAGTTCGAACTAACCGGCTACTCCGATTCGGACTATGCCGGTAGTAAGCTCGATAGAAAGAGTACGAGTGGTTGTTGTCAACTTCTCGGCTCGAGTCTAGTGAGTTGGTGCAGTAGGAAGCAACACTGTGTTGCTTTATCTACCACCGAAGCTGAATACATCGCAATGGGTGAGTGTGTCACGCAGCTTCTTTGGATGAAGCACACTCTCCGCGACTTTAAGTTAGACTTTACGAATACTAAACTTCACGCAGATAATAATAAAGGCCTAAATGCATATAAGATACACATTACGATTAGATTATATCATAATCGAATCAACTCAAAAATGCCTACCGAGCCTTGATACCCATCACTACCTCGATCATTTGTCGTTGTTGAATCTGCCAAAGCAGAGCAACACATATTATCTTGGTAGGGTGCGGAGGGACAATCTTGGTCCCGCCTATCACGCTTGGGTTAGAGTAAGCTCAATTAGATTGAGCAAAACTAGTTAACTCAATTGGATCGAGTAGAACTATAGGCATATTCCAATCGTTGGAAAGATAGGATAAGATCGCATTTACACTAAACCTTGGGCGATTTAGCCAAAGCTAACTCAAGGTCTTTTGTAAATGTGGGTCTTAATCCTATAAACAAGAGTTGCATAGAGATGTAATCGATAATGTGTTACCCACCGATCGTACTAAATCTTGGGCGATTTAGCCAAAGCTAACTCAAGGCTTAGTATGATGTGGATCTTGTCCCGCAAGAATTATAGCTAGTTTGAATGAATCTAGTAATGTGGTTTGACCACATCCATAACTAGATTCTACAAAATTCCTATAATTCAGTGGGAGCATCATTTGATTAAAGGCCTAATTAAATGATAAAAGGAATATGATATTAATCCTCTACATTGTATGTTGTAGATTACTATGTCAACAAACACGAACACTCTCTCTCTGCGATCTTTCCTTGAGAAGGACAAGCTCAATGGAGCAAATTTCCTGGACTGGTACAGGAACTTGAGAATTGTTCTCACCCAAGAAAGGAAGTTGTACGTCCTGGAGCAGCCCATTCCGGAGGCACCTCCTGCCACTGCCTCGCGAGCTGACAAAGATGCTTACAAGAAGCATCAAGATGATGCATTAGATGTGTCATGTCTTATGCTCGCGACCATGAACTCTGAGCTTCATAAGCAACATGAGTTCATGAATACTTATGATATGGTTGGACATCTTCGTCAATTATATCAAGGACAAGCTAGGCATGAGAGATATGAAGTCTCTAAGGCATTATTTGGGTCCAAGATGCAAGAAGGGACTCCCGTAGGTACATATGTACTCAAGATGATTGGGTACGTAGAAAACCTACAAAGGCTGGGATTCCCACTTGGCCAAGAGCTGGCCACTGACCTGATCTTGCAATCTTTGTCACAAGCCTTCAATCAATTTGTCATGAATTATAACATGAATGAAATTGATAAGACATTGCCTGAAATGCTCAGCATGTTGAGAACTGCTGAGCTTAACCTTAAGAAGGGTAAATCTGACACCATTTTGATGGTGCAGAAGAAGAAAGGCAAGGGCAAGCCTAAAGGTAAGGGAAAGTCCCAAGCCAAGGGCAAAGGCAAAGAACTTAAACCCAAAGGAGGGGTAGCCAAGGAAGGGGCTTGCTTCCACTGCAAGGAAGCAAGACATTGGAAGCGTAACTGCAAGGCATACCTGGAAGATCTTAAGAAGAAGAGAAGTGAGACTTCTACTTTAGGTATAAATATTATAGAAGTCAATCTATCTATTTCTTCATCATGGGTATTAGATACCGGATGTGCATCTCACATTTGTACCAATGTGCAGGGGCTGAGAAATAGCAGGGCATTGACAAAGGGCGAGGTGGACCTATGAGTAGGCAATGGAGCAAGAGTTGCTGCTATTGCTGTAGGAACTTATAATCTATCTTTGCCCTCTGGGCTTATATTAGAATTAGATGAATGTTTTTATGTGCCTGCCTTAACCAAGAACATCATTTCAGTTTCTTGTTTGGACAAGAAAGGATTTTCATTTATAATAAAGAACAAATGTTGTTCAGTTTATTTAAATGATATGTTCTATTGTAGTGCACCTCTAATGAACGGACTCTACTTTCTAGACTTAGAGAGCCCTATCTATAACATAAGTACCAAGAGGTTCAAGTCAAATGAGTTGAACCAAACTTATCTCTGGCACTGTCGCTTAGGTCACATAAATGAGAGTCGCTTATCTCAGCTCCATAAGGATGGGCTGCTAGACTCATTTGATTTTGAATCATATGAGACATGCGAGTCTTGCCTTTTAGGCAAGATGACGAAGACTCCCTTTAGTGGACACAGCGAAAGAGCAACAGATTTGTTAGGACTTATACATAGTGATGTATGTGGTCCTTTCAATGTTGCTGCTAGAGGTGGTTACAGGTACTTCATTACATTTACTGATGACTTCAGTAGATATGGTTATGTGTATCTCATGACACACAAATCAGAATCCTTTGAAAAGTTCAAAGAATTCAAGAATGAAGTATAAAACTAGCTTGGCAAGAGTATTAAGATACTTCGATCAGATCGAGGTGGAGAATACCTTAGCCATGAATTTCGTGACTATCTAGCTGAGTGTGGGATTCTATCCCAACTCACTCCTCATGGAACACCACAGTGGAATGGTGTATCCGAAAGGAGGAATCGTACCCTATTAGATATGGTACGATCTATGATGAGTCACACAGATCTTCCTATATCCTTTTGGGGATATGCTCTAGACACAGCAGCCTTTACCCTTAACCGTGTACCATCCAAGGCTGTGATAAAGACACCATATACGATATGGACGGAGAGAAATCCCATGATGTCTTTTATGAGGATTTGGGGTTGTGAGGCTTACGTTCGACGTCAAGTCTCAGACAAACTGGGACCCAAATCCGATAGGTGCTATTTTGTTGGATATCCCAAGGATACAAAGGGATATTACTTCTACATTCCCAGTCAGCACAAAGTGTTTGTGGCAAAGACTGGAGTTTTTCTAGAAAGGGATTTTGTTTCTAGAAAAAACTAGTGGGAGTACCTTCGATCTTGAAGAAATTCAAGATAAGGACCATAGCACTGAGGCCTTGATGGAGGTTGAACAGGAACCACAAAGTGTTGTGGGTGATGAGGTTATTGCACAAAGAGTTGTGGAACAACCACCTGTTCATGTAGACCTACCTCTTCGCATATCTGATAGGGTACGACGTCAGCTTGAGAGATATTCATTTCTCTTGTCTGACCATGATGACGTAATGCTCATTGAGAATGAGCCTACCTCCTATCAGGAAGCTGTGATGAGCCCAGATTCTGAGAAATGGCTAGAGGACATGAGATCCGAGATAGAATCCATGTACACCAACCAAGTATGGACTTTGGTTGATCCACCTGAAGGGGTCAAACCTATTGAGTGTAAGTGGGTCTTTAGGAGAAAGACTGACATGGATGGACTTACGCATACCTATAAGGGCCGATTGGTGGCTAAAGGTTTCAAGAAAATTCATGGTATTGACTATGATGAAACCTTTTCTCCAGTGGCGATGTTTAAGTCCATTCAGATCTTGCTTGCTATTGCAGCATACCACGATTATGAGATCTGGCAGATGGATGTCAAAACTGCATTTCTGAATGGAAACTTGCTCGAGGATGTGTACATGATACAACCTGAGGGTTTTGTAGATCCACATCATACTGAGAAGGTATGCAAGCTGCAAAGGTCCATTTATGGGCTAAAGCAAGCTTCTCGGAGCTGGAATCTTTGATTCGATGATGCGATCAAACAGTTTGGTTTCATCAAGAATGAAGATGAACCCTGTGTCTACAAGAGGGTTGATGGGAACACAGTTGTCTTCCTTGTATTGTATGTGGATGACATACTGCTCATTGGGAATTACATCCCTTCGCTACAGTCTGTGAAGACTTGGCTCGGGACGTGCTTCTCAATGAAAGACTTAGGTGAAGCAGCCTGTATTCTAGGCATCAAGATCTATAGAGATGGATCTAAGAGATTGCTTGGCCTAAGTCAGAGTACATATATTGACACGGTATTACTTCGATTTTCCATGCAGAATTCCAAGAAAGGACTTCTGCCGATGTCACATGGTGTGAGTCTTTCGAAGACTCAAAGTCCCTCTTCTAGAGAGGAGAGAGACCGCATGGATAAGATCCCTTACGCATCTACTATAGGATCTATCATGTACGTCATGCTATGTACTCGTCCTGATGTCTCGGATGCTTTGAGCATGACGAGTAAATACCAGTCAGATCCAGGTGAGCGTCACTGGATAGCAGTCAAGAATATTCTTAAGTACTTGAGAAGGACTAAAGAATATTTCTTGATATTTGGAGGCGATGAGGAGCTAGCTGTAAAGGGTTACAGCGATGCCAGCTTCCAAACTGACCAAGATGATTATAGATCGCAGTCAGGGTTCGTGTTTTGCTTGAATGGTGGCGTTGTGAGCTGGAAGAGTTCCAAGCAGGACACAGTTATTGATTCTACAACAGAGGTCGAATATATCGATGCTTCCATCTCATTCGAGAGATTGTCGATAGAGGAGATGTGAAGATTTGCAGAGTACCCACAGAGGCTAACATCGCAGATCCCTTGACCAAGGCTTTGGCACAGAAAAAGCATGATGGTCACACTAGGTCATTGGGTATTAGATACTACGGTGATTGGCACTAGTGCTAGTGGGAGATTGTTAGTGAAAGCCCTAGAGTCAATCATGTGATGATTATTGTATAGACTTTATTGTATCATATTCCTATTTATAAAGGCATGATTATTATATTTACTTGTATTGGTGCCAAATAAATAAATATAATAATGTCCTTGAGTAGTAGGTTCTTATCTATATCAATCGATTGGTTGAATCGATAATGAGATGATATAGAGAACACTACTCTTAATCATTCCTAGTCGAGTATTAACATTCAGGGACAATGTTAATGCGTAGAGACTAGCATGTAGGTCAACAAGATGACTTGATCTCACAAGTCATGGATATAAAATATCAAGTTGACACATGGGTATGCATTGGAGAATGTATACTGAATGACCCGCCATGAGAAAGTATCATGGATCGTTATATGAGTGTCATATACTTTCTCATGTGACTATTAGTATGACTATTAGTCCTTAGACCTGAAGTCACCATGGTTTCCTACATAAGGAGTTGTATACTTTTGGCCGTCGAAGCGTAAATGGGTGGACTATAAAGCGATTCTTGGGTATGTAACAAATTATGCGGAGGGATGTGAGTGATGTAGATGAGATCTATCCCTCTATATGGCGGGGTGACATCGATATTCTTGATAGAGTGAGACCACGAAGTGCATGGCCATGCCCAAATGAGTCAATATGAGATATTGAGCTCATTTGATTAGAGTGAGTCTACTTGGAGATCAAGATTTAGATTGTACCGAGGATGACACGGTCTATGCCTCGATTGGTCAATCTAGATGTCAAGGATAGAGGGACATTGTCACATATTGTGAGAGTCACAATTAGTAGTCACAAAGGTGATGTTGGAGCTCAACATTCTTATAACTTGGGTAGCAATGATGTATTGCTAGATACCGCTCATTGCTTATGTTCCTAAATCGGTTTAGGGACATTGCCAACGTTACAAGAACCTATAGGGTCACACACATAAGAGCAATTAGATGGAGATTTGGTTCATATAATGAACCATGAGGATTAGGTTCATGGGATGAACCAAATTGGATTAAGAGTAATCCAAATTAGACTAATTGAGTTAGACTCAAGTTGATTCAAGTGTTGAATGAGTCTAATTTAGATTTGATTCATCAAATCAATTTAAATTAAATGAATAGAGATTCATTAAATTAAATTGACTTGAGTCAAGTGGTTAGATTTGATCAACCATGGGAGATTAGAGGTCAAGTTTGACTTGACTTGAGAGGGAAGATGAAAGGTCAAGTTTGACTTGACCAAATGTCATGTCATGATGATGACATGGCATGGCCGGCCAATGATGATGCTCATTGACTTGGTCAATTGGTGTCACATCATGAGGGAGACCAAGGGTCATGGGAGTTACATGCATGCATGTAACCCCCCTTCCATGAAGTGGCCGGCCACTTTGGGGGTTATGAGTGGTGAATTCATTTGGTGAGTTACACTCATAACTTCATCTTCAACCTTGGTCCTCTTCCCTCAAGCTCTCTCTTCCTCATCTATCCATGAACGTCCAAGGGGTGCTAGCACACTCTAAGGTGTTTTTCTCCACCATTTGTTCGTGTGGATACTTGTAGAGGAGTGTACACTTGACACTCTCGAGTTCCAGCGAACCTTTTGGACGAGCGGGATTTGCGAAGGACGTCGCATCGAGGGTAACGTCCTTATCATGTAGATCTAAGGTAGATCTAGGGTTTTATACAAACACATACATGTTTTAGTTTTAATACATCTTCGCACGGATCCGTGGCCGGTGCTTCCGAGGTTTCCGCTTTTGCGGCTCGGAAAAACCCAACAGATCTTACCTAAAACAATAAGAAATAAAATCAAAGACACAGGAAACATATAAAATAAAACACATTGATACAAGAAAATTAAGGCACCCAAACAATTTTTTGTTAGACAAACAATCCTAAGTTATCAAGCCACTACAATCCCCAATAATGACACCAAAATTTGATAACCACAAGTCATGTTATGATTATAAATTATAATTTATAGTACTGAATCCCTCTATACTAATATAGTATAGGAGACGACTCGGGTCCTCTCTCACAAAGAATGTAGGTGAAATGATAACTATAAGATCAGTTGTTTATTGCTTGGGTTTTTCTACTATAATTGGGGTTTTTGGAATTCAAAATTCTAAGACTAAAGATAATGAAAAACATCTAATATAATTTAAACTGCAATTGCAATGGAATTGACAAGAACATAAAGTAAGCATTCAATACAATTCAAAGAATTCAAACAAAATAGAGTCTTGCAGAAATTAAAGCAAACACCTTAAATATAGGAAATGAAATGACACAAATGTAAAGGGATAATTTAACAAACACATGGCATGCAATAATAAAAATAGTAAATAAATCTAAGCTGAACTAAGATAAGAAGTCTCTCCCTCCGATGATGGTGGATGATGCTGGTCGATGACTAAAGTGCCTCTCCTAAGCTCAGATGAGTGCTTGTGGAAGAAGATTCTCGTGGCGAGCTCAACAATGACAATGGAGTTGAGCAAACCTTGTAAACCCTGAAGTTTGATGATGAAAATGAGTTCTCCTCTCTAAACCCGAGTAGGATCTCATGGGATGTCGTCGGAATGGAGCGAACTCTCCTTTCTAAACCCAAGCAGGGGAGGTGGTGCCAATGATGGGGATCACCTGAGGTTGGGCGGAAATGACCAGATGGATTGGACAAAGCCTCTCTCGATCAGGAGAGGCGGTGGAGTGACATCGAACGATGGAGAAAAAGAACTCCCTCAACCAAGAACCCTGAAAAGCCTTTTATATATGCCTAAAATGGAGGTTTGGCGACTTACTCCACGATCATGGTCATTATTATGGCCTGACCGTGGTGGTTGCCACGATATGCCATGACCATGCAGAGGAGTCCACGGTCGTGACCCCCTCCATGGGTTGGTTATGGTCCCCTCTGTGGGCTTGATTTTGTCAAATTCTCGGCTCCTCAGCTTGGACCACAGGTAGGATGTATTTGGGGCTACACTTTGACCATGTTTCCTTGAGAAATAGGCCCCAAAACTGTTTGATTTGCTTCTCAAATCCCTACAAAACAAAGTATGCATCAATTTAGTGCTAAACATATCAAATTAGATTGTATTTGTATTTAAGCTCTAAAATAACTCAATGCTCATAAAACATGATAAATACGATAAAGTAACCATACAAGTGGATTAAAAATACCGGGGACTAGATCAAAAATATATGCCAATATGTTAGTCATCAGCAGGCACCAGAAGCTCATAGAATTCAGGCGATTTCAAGAATTCTTTCTTCCTCACCTCCCAACATTCCTCTTCACCAACCTTATACTGAGCTAACTCATCTTGGAGATGCCTCATGTCGGACGCTATAGCAACATTTTTCCTTCTTCTCCTTGGTAGTCGCAAGGGCAACCTTATCGTGATCTAGCCGCAAAGAAGAAATCTGCTTGCCACTGCTCCAATAATTGCTAGTTCACCTGTTTTAACTTTTCAGACATATAGCTTGCTTTGGTCACTTGTTCTTGCAGCTCATCGCGTAGGTGCTTAATTAAATCGATGTGTTTGGACTCCTTCTCGACCATCTTTTGTATTTACTCTGCTGACTGAGGAAGTCGCTTCAAATAGACATATTGATTGACCAACACCTATATAATATCACCCCTGAAGTAAGTAACATGTATGATTCATTGGAGGGCATCATGGTTCAGGAATTACATCCATGGTTGAGGTAGCCATGAACTCAATGAACTTCGGGCAGGTTCACTTATTCGTCGCTTGTAAGGCAGCTAGTTGGGTAGAAGCTCACTCAGTAATTAAAAAGAAAGTAAAATCAAGAGGTATTTAAAACTCACTTGTCAAAAGGGAATGGGTAGAAAGTGGTGTTGACATTGCCTTTGAAGGAGACAGAGGGTCAACTACAGCGATTGGAGGGGGATGAGAAGATGAAGTGGCAAAAGGAATGGGAGTGAGAGTAAGGATGACTTTGGATGAGCTGGGTCATAGAGTAGAAGGGTGACTCCTTTTCCTAGGTATAAGTTGTTGCTTGGAAGGTTCCGACTCTTCTGATACGTTAATAGGCATCTCAGGTTGGGCATCCTTAGGAGGCAATAATGAAGGCCTAGAGGATGGAATCAATCTGGATCCTGGTTCGACTTCTGCCGTAGTCTAAATGTCACTGGCAGTAACATGCCTATGCTCGCTCATGGAGGCTCTCCACATTCTTGTTTTTGTAAAGAAAAGTAGAATACCCACATTATGATATAGGTGAACAAGAGAATTACGATAGTATCCAACAGTTACCTAAAGGGTAGTCAAGTTCCACCTCCATAGACCTGAACCTAAAATAATACAAGAGGTCCTCTCTGATCAGACGACTAACATCGAAAGGACACTCTTCGAGAAACTCTTCTAAAAAAGCATAAATAGTGTTTTCTTTAAAATGATATAAGGGTGGTTGAGGGGAAAGATCGGTCTCCTAATGAGTGGGCCAGTTGTAAGGTGTAGGGGGGCGAACGAAGAAATACTACATCTTTGAAAATTTGTTGGAGGTAGGATACTTCTTCAAAAAATTGGGTGGATGGATGTGCCATAAAAAAGAAGACTCCTACTTCTCTTCTTTTAGAGTAGAAGAAATAATGGAAAACCATATATGTGAGAGGTAGGTGATAGTAAGAAAAAACTATGAAAACTCCACAAAGTAGACGGAAGGAGTTGGAAGCTAGCTGCTATAGGGGGATTCAAAAGTATTGGAAAACCTCCTTGAAGAATGTTGGGATTGAGAAGCGTAAGCTGTCGACAAGCTGACTATAGAAAAAAGTGGTGAATCTCTTAGGAGGTTGATGTGGTTGCTATGAAAGAGACAAAATATAAATGTCGTGGTTGTCGAGAATATGAAACATAGTTTGGAGGATGAAGTTTTAAATCTCGATATAAATGGAAGAAGCAGAATCAAACTACACGGGGAACTACCCATGGTGTGAAGAATAATGTAGGAGAGGGGGAAAGAACTTACGGTGTACAACACTAAGGAAGAAGATGAAGGAAGATGAATAGGCGAGGCGAACCCTAAGATGGGAGGCAATGGTTAGATGGGGGAAATAAGGAACTTGCAAAAGTCTTCCTTTTGAATTGTATGGCAGAGTTAGTTCCATTATCGGAACGGGTTCAACATATGCCTAAAACCTATTAATTCTTAGCTCAAGAAAAACTAGACTCTAGTTAGTCGACTTTAGCTCCTTTGACTAGGCTAAGACGGGAGGTCAATGATATGGAGAGGAGTGAAGCGATCCACATGTTGTCGCATTGTGTAGACAAGAGGTGATGTGATACGAGAAGTCATAGTCAATGAGCACGCCATGCAAGAGAGGACTTGGTCGTGCTCACCTAGGATTCAACCGTAAGCACTTAGGACTTGGTCGTGATCGCTTAAGACTCAACCACAATTACCTAGGACTCGGTCATAAGCATCTAGGATTCGCCCGTGATTGCTTAGGACTATGTCGTGATCACCTAGGATTTAGCCGTAAGCACTTAAAATTTGACCGTGATCACTTAGGACTCAACCGTGAGCACCTAGGACTCGACCATGATTACTTAAGGCTCGGTGGAGGAAGGCTCAAGTGAGGGATAACCATATATATTTGGATTGTGAATAATAATTATCCTCCATCTATTTCATTCATTTGCCCGTGCACGACCCATTAAGAATAAGGAGGTCAAGGTGCATCAAAGGAGCCCTTTTTAATAATTTGTAATTGCACTAATACAGGACTTTTGTGATTATCTCCGAGGAGTTGGGCGATCCCACCATATTCCGATGTCATGTGTTCGCCATGACTCCATCTTCTCACGTCACCACGCTGCCGCTTCTCCATAGATCAATTTTTCATGGGTATACAAGTTAATTAAGTCAAATACAAAAGACAATCGCTCGAAAAAAGAAATTATTTTCACATTTTTAGGGGTGTTTGGTAGGTATTTTTTTCTTCGTTTTTTATTTTCATTTTCTGCGAAAATGAATTTTTCATCTTTATTTTTCAAAAAATAAATAAACGTTTTTTGAAAAACAAAAAATAATCATTTTTTATTTCCATATTTATTTTTTAAAAAAATAAAAAAATATTTTTTGAAAAACTGAAAAATAAAAAAAAAATATTTTTTATTTTTTGAAAAAAAAAAGAAAATAAAAATAAAAAATAAAAAATTCTCTACGAATCAAATGCTCCCTTAGTCTCTTCATTTTTTTCTTGACTCTAATCCCGAATTTCTGATTTGAGGGTCAAAGGAGTCAAAAGGAGATTAGCCCGCTACGTTTTAGCCCCCTTTCTCATCCTGTATTACATTGGAAAGTTGTTTCGGAAGCTCCTGAGTCGTGTCGTCGTGACATGAAGAATCTCTAACTCTGAAGACTAGCTATGTCTCTAATTTTCAATCAGAACAACGACCATCCTTGCTTTGTCGTGAACTCCTAACAAGGCCACGATTGGTCTCTTTGCGATCATGACTAGTTGCAAGACCACACAAGTTTGCGGCGATGTTGTGAACTCGCAACCTTTCCACTATCACCACGAACTCATGGTGAATCGCAACCTCTCCGCGACCACCATGCGTTCATGACATTGCTACTGCGAGCTCGAGCTCGAGAGACAGACTATGGGTTGCTGAAGGATTCCTTTCCCTCCCATCCTTTGTCGTTTATTTCTTTTGTCTTTCTTCCTTCGTCTTTCTCTGCTCTTCCCCCAAAGGTAATTTTTCACCGTTGCTTCCTTTTCCTTCTTCGCCCACACTTTTGAGCAAACAGAGCATTAATATATATAGCTATCATTTTTATCATATCCTTCTCAAAGACAATAATATTTTAACAAAATATTATTTTTATAATTATTTATAAATTTTTTACTATTTTACTTTTTTTTATGAATATATCATAAACCCATTTACTCTTTAATAAAAATTCTATTAAATATTTTTTAAAAATATTTAATATGTAAAATATAATATTTAAATATTATTAAAAAATTAATTAGATTGAGGAGACAGTAAAAAAGAATAATTTTATTCGCACCTCAGTTTTACTAAATACATCTCATTTTCTAAATATATCCATCAATATTTTTTATCACAATTTTTTTAAATATATCTCATAATATTTTTATTTTATTCTTTCTAAAAACCAACCACTCAAGTTACTCCGCTCTATATTGTCGACTGTGCGAATTACTACCATTCGACATTGTTGTCAAATGGTTGGATTCTGGCGACAGTCTGATTGAATTGTAGCTAGAATTGATCACGATTGCGGGCGCTAGCGACCACAATGTTAGCGGTCACAATTCGATCTGAATCTAACCGCGGACCAATCGATCAAATCGCGATTGGATTTCGATCGAATTACGGATGGAATCGACTGTGATGTGGTTGCCAACGGCCGCAATGCTAGCAGTCACAATTCGATCATATTCTGACCGTAATCCGATTAAAATTCGATCGCAGTTTGATCAGACTCTGACTCTGGTCGGATTGCGATTGGAATCCGGCCGATTTGCAACCGTCGACACCACAACAATTTGTAGTTGCAATTATTGTCGAATCCAATTGGAATTCGACCACGATCCAACCGGACTCTAACTTCGATCGGACCGCAGTCGGATTGTAGCTAGATTCGATCGTGATTGGGGGCGTCAGTGGTTGCAGTGCTGGTGACCATAATTCGATTAGATTACGATAGCAATCTAGCAGCGGTTCGATCGATCAGATGACGATGGCGACTCCGACGAATTCAAGGTTGCTTGATCATCGGAGCAACGACGTGCGAGGATGAAATAATGTTCTTTCTCGTGCCTTTCAGTCTGATCCGTCGAATATATTAATGGATATTCAATTATTATCTATCGTATATACTTAGATCCGTTCGTTCATGATCTACTGAATATAATATAATATGTTCAATTTGATGTGGATAGCCTGACTGGGTAAAAAATTGTAAGCTTCATGGGTCAATTAAAAATTATTAAACTTGGAAGGCATGTTGAAAGAATGGCCGTGCGGAATGAAGTTTCGCATCGATTCCATTCCTTCCTCTTCGTTACAGTTTCTTCGCATCGCTTTGATTGGGGATTAAGGCAAGGGAGGGCGTGATGAGGACCAACCGACGGAGCAGTGGTGTCCGAGATGTCGAGCTCCAAGTTCAAGACAGCTATGGTGAAATCGTCAGACCTCCAGGTCGCTGGCAAGGGAATCGACGATGAGAAGCCGAGGAGGAAGTTTTTGATTCCTGAGTACCTAAGTTTTGCGATGGTGGCCGCCACGAGGACGTGTCAAACCGAAATTGGCGTCGAGGTGGCGAAAGCTTTGAAAGTAAAAGACAAGGAGGCGGCTCCAGTGGTGCCGAAGGCGGGCCCAGTGGTGCCGGAGGCGACTCCAGTGGTGCCGGACGCGCCGCTTGTGGTGTTCGTAGATTGCAAAGGAGGTGGGGGTCGCGGCCTCGAGGTTAAGGTCCTTCTCCAAAATCTCATCAGCGAGGACCAGGTAAAGAGACGAACCACTGTTTTACAGCATTTCTCTAGATATTAGATTTTGGAGGTTCTTGGAGCCGTAGGTCTAATCCCGCCGGATGAAAAAGAGTGGGGATTGTGTTAGGTTGTTAGAATAAATGTTAAATAAATGGATTTATCGGACTATTATACTAATGCTAAATTTTCATATAAGATCATAATATTTTGGTAAAAACTGCTATATTTTTATGAGAATTTGAGTGTAATATTAAATATACAAGAATTCTCACACTGTATGTTTCATAAGAATAAATATTATAGAAAAATTAATTGTTTAATATTTTGAACATGGAATATAGAAATGCTCACCAGTAAAGCAATGAAAGTAATACGTACAATGATTATGAGAAGAATTAATATTTTATATTTATAAGAGAAAACATAAGAGAGAAAGCAAATGTGATAGAGAATTCAGATTTTAAGTTATGTACAAAGGAAAGAGTAAAACAAAAAATAAAGTACATTTTATTGCAGTTAGTTTGCTAAAGAATAAAATAGCAGTAGTAGTTAAAAAATGAGATAGAATTATAGCTCTTAAGACAATGGTAGCGAAAGAAACTATTATTGTAATTAACATATATACACTCCAAATAGAATTAGATGAAGATATCAAATCTAGATTTTGAGAAGATCTAGATGATGTATTATAAAAAATTTCACGAAACAAAATGATTTTAATAGAAGGAGATCTAAATGAGCATGTAGGAGTGAAAAATAAGAAATATGATAGAATGTATAGGGTTATGAGTTTGGAATAAGAAATGAAAAAGAAAAAAATTATATTGGATTTTTAATAGCATATGATCTTATACTAGTTAATATATTTTTCAAAAAAAAAAAGAAGAACACTTAATCATGTTCAACATTTAGAATAATAATTTACAAATTGACTTTCATATGGTTAGGAAGAAGGATAAACAAATTTGTAAAGATTGCAAGATTATTCTAAGAGAAAACTTAATTGTTCTCCATAGATTAGTATTGTTGGATATATGTCTCAAGTGTAATTTCAATAGAAGTAAAATGAATACGATTTCTAGAATTAAGTGGTGAAAATTAAAGGACGGAAAATAAAATATATTTAAGGAAAGGATAAAAGTACAAGTATTTGGAGAAATACATGGAAACTTGAGTGTGAATTGATATAAAATGACATTAAAGTTGAAAATGGTAGCCAAGAGTATGCTTAGTGAGTCAAAGGGGCGTGCACCACTAAGTAAGAATCTTGATGGCGGAATGAGAAAATACAAAAGAAGATAAAGGAAAACAAACAACTTATAAGATATTATACACTCATAAGAATGAGAAATTTTTTAAAAAGTATACAATAATCAGGAAAGAGGTCAAGAAAGCAGTGAATGAAGGTAATAATGAAACTTTTAAATGACTATATCGATGGTTTGATAAGAAGAAAGAGACATTTATAGAATAGCTAAAGTTAGGAAGAAGAAGACTAGAAATCTTATCTAAATAAGATGCATCAAAGGTAAATATAATAGGGCACTATTGAATTATGAGAAAATAAAAGAGCAATGGAAGAGATATTTTCATCAATTTTTTAATGATGGTTTAGGTAACTGACTTAACTTATATAATTTAAGTAAGTCAGAAGAGTATAAAAATTTAAATTTTTATTGTAAAATTCAAACTTCAAAAGTTATTTAAGATTTAAATAATATGTAAATAGAAAAATAGTTGGACAAGATAATATTCCAATAGAGATATGAAAGTGTATAAAGAAGTAATGTATTGAATCACTTACAAAGTTATTTAACTTGATATTGAAAACAAAAAAAAATACTTGATCAGTAAAGGGTAAGTATTCTAGTTCTCTTATATAAAAATAAAGGAGATATATAAAATTATACAAATTATCGAGGTATTAAAATAATGAGTTATATCATGAAATTTTAGAAAAGAGTAGTAGAAAAAAGATTAAAGGAGATTACAATGATCAACAATCAATTTTGATTCATGTCTATGAAGGAAAAACGATGTGTTTCTCTTCTTTGCTTCGGTCGCTTGTGCATGACAATCCTATCTCACATTCCCAAATTCAAATTTTATTAATTAAAATTAATCCGGACGGAGATGGATTATCCAAGCAACCGATTCATCATCGTGCTAATCGACTTGAGTGATCGCTTGAACAAACTTGTTGTTCAAGCAACCTAACTCTTTTCTTCGATTAGCCGCGGAATAGATGATGTACGGATCGCTGATTTTTGTGTTTATCTTCGGGGTTCATGTCAACTAACCACATACAAATACAAAAGAACTAGAATCAATATTAAACAAGATTATACCTCTTGTTTTACCTCTTGATCTTCTATTGTATTCCTATCCTCTTCTTGGACGTCGTGTGGGCGACGATCTTCCAAGAATCGAAGCCTCCTAAACCACTTATCTTCCCTTCCTTGCTCGCTCCGAACAAGGGAAGATAACCCTCCCTTCTTCTCTCTTGCTTGCAGCCACGAAACACCAACTTTGGTTCTTGCCACTTAGGAGAGGGAGAGGAGGAGAGAGGCGTCGACCTTATACCAAGGAAGAAGGAAAACCCTCTCCTTTGTTGTGTTGTCGCCGCCACTAGGAGATGGAGATGGTGGCGCCGACGAAGGAGAAAGAAGAGAAGGAAACCCTTTGTTGCGGGCGAAAGAGCGAACCCTGAGGTTATCGCCGCCCGATAGAGAAGCGAACCCTAGATTGCCGCCTTGAGCCTCCAAGCCTTGACAACAAACCCTAGCACTGACCCTTTTTGCCTGAGCCTCTTCCTCCCTTTTATAGATCTAGGTTTCATGTGGTATTTATAATAGGCTACAATAAGGACCATGAGGAAAAGTTGGATCTTGGCCACCCAATGGATCCAAACCACATAAAACCCGATCCATTAATGATGATCCATTCCACTAGAGGATCATCATTGATCTACCTCACCAACCCCCATAATTAAATATGAGCTCCACATATTATTTATGCAAAATATCTCCTGTGTTTAAGATATCGAATGTCCGTTAATTAATTAATATCTAACTCCGTAGGTAGTACCACTCATCTTTATCATCGTATTGGACCGAGTCCACCTCATCATCCTAAGTATACAGACACGGTTTCCTCCTATAATTAACGCACGATGTAAATAATATTATTTCGACTTACCGTACTGTCGATTTAATACATAAATCTACTTGGTTGGTAAATTAAAGAAATAAATACCAATCGTGTGTATAATTATTATATCGAGGATTAAGAGTATGTCTACACTATAATATCGAGATCGATTCGATTATATAGTCGGTATAAATTGGATCACCTCTAAATCTAATCGTACTCGATACACACAAAGTGTCTTAGTGTAATTACATGGTCGAGATAAACTAATACTAAATTGCCTTCTGACCATTGTACGATGGTTTGTCGAAACCATCTTGGTTGTGAGCCTCTACTTATACTCTATAAGGAATCAAAATATGATCTTTGTGTGACACCACACACCATTATCTGATGTAAAGTATCGAAATGATATGTAAATATAAAATGCAAAACAATGATCGTATGATTCTTATTTGAAAATGAAGATGTTAAATACAAAGGCTAGGCTTTCGATATCATCAACCATCTCCTTATACTAAAAGACTATCTTTGCCCATCAAAGCCATACATCGTCGATTCTCATTCCCTCCATACTGTCAAAGCTCTCGGAAGGGCCTTAATTAGTGAAAGGATCTGTCGTTATCCTCTCGATCTGATCTTCGCAAGACTTCTCCTCGCTTTACGATCTCTCGTATCAGGTGGTACTTGTACTTTATGTGTTTACTTGCCTTATGGGCTCGTGGTTCCTTCGAGTTTGCAACTGCACCACTGTTATCACAATAAATTGTGATAGTTCTAGGCAAATCGGAATCGCGTCCAAGTCTATCGAAGTTCTAAGTCATCTGACTTCTTTGTGCCTCGAGGCGCGCATACTCGACTTTTCGTGTTAGTCGCGCGTTTTGCTTGACACTCCTCCATATAATGGCTCCACCTCCTAAAGTAAACACAAAACTCGAGGTAGACTTACTGTTATCTCTATTTGATTGGAAGTCAGAATCTGTGTAACACAGGAGTAATTGATCTGCTAGTATACCACTTATAATCCCTAGTCATTCTTGGTACTTGATATATGCTTTCTACCGATCGATATCCTGTCTGGATTACTCGATATCTGTAACCATCTTAGATGTAAAACAGATATCCTCGTCATAACATGCATATGTCGAGGCTTCCTAAAGCGTAAGGAACCACCTTCATCTCCTTTATCTCCTTTGATGTTACAGACACATCTCTTTAGATAAAGGTACTCCGATGTCTAAAAGGTAGAAAACCTTTCTTGGAGTTCTGCGTGCTAAACGAGCTAGAATACATGTATGAAGCTTGAGATAAGCGCAACATCCTTTTCTTGCGATCCCTTATAACCTTGATCCCGGGATGTGTCCACTTCTCCTAAGTCCTCCATATCAAAATCAGGTGTTTGACAACCGTATCCTTATGTATCGATAACACTTTGGACATTGTTGCAATGAAATGTCATGTAAATACGTATAAATCTGAGAAATATCACTACGTTTACATCATCTCTTATATACACAAGACTTATCCGGACTTTGAATAAATTCGTATGGTGGATTACCTCATTAAAGCGGATGTTCCAAGATCTTGAAGTTTTTGATCCATAAATGGATCGATTAAGCTTGCACAGGTGCTCTTTGCCCTTCAGATGAATCCCTGATTGTTCCATATAGATGTTTTCTTGAGACTTCCATTAAGGAAAGTCATCTTGACATCTATTCGAACCTCATAATTCATACGAGCGTGATAGATAAGAGAATCGGATAGACTTAAGCGTGACTCACGTGAAAAGTCTCCTCATAATCGATACCCTCTTTCTGAGTATATCCTTTCGCAACAAGCCTTGCTTTGAAGGTCTCTTCCTTCCCGTCTGATTCTCTCTTTCTTTTGTAGATCCACTTACATCCAATAACTTTTACACCTTTGGGTGGTTCTACTAGCTCCCAAACCTGATTTGAATCCATAGATCCTATCTCAGAATTCATTGCCCTTTGCTAAGATACCGCATCTTTATCTTGGATTGCCTCGTCATATGTCAGGATCGATTCATGTTCTGGGGACGAATCGAAGATTCTTCCAAGAACATAAATCTATCGGGTTGTCTAACCCTCCCATTCTGACAGGTATTACTTGTGTATCCTCTGCGTGACGTGCGGTCACGATCACTTGTAGTATGTCCTCTTGTACCGTTAATCTTGACTTCCCCTCTTAATTCCTCGAAACGATCTTGCTCGTGAGCTTGTGGTTCATCACGTAGTCTTCCTCAAAAATGGGCGTTACGTCTTAACGATCACCCTCGATCTCTAGGTATAGAAACGAAACCACCTTCGTTCCTCTAGGATAGCCTATGAGCGAGCACATGCGAGGTTCGACTTACGGCGTCTCCCTTGGCACGTGTGTTGGACTACCCCCAATTGAATATGTCTCGGTAGGCTTTCGCCCGATCCAGCGATTTTGTGGGTAGAAGGTATTGATTTAGATGGTACGAGTTCGAATATCTGTCGTCGTTCGAGGCGTACCCCCGAATGAATCTGGTAATTGAATAACTCATCATCGATCTAACCGTCTCCATAAAGTCGTATTCCTTCGCCTGCCACACCGTTCTGGGGTGTACGGATCTGCAGGTTGGGATTGAATCGACCTCGATAAGTAACTCTAAACTCTCTCGAAGTACTCACCACCGATCGGATCGTAGTGTTTTGATATTTTACCTTGACATTTCTCGCATCGACCTTGAATTCTTTGAACTGTCAAGCGTTCGGACTTCTGCAGCGTGTCAGTAAATATATCCATGTCTTGAATAATCGTCATAAAAGAGGCGAAATATTGAAACCATCTCTAGCTGGATAGACATAGCTACAATCGAGAATGAACGATTCGACACGTCTTTGGCTCTATACCCCTTGGCCTTAAAAAGCCTCTTGGTTATTTTACCTTCAGCGAGATTCGCGAGGTTAGAAAATCTTCCACCACTAATGAACCCAGTCCATCATTTATTAACCTTTGAATTCTACTCAGTTAATATGACTAACCTTAGATGTCAAGATATCGTTTGGTTCGTTTTGAAGGTTCTTTTCTCTTATTAGATTTAGAAGATGAGTTATTTATTTATTTGCATCGTGGGAGTTTTTGGTTCAAGAGTGTATAAATTTCCTACCAATGCACCAGAACAGATAATCTCCCTATTCCTTTTTATAACAACTCTGTCATTAAAAGAAATAGAAAACCCATCTATAAACAATTTAGAAACTGAAATCAAATTCTTTCTAAATGAAGATACATAAAGGCAATTTTTTAGAACCAAAGTTTTATTTCTATCAAAAGATAAATGAACATCTCCCCTGATAGCCAGTCGCGCCGTAGCATTGCCCATGTAGGCGATAATCTCTCCTCATTTAGTCGTGCAGTTTCTGGAACCCTGAGAGTTATAGACATGATCGGTGACTCCGTATCTACACACAGTCTGCCGGTAGATAACATCGCTAAAGCGTGTTTCAGACTAAACTAAAGATATACTTTTTATTACATTTTAGGTTGGGACGGTCAGCCTTCAATGTCGGTCTGCTTGCAGTGAAGCACTTGCCTTTCACTTCTTCCTCCTCACGAGATCCTCCCGCCGCCTTTGTTACACCTTGTTTCTTCTTCTTCTTCTTGCCTTTCGGCAAGTAGAAACCTTTGACAACCGTGGCACAGGCACTCGACGAAAAAGCCCCTCTGTGATGCAGTTACAGCCGAAGCTCCGTAGAATCTGACCTTTTATTCATGTTGTAGTTCGGTGGCTGCTCAAAACCACAGGTAGAGATTGGAGAATGATATCGACCTAGGTTTCCCATCGATCTCGCTCTGGGACTTCCTCGTTGAATGAGCCGTCGTTTTGAGAACATGATCCCTCGCGGGTGTTCCCTCGATCATGGTGGTCGTATCGAGTTCCTTATAGCTTCTGCTGACCCGATTACGGTGTTGAAAAGTTTCTTAAGATTGAGCGTTATATCATGGCGATCGTAGTCAGATCTTGATGTTGCGATATATTTGGCATAGAAAGCCAAAATGTAACAACTGCGTCTCGTGACCTTGATCCACTTCTATAACTCTCTTTCTCCTTTTCACTAGAATCATCCAGTAGGCTTAGGAGAACACTCTTGAAGAGCGTATTTGTACTCCTCAGCGGTCGAGATAATGTCGATTCCTTTTCCAATCCACATAGTTAGGTCAGTAAGTTTGTTTTCTTTGAATCACAAAAGTCATTTTAAAAACTTAAGAATCACGATGATCAAAACATTAGATTTGAAATTTATTGATTCCTCAAACAATAAAATTTTAAAATCGACAACACCTCAAAACACCAGAATATCGTATGCGCGATAGTGTGGGCGATATCTACAATTACGTTTGTAAGAGGAGGTTTTACCCATTAATTTTATTATCTGTCGGCCTTACTTTTGTGAATAAAATTAATAGTTGGTTCCTCTTCTGACCTACGAATAAAAGCGGTGACTCGATGGGAGGATACTTTTATTTGCATCTAAGTGTTTATCATTACCGATACTAAGGTAATTATCTCGGATTATATGTCTTAGATGAGAAAGTACACACGCTCTAAATAATTTCCTATAACCGTATTTGACCTAGTGATCCAAAACAAACTCATCGATATGGAGGAAGGCACTCGAGCGCAAGCCTTGAGTTTGTTCGCATCAGCGTGTCAATTATAATGGAGGAGGAATTAAAAAAAATATCCCTCTCCCACTTAGTAATTTAAAATTGAGAAATTTTCACACAATGCATATCGAACAATAAGCGATAAATATGAAAAAACTTTCCAACTATTATGGCTTTTGTTTTCGATATGCTTCGTCGTGTCGCCGCCTTGTCAGCTCCTCCCTTTACCACATGAAGCCACGAAGGATCCGAAGAGATAAACTATTTTAATTTACATCTATCGATCCTATACTCACGAAGGAGTGTCTGACATATCTAGATCGAAAGTAAATTAAAATGAGTGGCTAATGATATCGTATTTAATTACAAAATTAAATACTAATTAGCCTCGTCGACCGAGGATTGAATAATTAAATATAATCACATATACACAATCACATACAATCACATAACCATAATAGTTGGATCTTATGTACTCTGAGCAAAAAGTTAGTCTCGCATCCTACTATTATCCGGTATAAATAATATATGATAAATGCGTGAAATGTAAGAATCGAAACACACAAAATCGGAAAGCGTGGCTCGATACCACTTGAAGGAAAAGCGATGTGTTTCTCTTTCTTAACCGATTGCATGTAAATGATCTATCTCGCGTCGGATTGAATTTTATTAATTAAAACTAATTCAGACGGAGATGGATTACCCAAGCAACTGATTCATCATCGTGCTAATCGACTTGAGTGATTGCTTGAATAAATTTGTTGTTCAAGCAACCTAACTCTTTTTCTCGATTAGCCACGGAATAGATAATGTACGGATCGTCGGTTTTTGTATTTATCTTCGGGGTTCATGTCAACTAACCACATACAAATACAAAAGAACTAGAATCAATATTAAACAAAATTATACCTCTTGTTTTACCTCTTAATCTTCTATTGTATTCCTATCCTCTTCTTGGACGTCGTGTGAGTGACGATCTTCCAAGAATCGAAACCTCCTAGACCACTTATCTTCCCTTCCTTGCTCGCTCCGAACAAGGGAAGATAACCCTCCCTTCTTCTCCTTGCTTGTGCCGACCACCAAACACCAACTTTGGTTGTCGCCGGCCCTAAGAGAGGGAGAGGAGGAGAGAGCGCCGACCTTATACCAAGGAAGAAGGAAAACCCTCTCCTTTGTTGTGTTATGCGACCGACAGGAGATGGAGATGGTGGCGCCGGCGAAGGAGAAAGAAGAGAAGGAAACCCTTTGTTCATGCGCCACGAAAGAGAGCTAAACCCTAGGTTGCCACCTTGATAGAGAAGTCAACCCTAGGTTATGCTTTAAGCCTCACGCCAACCAACAAACCCTAGCCAACCCCTTTTTGCACTTTAAGCCTCTTCCTCCCTTTTTAGATCTAGGTTTCATGAGGTATTTATAATAGGCTACTGATAGGGACCGTGAGGAGGAGTTGGATCTTAGTCACCCAATGGATCGAACCATAAAACCGATCCATTAATGATGATCCATTCCACTAGAGGATCATCGTTGATCTCTCATGACCCGTAATTAAATATGGGCTCCACATATTATTTGTACAAAATATCTTCCTGTGTTTAAGATATTGAATGTTCATTAATTAATTAAATTACTGATAATTTAATTAATTAATATCTAGCTCCATGAGTAGTATCACTCATCCTTATCATCATGTTGGACCAAGTCCATCTACAGGATTTACATGATGAACTTTATGAGCTCCTCAAGGGGACAACATCATCCTAGTATAGAGGGCACGGTTTCCTCCTATAATCAACGACACACCATGTAAATAATATTATTTCCTAACTTACTAGGTCTATCGATTTAATACATAAATCTCGCCCGTTGGTAAATTAAAGAAATAGATACTAAGTACATGTGTCCGTTATTATATCGGGATTAAGAGTATGTACACTATAATATCTGAGGTCTGATTCAATTATATAGTCAGTATAAATTGGATCACCTCTAAATCGGTTATACTCAATACACACAAAGTGTACTAGTGTAATTCTATGGTCAAGATAAACCAATACTAAATTACACTACAACCATGCTAATGGTTTGTCCAAAACTATCTTGGTTGTGAGCCTCTACTTATACTCTACAAGGAACTGAAAATATGATCTTCTGTGTGACACCGTTATGTTTTATCTCTGATGTAAAGTATCGACAATATCGTAAATATAAAATCAAACAATAATCATGTGATTCTTATTTGAAATGAAGATGTTAAATACAAAGGCTAGGCTTTTGATATACGTCAACAGTTTAGATGGTCGACAATAGAAACTATACATCTTCTCAGACAAGTAAAAAAAAAGACAGCTCGGTGCATAATGCTTATGATGTCTAGAAGGACATTTACTCAGACAATTAATTGAAAAATATCGGGAACAAAAGTAAGATTCATCGACCTAGAAAAAGCTTATGATAAAGTTTCAAAGAAAATTATTTGGAGAATTATAAAAAAAAAGTGTTAACATAGTGTATATTGGAATGATTAAGGATATATATGATAATATAATGACAAAGTGAAGATTCTAGGTGGATTAACCGAAGTATTTTCCATAACGATAAGGTTACATCAAAGATCAACTCTAAGTCCATACCTTTTTACACTAATCATAGATAAACTCACTAAACACATCCAAGACATGGTACCATATTGTTTGCAAATAATATTATTTTAATAGATGAGACATATGAAGGAATGAATGTAAAACTCGAATCTTAGTAGAAAACGTTAAAAGAGAAAGGTTTTAAATTTAGTAGAGTAAAGATGAAATATATGAATTTTAAATTTAATAATATTAGATGTAATGAGATAATTGTTAAAATAGGTGATGACTAGTTATTTGTAACTGAGAGCTTTAAGCATTTTTTATCATTTTTACAAAAGAATCAAGGAATTGAGAGAGATGTATTATATAGAATACAAACAGAATAGTTGAAATAGAGAAGAGCGTCAAATGTTCTTTGTGATCGTAAAATACCTATAAAACTTAAAAGAAAGTTCTACAAAACAGCAGTTAAATTTACTATATACATAGAGCTGAATGTTTGGCTATCACTCGAGTATATGAGTAGACGATGAGAGTCATAGAGATAAGAATGTTAAGGTGGATATGCGAACATACGAAGATGGATAAAATAAGAAATAATAACATTACTGAGAAAGCTGAGGTTGTAGTTATTGAAAAAAAAACTTCGAGAGATACATTTGACAGTATTGATATGTACTTAGACAACCAATAAATGTTCTAGTTCAGTTAGGCAATGTGAAACTATAGTTTAAACTTTCGTACTGTGTCGGGTGGTATGAGCAAAATTTATCATTTCACCTATCGCCCGGCATCACGAAGCACTGTGGGAACTTCGCAAGGTTGCGGTGACCTCCTCGGTGTCGCGAAGATGGCTGCGATCTCACAGGGGCCTCATTGGGGTTTTTATGAGCTTCACGGTGTCATGGAGACTGTCGTGATCTTGTGGCAACCTTCATGGGATGTAGGTATCGCGGTGCCCCTATGGGGTCACAAAGGTTGGAGAAGGCTAGTAGAATTGGTTGACGCTCGAAGCAAGTGGCGGTGGTTGGAGAAGGTGGCGTGGTGGTTCAGTGGTTGTAGGAAGTAGTGCGATGACAAAGGAACATGCGGCGCATGCACAACGTGATTATAGCGGCAAATCAAAAACTTAAGTTTTTAATAAAAACTTAGATTAATAACTTTAATTAACTCCTAACATAGTTTGAGATAAAATAAATATGCTTAGTTAAAATCCTAATAGAATCATGCCATTAATCTAAAAATATTCCAAAAATTTATTTATTTATATATTATGAATAATAATATTTCTATTATTAAATTTTATTTTATTTTTTAACCCTATACAATTGAAACTAATTAAATTAGTCGCACCATTATATTTTATTATTATTATTTTTTCAGTGTTTTTTCTTTCTTTTGTTTTAAATTATTTTTTAATTTTTTAATATTTAAGTTAAGTTTTTTATTTTTAATTAATATATTTTATATTTAAAAAGTGTCAAAACCGTATCGACACAACACGATACGACATCGAAGCTGTATTGTTTCGATTGCAGATCGAAACCTTGGCACGGATTGAGATTTTAAATCAAGTGTAAACTATGACAAATATACACATTAAACGAGAAAGAGGAAGACTAAAAAAAACTTGACTAACAATGATAAAATTAGATAAAATTTATTTAAATATAGACGATGATATAGTAGAAGATAGGGCCCGATGACATAGAATGATCCATATAATTGATCTCACCTAGTGAAATAAAGCTTGGTTATTGTTGCTGTTGAAGTCATATGTCTAGGCTAGCTGAGAATGTGCTTATGTTTTTGTACACTAAAACCGTTGAGTTTGTGGAGTGAGTCAAGCATACCAAATCCACTAGTAATTGTTTTTAGTGAGATCAATTGGAAATTTGAAAAGTTGCTTGAGTCAACAAATTCAATCAGAAATGAACCACCAATCAAGACTGAGTTAAGTTTAAAAGTCAATATACTCATGATGAAAACCCACCGAATCTGGTTATCATCGATTGACGTAATAAATTGTAATTTATGTTCTCCCATTCTGTCATCTAAATTACACCTACTAAATACTTGCAAGTTGTAGATATTCTGATAATATACCATTACAAATCCTACGTAGTTCTATATCCCCATTGACTATGGATAGAAAGTGTGATGTTCTGAACTCCTTTCAATTTCATTGGCATAGGAATTGGAACCAATTCTAATGCCAAAATTTCTCTTCTGATACAAGGAGCATAATCGCATATGACATTGACATGAGATAAATTAAATGACTAGCTATCAGGTTGTTTGCTCTTGACTTATAATTATTTATTTCAACTGTAAATGTAACCAAAGTTGAATAATCTAAGTCAAATAAAGTGAATCTTTCAACTGTTGTTATTAAGATATGTTTTAGATTCGTAATAATGTCCTATGCTGGACCTGGGTTACTTCAAATTTCTAGTAGCTTGTAGTGATTGCATAGTTGATATAAATGCACATGTTTTGATCTGATTGTCATCTATTTCTTGTGGAAGTTGGAATTAATTTTTTTAGCTATTCTTATTGTGCCCACCACAAGTTGATTTATGCTAAACAAATGGATTTAAGTAATGTTCAAGCCAGTGCATTATTATGCAGGTGGAATATGTGAGATTTCTTCGATAATTAGTGGTTTTGCCTTAAATTAGATACTATAAGAGAGATTCTTTGCAGAAATAAACCTAAGATCAAAATGTTAGCAGGTCATTTATTGCTTCTCACCCAGTTATAGAACCTTCTGATTTTGTTCAGTATGGTTTGACTTGCATAAAGAACTGGATATGCCTTTCAGGTGTTCGACATCTCAGTTTTGGAGCCTTTCCTTCAATATGGTTTGGCTTTCTTAAGGAAAATGGATGATCCAAATGAAAAATCCGTCATTGAAAAGTTAAGAATTATGGTATGGCTTCTGGACAAATAACTTCACAATATTTGTTAATATCCAGTTAAGTCATTTAATTTATCATTGCTTGAAATTGTTTCAAGGATGCTCGTGAAAGATGCTCATTGCTGCTGAAATTTTAGCATTGTGTAGCAGACAACCTTTCTCATATCATATCTATCATTTATAGATTGCAGGAGGTGATGGTGAAGTAGGAAAGATATTAAGAAGCTTTGGAAAACTTAGCAGGGAAAAGGTGCTAGTTCCACCTATTGGCATTATTCCACTTGGAACAGGGAATGATCTTTCAAATAGTTTTGGTTGGGTAAAGAGCAACTCTGTCTTCCTACTTAATTTGTGTTTGCTTTTTCATTGAAGTAAAATATGCGTGAGAAATTCATTTCCAGGGTGATTCATTGCCTTCTCCATGGAGTTCGGCAGTAGACAGTTCTCTTTCTAAGGCAGCTTTCAACCGTGTTGAACAACTTGATAGGTGAGCATGACCTATATCTTGACAATTTTGCTTACTTATGTCCATTGATAATCCTACTATCCACAAACAGGAACAATATATAGACATTTAGCAAATTGTGTGTAAACTGTACAGTCTCATGCAAAACGTTTGTCTATATCATCATATAGATTCGCAGGCATGGATTGCTTGCTTTAGTATCATAATAAAAAGTTTTATCACAAAATATGGAGATTACATTATAGACCAACTTTTTTTTTACTGTTTGTAACTACTAAAGTTCTTTAACTCTTTTTAAATCCTTTGGATAATTTTGTTCTTTCTATTCCTACTTTATTTTCTGCAAGATGTGCTTGTGCTGTTTGACCTGATAGTCTTAGCAAGTTTAAGGCATTATTTTGAATACAGAAGTTCCAGCTAAACTTCCATCTAAATTTTACTTTCTAACTTAGAAGCTTAGGCAAGTAAGCAATTGTCTTTTGCAGTTGGGGCATTAAGATTGTGATGAAAAAATGGAAAAAAAAGAAACAACAAAAACTGCCAGATTCTCTTCCAAAAGACAGTATCACTCAGGTGAGGTCAAATTTGACTTCTTGGAATTTATAATTTTCCTTTTATGTTTTATTTTATGTAAACTACTACTTGATAATTGAACATTCATGTCACTGGCTCGCATGAAATTAATGAAACCAGAAGCAATCATTGTGTGTGATGTTGTCAAGGATTTCATGATGTTACATACATATTTTACATTCTCATTATATATGCGCGCGTGTTTCTCTATATATCAGATAATCCTTGGATATCATTAATTTGACCACAATGTTCTGTTATACGCGTGTGTCACTGGCTCACACGAATTATCACTAATTTGAAGTTTAATTGACCATAATGTTCTGTTATAGTTTGAGACTTTAGCATAATAGTTTAATGTTCCAATAATTTGATGTGGTAAAGGCTTTTATTTAGTCTGAAGATAACCTCTGCAGGAACTGACTTTTATTTTGTTTAGGCTTGTTCCACTGTGCTGTTATTTACACAGTGGTGATATTATTAGTGTTGAACATGTTACTGATGAAAAATATATTATATAGGATATATCAAGAATTAAATTTCCAATTCAGGGAGGAAATAGAATGAGAGATGATATCTTCTTTAATTTTCTCTTATTCATCATCTACCCATGTTAGATGCACTTATTCCTTCACTGAGCTCTATGTAAGCCTCTCTAACAAGTAATTTTCTAATCAATTAATTTTTTTTACATCGACAGAAGTTGACAATAAAAATTCTATTTCATCAAGGAAAAATTTTCTCTGATCAAGTGCTAGGTTATAACAGTAGAATGATAATGACGATTCTTTCCACCTTGATTGTTGGAGTTTTACTCCAACCACATTGTATCTCATTTATAATCTAACAATAAATACATGGTAGGCTAGGGCCTGGTGCATTTAACTCATTAACATCTTGCAATATTTTGCTAGAAGCCTAAAAATTAACCTTATTTGGTGTGTCTGGACTCTTTTTCTTCTATTAAGCAAGGTTTAATCTTCAAAATATCATTCCATGTTGTAAATGTGGTCTCTGACTAGAATGATAAGATTTTGGTACTTTTTTGTGTCAACAATCATTTTGTATGCTTCAAAATTTGCCAATATCAACTTAGATGAGTTTTAATTTTTGAGCCTCTTCCAGTTAGCTTGTCTACATCTAAAACATAAATCTATAATAATTAGAAGATCAATTGAATTGAATTTTTGAGCAACAAACATTCTGAGTGCATATATGCTCCTTGAATTTAGTATTGGAATTAATTTCTCCATGTGTCTGTATAAGGAGGTATGGAAGTGTCTAGTGTCTAGGGAAACAAGGTATTGAATGACTTACAAAATTATTTAACGTGATATTGAAAATAAAAAGGATGCATGATCAATAGAGGGTAAGTATTCTAATTCCCTTATATAAGAATAAGGGAGACATATAAACTTGTGAAAACTATAGGGATTGTTACTTCATAAAAAATAAAGAGATACAAAGATTACATGGAAGAAACCCTATTTATATACAAAAATTATGGCCTATTCAAAGGAATAAATCAAACCTTATCCTAGGAATAAATCAAACTCTATCCTAGGAAATAATTATCCCTAACGATATTTAAGGATGACATAATTATCCCTAGCCATATATACAATATTCTAACACTCCCCCTCAAGCTGAAGAATATAAATTATATGCACCCAGCTTGTTACATATGTAGTCAATTCGGGGACCTCTCAGTGACTTAGTAAATATATCTGCTAGCTGATCCATGTGAGTTAACAAAACTAGTAAATATTTCTTCGGATATGACTTTCTCTCTGACAAAGTGACAGTCGACTTCAATATGTTTTGTCCTCTCATGAAAAACTGGATTTGAGGCGATATGCATGACGACCTGGTTATCACATATAAGTGACATTTGTATAACATCTCCAAACTTTAGCTCCTGAAGCAACTGTTTGAGCTATATAAGCTCTTGACTGGCTATGACCATAGCTTGATACTCTACCTCTGCACTGGATCTTGCCACCACATTTTGCTTTTTGCTTTTCCAAGAAATAAGATTACCTTCGACAAATATACAAAAACCAGAAGTAGATCTCTTATCACTAGGAGATCCTGCCTAGTCTGCATCAGAATATCCTATAATTCGAGTATGTCCTTTGTCTTCGTACAAAAGATCCTTTCCTGAAGCACCTCTGATATATCGAACAATGCGAATCACAGCATCCCAATGTTCTTTACATGGAGAGTTGAGAAACTGACTTACTACACTTACTGCAAATGAGATATCTGGACGAGTAACAGTAAGGTAACTTAGTCTCCCTACTAATCACCTATATCGTTCAGGATCTGGTAGAGGCTCCCCCTGATTTGGCAGGAGCTTAACATTAGGATTCATAGGGTTGTCAACAATCTTTGAGTTTAACATTCCTATTTCTTCTAGAATATCCATTGCATACTTCCTTTGGGATATAATGATCCCATTTACGGAATCTTACATTTCTATCCCCAAGAAATATTTAAGTCGAGATTCTTTTGCGGAAATATTTGAAAGATGTTGTTTCACCCGTGAGATCCCTGATGATCACTACTGTGATGATATCATCAACATAAACCACTAAGTAGATCTGTTAGTAGATGAGTGGCGATAAAAGATGAATGGTCACCTCAGTCACGAATCGTTGAATTACAATCTGAATCTTGAACCATGCTCCGGGGTGCTTGAGACCATATAAAGATTTTTTAATGGCACAGACGAAGACTCCCCGGCAACAAAACACGGAGGTTGCCGTAGACTTCTTGAGCGGTCGTAGAATGAATGCATTCTTGATGATATAAGATAAAGAGGCGATTGAATCGCGATGGGCGTGAATAAGCGTATAAAGGACGTTTTGGTAGCGGGAAAAAGCGTGTCCCGTAATCCATCGAGATCTGAGTATAACCTTTGCGAGATGAGCCTTAAGTCGATCAACTGCCAAAATGCGGACCCAACCTTCACGTATATAGCCATCGACAACCAACAACTAACTTTCCTGGTGGTAGAGGAACGAGGTCCCAAGTCCCACAACTCTATAAGGCACTCATTTCTTTTAGCATAACTTGTTTTCATCCTGGATGGGAAAATGCATCTCCTGCAGTCTTTGGAAGAGAAACAAATGACAAGGAGGAAAGACAAGAATAATAGGAAGGAGAAAGACGATGGTAACTCGAAAGAAACATAATGTGGAAGGATTACGAGTGGAGCGATACCTTTCCAGAAGCGATAGAATATCAGTCGATCGACCGAAGGAAGGAGCGGAAGACCTGGCTCCATAGATGATTCTATGGCAGAGTTAGTGTTGGCCGGCAGCAAAGCAGGACAAGGACGACACTGATAAACCTATAACGGAGGAGGAATTGGGGCTGGGGTTGATAGAGAATCCTCTGGAGGATCAAAGACTGATACAGGCATAGAAGAATGAAACTCGAACGACGACTCTGAAGACTCAAAGAAAGGCCCGAATCGAAGAATGTGGCGTGGCTGTGAAGATGAAATCTGAAGGAGAGTAGGGAATAACACTTATACCCTTTACGAGGGGCCGTGGGTACCTAAGGAAAACACGTTTATGCGCCAGGAGAGAGTTTATCAATGTCGGGATTAAGAGCGTAAGCGAAAATATGTAGAACCAAAGACCACTAGGTGGTAAAGGATGAAGGGACCGCGGATAAAGAAACGTGATGAGGTATTTGACCTGTAAAGTAGAGGAAGACACGCGATTGATGAGATAACATGCGATCATGATCCCAAAACGAAGAGGAACATGAGAGTGGAGGAGAAGAGTCCGTGGTCTCAAGAAGATGGCGATTCTTGCGTTCTGACCGTTTTGTTGGGGGCATGACAATGACTTAGATGTAATATCGTGAGATGCCAAGAAGGTCCGAAGCGGGTAGATAGATACTCACGTCGTTATCACTGTAAGGATCGAAGAGGAATTTGTTTGACTTCGTTAAAAAGATTGGAAAATAGAAAACAATTAAATGATCATTCATCGATATAACCAATCTGTGAGAAAAATCGCCTATAAAAGTAATAAAATATCGACTGACTCGATAGAAGGCACCACGACTCGGACCCCGAATATGAACGAAAAAGCGAGGGAGGCGTACGACTTATAATGCGAGGAGAAATGAACTATGTACGTATTTACTGGCCCGACATACAAGACAAAGACTACAAGTGAGACAGGACTATGATGTAATTGTTTTAACTTATCAAGACTAGGATGTCAGTGAGCATAAATAATGGAGACGAATCTAGCCAACAAGAGAGTTTTGGTGAAGTCGATATAGACCATGAGCCTTACATCCAAAGCCAATCATCTTCCCTGTACTCCGGTCCTGCAATGAAACAGAAGATTTAGTAAACGAGATGACACAATCAAGAGACCGAGTAAGTTGACTTATTGATAATAAATTGAAGGGAGCTCAGAAGCATAAAGAAGCATTACGAATGGGAAGAGATGAAGAAGAATGAATACAATACACCTTGGGTGAGTTTGAGAACCGATTTGCTATGGTGATAAAAGGTAAATAACCTAGGAAGTAGATAGTGAAGAAAAGAGATCTATTACATGATATGATCGATGGCCCCAGTTAAGTACCCGAGGACCAAGAGCAAGATATGCGATAAAGGATTACGGCTTGTATAATGGTAGCGAGGAATTAGATTCTGTTGACCCTCGTACGTTTGAAGTCATCATAGGAAGCGGTGGAGTTGAGTGGTGTCAATCGGCTGAGCTGAAGATGTGTGAACTACGGACCATCTAAGCGCGAGGAGGTCGACCGTGGAGACTACAACATTTATATCGATTGTGTGTCTTGGTGACAATCGATCACAGGGGCGTCCTTTGCCACGTGGTGGAGTGCATTGTTGTTTTGAGAGACGATGTTGAAGAATCGATCGGAGACGGAAGATAGCGATATGTTAGAGACTTTGGTAGGAGAGTCGGAGAGTCGCCGGTAGAGTCGTGGTGGGCCATGGGCCAGATCGATCACGAATATGAGAGTAATCTGTGGCGTACCGTATAAAGCCGAGGCGAAAAAATTCTTTCGATTTTGAGCTCTGCATAGAGGTGCAGGTCATTGAACTCACACAGAAGGCTAGAGACTGATCCCAGATAAGTTGACATAAAATCCTTGATCTGATGGGCATTAAAGATGGTCATGAGGTCATCACAAACTTGATAGAGTCACCGAGAAGTGTTCGTAAAAAGTTGTTGAGCAGAAATATCCTTGCAGGTCTTATGAGTGCAGAAGACATCCCTGAGAGATGGATGGATGGTGTCTCGGATAACGCAACACAACTAAGCATCAATCTTTTTCCATAAAGGACGATCGACGACTTGAATATGCTCTTCAGTTTGGATGAGATGTGTTTCATAATCCCACAAGCCAAAGTTGATGTGAGGCTCGAGAGGAGTAGTTCTTACCATCCAAAAGCTTAGACGAGAGCGGTGTCGTGACGTGGTTGGTAAAAATTGAAAAATCCGACTTCGAAGTGTTGGGGGTAGCCATGACGAATGAAGGTTGGATGTGTTAGTGCAATCGGCCCAGGTCACGATTGACCAGGACTCGAGTTTGACTCGAGTGATGTTTTGATGTTTCGACAAAAACATATGGCAATGTAATTCACAGGAAAAGTCAAGTCGTGGGTACTTGGCGTGGGAAGTCCGAGTGAGACACTTGGCGTTTGAAAAAGTCGGCGTGGTCTTGCGAATGGAAAGTCGCGTAGGAAAGTCGAGCTTAGTCTTGGCATTTGAAGTCGAGGTTTGATATTGGCGGCGTAAAGTCCAGAAGTCTTGGCGGCGTAAGTCGATGTGCCTTGGCGGTGTAGACAGATTAGCGTATGGCGTAGCGATGGAAGCACACGAAAGCTAGTGCGATGGATGAGCAAGTCGTGGATGACTTGGAGGATCCGAGATCGTAAAGGTGATGGAGGTGGCTAGAAGGCCAGTCAGGCTAAGGGTGGTCTAGCAGTATGGGGCACCATACTTGAGCTAAAACCTCGTATTTGAGGTGTGCCAATGACCAGTGTCATGTGGCTGCGTAGTCAACTAGGGTTTAATTGCGGGAATTGCCTAGCGATCGATCATTGATCATTATGATCGATGGACGATGATATAGATCGTGATCGTGATGCGATCAAATCGGCGTCAATTTTAAATCATCAATGCTTTCGGAATAATGAGTGATGGCTCATCGATCGGATGATCGATCGATATCTAGCCATTGGATTTTTCAGCGTGGATTACACCGTTGTCTTATATAAGGAGCTCGTGATGGAGGAAAAATAGCGATTTTCTTAGCGAAATTGAAGGGAAAGTTGGTGCTTTCGGTCCTTGAAAGCTAGTTCAAGCGATCAAAGATCAAGCAATCAAAGCTCTTGTAAAGTGTTTTCCTTTACTTGCATTTGTATTTCATTGTATTTGCTTGTATCTATTTGATTATTTGTAATCATTATTGTACGAGGTTTCTCCGCCTCCGGATTGTTCCGAGAAGGAGTGTTTATTAGTGGTTGCGTGTGATCACTAGAGCTCGTAGAGCTCGATCCGTGGAGTAGGAACCGTGCGGTTCCGAACCACGTTACATATTCGTGTTCTTGTTGTGTTTGCGTATTTCGTTATTGTATTATATCTATTTCACAAGACTAACGAAATTGTAGAGCGAAACACGCTGATCAATTCCATCTACGAACGGTCAACGCTATTCACCCCCTCTGCGGCGTCGAATATCCTACTGATTGGTATCGAGCAGGGCTCTTACGGACTAACCGGAGCAAGATAAAGAAGCTGAAGAACCATTGGGATGGGATATCAACACCCCGATTCCTATTCCTTCATGACGAAGGATTTAAACGATGGAAGGCGAGAATTGAGGACTTCCTAATGATGAGGATCTCGAAGAATGATCCGTTTTAATGGAAGGATATAGGCTATCGAGAGGACGAAAGGTGGATTCCTCGAGAAAAAGATGGACCAGAAGAGCAGTTCGAGCCTTGAGAAAAATGAGAAGGTAGCGAAGTTTTAATTGATTTAATACCTATGATATCTTGTGTATGTTAGGTAATTATGTAGATCTGAAGCGGTATGGAGCAGTGGGCGAGCTTATGATAGCCCATCGGTCGAGAGGAAGAGACGAAGAGGCTAATGCATCGTCCTCACAGAAGTGAGGATTCGGAGGTTGATAGGGAATCAACATCCGGATCGGAAAAAGGTGGAGGAAGTGGAAGAAGCATCCACCTCGAGTTGAGGAGAGAGAACTTCATCAAACATCGAAGAAGTTTGACATCCGGTCGAGATGAAGAAGCCCAAAGTCGATTCGGTCTCCGATTAACCTAGGTAACTCAAGCGTATGTGTTAATAATAAAATGCGTATATATGTTTTGAGTGTAGGAAAAGGGCACTATAAGAGCAAGTGCCCGAAGAAGGTTAAGAAGACTCCTCCGTGCTAAAGTCGAAAGTCGAAAGGATGCGGTTCCCATCATCTAAAGACAAGGAGTATATCATTTGCTTGAATGTCGTGACAGGGACATTACGAAATCGATGTCCTAGGGAGCGAAGATTAAGAAGGAGTATCACAAGTAGGGGGAGCTACTAAGGCGAACCCTAAGGTATATTTTCATAATGCTCATTCGTTCCTTAAATTCTAAGCTTACGTATTGCTCTTAAATACAGCGATAAGTGTTCAACTTGCTAAGCAGATGGCTAGTAGGAATGATAACTCTAGATCTATTTCAAGGAAATTTGGGACTAATGTCCTAGAAATGTCATTCTAAGAAAGCAATTAAGAAAATCGAAAACCATTTAGGTATCAATTCAATAAGGGTAAACATATACAGGTAAATGGTAATGCCCAAAATCAAAAATCATTTGGGCAATTATTAGAACCAAGCCTTAAGGTCAGGCTTGAAAAACTAGAAAGACCTAAATAAGCTGAATCAATTTGAGGTCTAATGGTAAAATCGAGTCGAGATCTTAAGTCAACATCTAGGACCCAGACAAAAAAATCGACCAAGCGAAAGGTTTGGGTCACAAACCTAAGCTGGGTGACTTATCATTGTGTTCCATTTGGTATGGAACCTGAGCTAGGTCTAGGAAGACCAAGGTTGCGAGGAGTTACCTCTAGAGTCACTAGGTAAGACAATGACAGGCTATGAGCTAGGAGGTCTTAGGAAGGTATCTAGGGAGGTTATCCTAAGGAATACCTAATTAATTCAATGAGCTCAAATAGATTTTGGGTTCCAAAGGCGTGATTGATTCACGTTAAATGGGTTAGAATGTACATGATTGGATGAGTAGTTAACTCAACCATGGTAAAGGTGTTTAGGTTATTTTCAAGTTATGGTTACCTTGGAAATACATTTGAGCTTAATCTAAAAATTTTAGGATGTGTCAATATATTTTGAAAACATGAAAATCAATAAAATTGGCAATCTAGATTTAGAATCATAGTGTGTAACTTTGATTGTTGGCACACTTTAGAAGTTCATGTATCAAGAGAAGTGTGTTTAAGATGTAAAAGTAACATCAGAGTGATACTCAAGTGTCACACTTGATGTCTTGTACTTACCATGCTTCGTATGTTTCACCATGTGTTTGCATGGAAGGAATGTCTAGGATGATTGCATCTCACAAAACAAGCCTTTACCTTGATTGTGTATTTTGACACTTAGAAAGGGTGAGATGTTAGGATTTGAAATCATTGGATGTTAATGTTTGCGAAATGAAATAAAACATTAAAATACATTAATGAATTCATGAATATAAGTATAACATCAATATATTCGATATCTGATTAAACATGAGTAAAATGGAATAAATTAGATGAAGAAATCGAGATTTTGAATTTGAGCAATCGATATCGGTCATTGATCATCTATAGCGATCGATCGTCGGTGATCAGTCTTGGCCCGGACTCGGCTCAACATCGATCGTGATGGGATACATCGGTCATTGATGTCTTATTCACCGGTGACGTCGGTCAGTGCTCGCTTCGTGATCAGTGGTGACAACACGATCGGTCACATATCGCGAAGGCTCGGCGTCGATTCTTTGGCCGGCGATCGGCGGTTCGGTAAACCCGCTAATAAGCGCGATCGATCGTGATCTTGCCGTCGGTGGCCTCGCGATTTTATAGCAGAACGCTAGGGTTGGCGTCTTCACAGCTCTCTTTCTTTCTCCTCTCCGATGTGACTCTTCTCCGAGTCTTCCGTTAAGTGCGGTTGACCTTAGGTTTGATAAATAAGCCCTTCGCTTTTCACTTTCTCATGACTAGTTCATTCGTTTCAGCGTTTGTTTCCTTGTTTCGATTAGGGTTCGGCGTCTAAGTCCTCCGTGAACTTTAGCGACCCCCTTTGATATCAAGCATTCCCCTCGCGCCTCAATGGCACCGAAGTAAATTTTTCTTTTACCCAAAAACCTAATTTTATTTTCCTTTCCATTATAATCCTTTTAAATCTAATTGTGTATGGTGCCCTTGCATTTATCATTGCATTACATATAGGAGAACGTAAGAATGATCCACAGAGTGAATCTCGATTATACCAACCTATGTTGGTTAGGTACATCGATAGGGACTTTCAGCGTTATTGTAGTGATATGGACATATTTGCATATTATCATCTGAAAATTGTCTTATGCACATTATGATGACCTCCTTAGGAGTTTATATAACCTAAAGAAGGTAGGCGATGGCCCTACCTCTACTGCGTTCGAAATCGATTTAGAGTTCACTCTGCGATCTGCGGAGTTTCTCAGTGTAAGCCCTCGGATGACACCTTCTTTTACCCCACCTTTGATGCTCCTTTACGAGCCATTTGACCGTATTTCTTTGGACTCATGCAAGCGTATTTTTGGTCATCCTCGTCCACGAATTTCCTATTCTTGAGTTATCTCTGACGATATGCTCTACAAGGTCATTGTTGGGTGTTTTCTTCGATCGTCGCTCGAAATTCGGCGAATTCCTCCATCTCTTTCTCTACGCCATGCGTAATAGATTAAACTTAACATTGCATTAAATATGTTTCATTGCATAGTCATTTCATTTCCCTGTCTGAGAAAGTGCATATCTTTATATAGGTGATATCCGCAGCGTAGTCGGATGGCATCAACATTCGAGGTTCTCTGAGGCGCTCTCGAGGTGTCTGTTGCATATCGATTCGTAACTTCGTTAGCGAAGGCTGCGGATGGGGCACAGGCGGATGGAGTTGGCGCCTCGACCACCACCGAGAACCGAGCCTCCTCTGTACCCAGAAGGGCTATGAGGATCTGACAGCTGGCGATGAGAGGATGTTGCAGCGAGATCATCGTGGCGGCGTCCGTGGATCGTCTTGGCGGTGAGTCAGTTCGACTATCGTGAGATGTCGACTCTGGTAGAGCTCTTAGTAGAGCTGCATCCATGGTAGCATGTCTTGGTCGGATGGAGGAGAATCATCGATTCGAGTCTGAGTCGTGTCAGCGTATTTCGATATATGAGATGATCGAGCTTGGACTTTGAGCAGCTGACCTCCTCCGCCACCTCCTGAGCGACTAGATTTAGAGGATGTTAGATTTTTTGTTTTGATTTTGTAGTGAGATTGAGAATATCAAATCTCCATTTGGATGTAAAATGAAATCTTTTAAATTAAATGAAATTTACATTTGTGAAAATCATGTGTGTTTGAGTGAATATTTGTATTATTGTATTGGTTTATGAAAGTTATATCATGCGTGAAATTTATTATCATATAACATGTCATGTCGTTAGGATTATTTTAGATGTCATTTGTTTTAAATTATATCGCATTATCACATCGTGATCGTTAGTCTTTTAATTATTCTATCTTTGCATGATCATTCATGCATTTATTTTGATTAAATTGATTTAAGGAAAATGGCATGACTTGAAGTTATAAAGGAATCAGTAGGGTTGCCTAGAAAATGCATGAGGCCATAATAATCCATCACTCACATTTAAAATTGACATGTATGTGTGTATACACCTAGATAACATGTGAGATGTTAGGATAATAAGTTAGGTTCAAGTCGTAGATAGTGATCTAGATGAACTTAACTTATTTTGATAATCACTAAGAATCATGAAAGCTAATATACAAGTTATGTATATTTAGCCAATAAACCATAGTTTTGAAATAGGTTTTAAAACATTTTAAAATCAATTTAGAAAACCTTAGTGAAATCTATCTTTGATAGCCATCATCGTTGTAGAAGTTGATCTAAGTGAATCAAAACCTTAAAGTTTAATAACTTTTGAACTTTTGTCGATCTCTATTTGATGGTAAAAATATTTTTCAAAATTTTTCACTTGTATGTGTGATAAGTAATATGCTATCGAGTTTATGATTTTTTGATTTCGTAGAATTACTTATGAATTTTTAGTCGAGTCGATTACGAAAAATCGGTTTTTGATTATCGATCATTTGCCTCTGATCTGATCATTGATGGGTAGCATTGGACTCATTGTAGCCTTGTATCACTCATTGTTGCCGTGCGATCGTGATAAAGATCATTGGTAGGTAACAGTCGTGATAATCTTGATTTGAAAACTATATTTGTTTGCCGGTTTGACTCTGGTTAAGTCCTGTCCCCAAACCTAGGATATGCTTTGGAAGCATTATAAAGGGAAAATCCATTGGATATGGATTTGAGAGGTTGTTTAGGGTTGTATCAAATTTAGAGTGTTGGAAAGTTGATGTTGAATTTAACCATATTCTTGATGATTTAGAGTTCTATTGGCTTAGGGACTTCCCAGAAATTGTTGGTGCAATGGTGCAGGGATGACCTTTAGGGAGGAATTCATCGTGGGATGATAAATGATATTTTTCCTCGTAGGAAAGTGAGATTTTGAGAGTCTCGATTTGGAAATTTGGAGGCGTATAGGATTGCCTCTCTTGAGTGATATGAGACTTATCACTAGAAGATGGTAGATATCCTAGGTATTTTTGGACGAGGAGATGGTAAGATCTCGTTGGGCCGTGAGACATTGACCTCCTTGGAGATAACCTTTTGATGTATGTCGGGGAGAATATGTTTGGGAAAATATTTGGGATTACGATTTGGAATAATTGGTAGAGACTTGAGTTAAGCGGTCTAACTCGAATGGTTTAGTTTTGTCGAACATCAGGGGGTGTTGGTGCGATCGGCTCAGTCGCGATTGACGGGACTCGAGTTTGACTCGAGTGATGTTTTGATGTTTAGAAACACGTATAATGTAATGGTGGAAAAGTCAATCTGGGTACTTGACATGGGAAGTCAAGTGGGACACTTGGCATTTGAAAAGTCAGCATGGGTCTTGAATGGAAAGTCAAGTGGGTTGGCGAGGAAAGTCGGCTTGAGTCTTGGCATTTGAAGTCGAGGGTTTGATATTGGCGTAAAGTCAGCGAGTCTTGGCGTAAGTCAATGTGCCTTGGCGGTGTAGACAGATTAGCGTAGCCTGATGGAAGCGAAATGGATGGAACAATCATGGATGACTTGGAGGGATCAAGATCGTAAAGGTGATGGAGGTGGCTAGAAGGCTTAGGTGCTAAGGGTGATGCAAGTGGGGCACCGTACTTGGTAAAACCTCATGTTGAGGTGTGTCGATTCGGTGGTGTCGTGTAGCGATCGTGGCGTCAACTAGGTTTATTGCGGGAATCATGATCGGCCATAGACGATCGGTGATTGAACAACAACCTGATATAGCTCATCGATCGGGATGCTCGGAAGAGCAGTGGAGTCTCGCTCACTGGGGCGGCGGTGATGATGGCTCGTGATCGGCTGATGTGATCGGTGATATCTGTAGTTGGATTTTCCGTGGATTACACCGTTATCTCACGCAGATGATCGATCATTGATGTCGGCGATCGTGATTCTCAAAGAGTTGAAGCTATATAAGGGCTCGTGATGGAGGAAAAATAGCGATTTTCTTTATTAGCGAAATTGAAGGAAGTTGGTGCTTTCCGGTCCTTGCTAGTTAAGATCGAATCAAGCGATCAAGCTTTTGTAAAGTGTTTTCCTTTACTTGCATTTGTATTTCATTATTGTATTTGCTATCTTTGATTATTATTATAATCATTTATGCGAGGTTTCTCGCCTCGGATTGTTCAGAAAGAGTGTTTATTAGTGGTTGCGTGTGCGTCACTAGAGCTCGTAGAAACTCGATCGTGGTAAAGGCCGTGCGGTTCGAACCCGTTATATATTAAATGTTCTTGTTGTTGTGTTTGCGTGTTAGTTATTATATTATATCTATTTCCGCTTGTACTGATGTAGAGGCGAATCTGTGATCGAATTCATCTGACGGTGAGCTATTCACCCCCCTCTGGCGTGAATATCCTAGATGGTCGAAAGGAAGTTGTCAGAAAAGTGCTGCGTGCTCCGTTGGTATCGGAAATGGAGCGAAGAGCGGTCTTGAATGAACCGAGATGAAGCGAATTCACAGAGGATAAGCGAGGCGAGTCCAGTAGTGTGAGATCGTGAGAATATGCCCGGAAGGCGGCGGTGATACTCGAGGCTACGTCGTCGTTAAGCGTCAGCGAGTTAGGGTGAAGCATGGCGTCGTCGGAAGCGGCCCGTGTCGATAATCTTGATCCTCGACCGGAGTTCTTGTGGCATTGCGCTCGGGCGAAACGAGCGGCTTGCGGGCAGGATCGCGTATGCCCTCCTCGGCGCCCTCCTCGAAGCTCTTGATGACCTCGATGGTGGCGGGATCGCGAGCGAGGATCGCGTCTGGCGTCTCGTGGAAGAAAGTCGAGGATCGTGATTGGATCGTGACTCGTGGAAGAGGAATTTTGCGAAAACCCTAAATCGATACCGTATTGCCGTAAAAATAAAGAATCTGAATTACATGGAAAAGTGTTAGTAATATATGAGAGATGTCTAAAGGCAATCGCCTTATGTATGAACCATTTATATGATAAATGAAGATTCACTATTTGAGTATACATGTTTAATGTATTTGATTGGATCTTAAACTCATTTCTTGAATGTCACGATCGATTCGCATGAGAGAATTTGTGATTGGATCACAACTAGTGAGTATCTCTACATGTGTAATTGTGATGTATCGGAATTATCCTAGTCGATGAATTGATGGATTTGGACACCATCGATTACGACTAACCGCGAGTATACTCCTTGGTGTATCGGCGGTGATTCTCCTTGGAGACATTGTGATGTCGGAGTTAATCGTGGATGCTAGTTATGGTAACTAGTTCGTTGGAGTGACGGTAGTAAGACTTCATATGGTTCTCTGCGTATATAGATATGTCGATGAAGTTCTTCTTGTGGCTTAAGTGCGATGTTCCTTTGACTTGCGGTATTGAAGTCTTGATCATGGAGACTTATGCTTTGACATCTTAAGCAAACATCTCTAAGGAGATGTGGACCGAGATGATTGGGTATAAGTCGAAGTGATCGAAGGTGTTTGAATAGCCTATAAAGGATTCACCACTCCTTGCGAGGAGATGTATACCCATGGCCTCTCGTCGGATTGTTACTAAAGTCTTTGGCCAAAACATTACATGTTTAGAGTAAGGTACTCTTCGATACATGTGGAGTAACTAGAATCAGTAGGGGCGAGGAAATGATACTTGGGCTAGGTGTGGCGTGAGTCGACTAGTGAGGGCTGACACAATAGACCATGTATCACTGAACCAAGTGGGTATAAGATGAGTGAAGGGAATGGGGCACGATTCATTCGAGTCTTGAAGGGTTTGAAATAGTTCTGGATCAGCGTTGATCTTTTCGGTTAATTGGGGATCATGATGTACTCTTAGGTGCCACTCATGATGGATTACATAATTAATGGTTAATTATAGGCGGCCAACATAAGCGAGAACCTATTTGGTCACCTTGGAGTGTAATCGAAGGATTTAAAAGCGAGCTTGAGAATGGGATTCTCGGGCCGAGAGAAACTATGTTTGGTTGGACCGAACATAAGCGAGCATGAAATTGTTTGATCGCAATGGATAGGCGTGGATGGGCGTCTTATGAAGACATAATGGATGGACCAAAATGGTTTGGTTCTAATCAATGGATGAGAATAAACCAAAGGGTTTGGTTTATTTTAAGCGAATGAACCAAAAGTTGGTTAGGATTCGTTTTAACTTAAAATAAACCATCATGGTTTGGTTTATTTTAACTTATCTTAATGGAGGCGGGTTAGCGGGCTTTATGGATATGATCCATTAACCATTAAGAGAATTAGTTCTCTATAAAATAGGGCTTAAACCTAACCCTAATCCAAAATCAAAACCCTAGCCTACTAGTTAGCCCACCTTGGTGATTTGGCGCTGACCTCCTTGCCGCCCGACTTGTGTGTCGCGTCAAGACCCTTCGGCGTCAAGCTCGGGGTGAACCTCGGCGACCCTCGTGATCTCCTATAGGTTCGGCATCAAGGTGAGCTTTTTCTCTCCTTGTTTTGGCGGCGCCTACTCCTCCACCAAGCTGTCCAGTTTTCTGGACAGCTTCTCCTCCTCGTCGGGCGTCGTTTGGGCGGCGGTTGGTGCTCCGACAGCGGCTAACTACAGGATTTGATCTCCGGTAATCCTCTGAGTGGAGGGCGAAGGATTCGTCGATTGGTTGTGAATACCTCTCGGAGAAGCGAGTTTTGAGAACTTCGTTTTTGGATCGAATTTGGATTCGGATCGTGATCATCTCGATCACGTCGTCTTGACCACGAGGCTAGTAACCCGTCGAAGGCGAAGCTCGTGACTTAAGCGAAGTCATCGAGGAGCTCGGCGTGGATCGGATAGAGCGATTCTTACGAGGATCGTTCGGTTGATGTCGTTCGCTACCGTCATCTGAAAGGTATAACGTAGATAATTTCCTTTTATTGCAAATTTTAATTTACGGTTATGTCTACACTTGTTGTAATAGCATGCGTGTGTTGTGTGTTGTAATAAATATAGATTTATTATTTTTAATTGCTTCATTTGTGCTCGTATTTCTGAAACATGATCGAACACCTACCTGCGTCGCGGTCTTAGGAAACCCTTGATGGTATCGAGCCCGGTTGTGTTTGACATAATCGTAAAATGGTTTTGCGATAGTCATAATGTATTTCTGGAAATTTTCTAATTTTGGAAATTTAGAAGTATTTATGGAAATTTTTCAATTTTGGAAAGTCTAGAAGTATTTATGGAAATCTTCCACTTTTGGAAAGTTGGAAGTATTTATGAAATTGATATTTTCCATAAATAAAATATTTGATTAGATTCTGGAAATTTGTTTCCTAATTTAATCATGATTTGATTTGGGAAATCAAATCTTAAAATATTTATTTCCATAAGTAGTTTTAATGATTTAGGAAATTGGTTTCCTAAATAGATTTTCCTTAATCAAATAATTCCATGAATAAAATATGTGATTAGATTTGGAAATTTGTTTCCTAATTTAATTATGATTTGATTTGGAGAATCAAATCTTAAACATATTTTATTTCCATAAATAGTTATGACATATAAGGAAATTATAAACATGACATAATTGTATGCCATGTAATTGCATTAGATGCATAACATTATGCCATCGTGTCGTGACATGTAGATGTATGCCATGTATGCCATGCCATGTAGATAATAGTTATTTGCATGCAAGAGGATGAGACATAAAACCCTTAATCAATATTAAAGCCTACACCTTCCATTAATATGGTTAGAACCCGAGTTACATTTCTTGTTTGGGTTGTTGGACTCTCTCGAGCCGGCTTCGAACGAACATGTTGAACCATGGAATAGTTTAATACTAATATGGTAAGAGTCGGAGGTCAATCGTTAGCTTTGGTTGTTGGACTCTCTCAAGCTGGGCTAATTGGTTGAATGCGCTCTAACCATATTAAAACTATTTTCGATTAATGGGTTGGCTTTAACGGGCATCGGATTTGTTGGACTCTCTCGAGTCGATGTAAGAGAGGTGAAGTTGGGTGCTATGCATATGATGCATACTTGTTAATGTGTTAACAACCCGATGTATGTGTGAACATTCAATTAGTTGATAGCACATTGTGATAGTTACATATACATGATATGTAATCGGTATACTTGATACCCACCATCATAGCTAGAATGGCTTGTTGGACTCTCTCGAGGTTGTTCTTATCTATGATGGATATCAACCGATCGGAGATGGACCTACGATCTCGAAGTGATTTTGGGGTTTTGAAATTGAAAAATGAATGGGATTTATAAATGTATATTGATGCATTTTAAAATCATTTTTCTCATATATGCTCGTTTTGTATTTCTAGGTCGATAAATTGATCATTCGTCTTTGAATTTCTTGCGCCTATTTTGGATTGAACAATATTGGGCTAACTTCTGGGTGGCTGCAGAAACACAGGAATTGTTCTCAGGCGGAAAAGCTTGCATATGTCCTTGAAGAGCCTCTTCTGGCCGTCCTAAGGGCGATGCAACTCGGACCAAATGTTGGTCTATCGAAGCATGTGGCGGTCTGGTGGCGAGTTGCATCATGCTAGCGGCGATGGTACAGTGCGAGCGGCATGAGCATATGGATGCTAACACTATGGTCTTCCATCTTCATGAGTTGTTCGATGAGCAAGCGAGATCCGAAAGGTTCGAGTCTCTAGGCTCCTCTTCACCACGAAGATGCAAGAAGGTTAAATGCGTAGTGCGATTTGTGCTAAAGATGAGCAGGTACATCAATGGCGGCTAGCTACCCTCGGTTTTGTGATGGATCATGAGTTAAGTATTGACTTAATTGCATTGTTTGCCAAGAGTTTCTCGATTTGTGATGAACTATCGGATGAACAAATTGGAATCCACCATTCGAGCTCCTCGATATCTTTGAAAAGTGTGGAAGCCTTACATGAAGCATGAGGAAAGCGGTTACTGTTAGTTGATTCCTCAAAGAAAGGTTCTAAGAGGAAGGCGGGCAAAAGAATGTATGAAAGGAAAGAAAAAGGCAAAGAAGGCGAACCAAATAAGAAAAGGGCACTTGCCATCATCTGGCAAGGAAGGCCATCGCTAAGAAACCGCAAGATTTATCTTGAGTCCATGAAGAAGAAGAAGGCATCCGATGCCCCATCCTCTTCGTATCTTCGTTATTGATTGTCATTCTATTTCCTTAGACACTTGGGTATTGGATAATCGGGTGTAGCTCACATATATGTAATGACATGTGGGCTAAGGAATAGAAGAAGACTTGTCGAGGGGAGTCAAATTTCATGAGTCAGTAATGGAGCAAAGGTCATGGCCGCCATCGAACTTATTTGGTCAAAGCTCCCTAGTGGACTAGTCTTGAATCGACAATTGCTATTATGTTCCTTCTCTAATAAAGAACATTGTTTCTATTTCCTCGCTTAAATAGAAATGGTTTCCATTTAACGCTTAGTAACAATTGTTGTTATATAACTTTCAATGGCGATTTTTATGGAACCGAACTGAGTAATGGCATTTATACGCTGGACGATCCAAAGGACATTTTCAATATCGCGAGCAACACGCTGCGGCTCGAAAGGATAATCACATAGACTTATATGTGGCATTGTCGCTCGGCCATATAAGCAAGAAACGCATGTCCGAATTACACCGATGTGGAATTTCGAATCGCTTTGAATTGGATTCATACGATACATGTAATCATGCTTAAAAGGCAAGATGACTAAGTTACCTTTACCGAAAAGGTGAACGAGTGGGAGAGTTACTAGGTCTAGTACATACCGATGTATGTGGACCTATGTCAACTCAAGCTTTAGGAGGCTATAGCTACTTCATTACCTTCACCGATGATCACTCACGGTTTGGGTATGTGTTCTTGATGAAACACAAGTCCAAGCCTTTGAAAGGTTCAAAGAATTCAGAATGAAGTAGAGAAACAACATGACAAGAGTATTAAAATACTTCGACGGATCGAGGTGGTGAATACTTAAGTCAAGAGTTTCGATTATCTAAGAGACAATGGCATATTGTCTCAATGGATTCCGCCATATACACCACAAAGATAATGGTGTATCCGAGGTTGGACATGGTCAGTCAATGAATCACGCGACTCTTCCTAAGTCCTTTGGGGTTATGCACTTCGCATACCGCTTACTTTGTTAAATGTAATGCCAACCAAAGTAGTCTCTACTACTCCATATGAGATATGGAATAGTAAGAAACCTCATGTATCTTACTTGAAGATACGGGGTTGTCCTGCTTATGTGAAGCTGATCAGACGTATAAACCGGATGCTAAGTCCGATAAATGTCTATTTATCGATACCCTAAGGAAACAAGGGGTTACTAATTCTATCATCCCGTGGAACAAAAGGTGTTTGTTTCAAGGCATGCCGTGGTTTCTAGAGAAAGAGTTTCTCTTGCAAGAAAACAAGGGAGTGTCGCCGAGCTTGAGGAGGCTCGAGAGACTCAAATAGACATTGATGAGATACCTGTGAAGCACAACAGCCGACAACTCATAGTGATGAGCAATCGGCTGGACCTATTGTAACACCACATCTTCGTAGATCTGGTAGAACACGCAATATTCCTGAGAGATATGGATTTCTCGTAAGTGAATCGAACGACGTGTTACTCATTGATGATGAGGAGCCTACCAGCATGAAGAAGTGCCGAGTTCGTAGAAGGGATAAATGGCTTGGTGCCATGAAGTCGGAAATGGATTCCATGTACGAAAACCAAGTTCGAACTTGGTTGACCCACCAAGGCATAAAGCCTATAGGGTGCAAGTGGGTTTTCAAGAAGAAAACCGACATGGATGGTAATGTGATTACCTATAAGGTTAGATTGGTGGCGAAAGGATATCGCCAAAAGCAAGGTGTTGATTATGACGAAACCTATTCGCCTCAGTAGCTATGCTTAAATCCATTCGATGCTCCCGCCATAGGCTCATTATGATTATGAGATATGGCAGATGGATGTGAAAACATAGCTTTCCTTAATGGAAACCCGCCGAGGACGGTATATGATACACCGAGGGTTTCACATCTGATAAAACCAAGGTATGCAAATCGACGATCCATTTATGGATCAAGCAAGCATCCAGAGTCGAATATCCGCTTGATGAGACAATCAAAAGTTTGATTTCTCACAAAATCCGCATTTAACCTTGTGTGTACAAGAAGGTTAGTGGGAGTGCAAATGTTCCTAGTATTGTATGTCGATGACATATTACTTATAGGAAACGATGTTTCAATCTTACAATGCTGAAGGTTTGGTTATCCAAGACATTCTCCATGAAAGACTGGAGAAGCAACCTACATCCTGGATTAAGATCTATAGAGATAGATCAAACGGCTTGCTTGGTCTTTCGCAGCCTACATATATGTAGACCGAAAAGCAAAGAGGTTTAGCATGTCTAATCCAAGAAAGGTTTCTACCCATCGTGCATGGGGTACACCTTTCAAGTCTATGTGTCCGCGCACGTAAGACGAGAGAGGATTTGCATGAGTAAGATTCCCTATGCATCCGCAATAGGATCTATCATGTATGCTATGTTATGTACGCAGGCCCGATGTATCGTACGCCCGAGTGTCACGAGCAGATACCAATCCGATCCAGAATGGATCATCAAGTCATAAGACGATCCTAAGTACTTGAGAAGAACTAAGGATGTGTTCCTAATATACGGAGAAGGGGACATGGTGATACGCGGTATACGGATGCCGCCTTCCAGACATAAGGATGATTCCGTGTCTCACCGATAATGTGTTCACCTTGAATGGGGGCGCAGTGAGTTGGAAAAGTTCCAAACAAGAGATCAGAGCGGATTCTACCATCGAGGTAATATATTGCCAAGAAAGGAAGCGGTTTGGATCAAGAAGTTCGCTCATGAACTTGTGTGATTCCGCCATTGTCAAGCAATACCTCATCGACAACAACGGAGCAATTGACAGCGAAAAGAGCCAAGGTCTCATCAACGATCCAAACATGTGCTTCGCCGCTATCATCTTATCAGAGAGATCATAAGTAGGAACTAAATACAAATCGAGAAAATTCCCAAAAAGGAACTTAATGATCCTTCGACTAAAGCATTACCTCAAAGTAAGTTTGAGGGTCATGTTAGAGCTTATGGTATCGATACCGTAGCGATTGGCATTAGGCCAAGTGGAGTCCGTTAGTAATATATGAGAGATGTCCTAAGGCAATCGCTTTATGTATGAACCATTTATACGATAAACGAAGATTCACTATTCGAGTATACATGTTTTATGTATTTGATTGATCTTAAACTCATTTATCAATGTCCACGATACGATTCACAAAGATGAGAGAATTTGTGATCGATCACAACTAGTGAGTATCTCTACATGTGTAATTGTGATGTATCTAATTATCCCTAGTCGATGAATCGATGGATTTGGACACCATCAATTCGGCTCGAGACTAGCACGAGGTATACCCTGGTGTATCCAAGCACCGATTCTCACCGGGCCGGAGACATTGTGATGTCCTGAGTTAATCGTGGATGCTAGTTATGGTAACTAGTTCATCGAGTGACCACCGTAAGACTTCATATGGTTCTCGCATATATAGATATGTCAATGAAGTTCTTATCGCGTGGCTTAAGTGCGATGTTCTTTCGACTATGATTCAAGTCATCTTGATCATGGAGACTTATGCTTGACATCTTAAGCAAACATCTCTAAGGAGATGTGGACCCGGATGATTGGGTATAAGTCGGCGATCAAGGTGTTTGAATAGCCTATAAAGGATTCACCACTCCTTGCGAGGAGATGTATACCCATGGCCTCTCGCCGGATTGTTACTAAAGTCTGGCCAAAGCATTACATGTTTAGAGTAAGGTACTCTTCGATACATGTGAGTAACTAGAACTGTAGGACGAGGAAATGATACTTGGCTAGGTGTGACGATGCTTAGTGGGATCACACTATAGACCATGTCCGAACCAAGTGGGTATAAGATGAGTGAAGGGAATGGGGCACGATTCATTCGAAGCCATCAAGGGTTTCGTAAATAGTTCGATCAACCGCTGATCTTTTCTGCTAATCGGGGATCATGATGTACTACTAGGTGCCACTCATGATCGCTCTATAATTAATGGTTAATTATAGACGCCAACATAAACCGAGAACCTATTTGGTCACACGCACAACGAGTGTAATCCAAAGGATTTAAAACGAGCTTGAGAATGGGATTCTCGCATCGAGAGAAACTATGTTTGGTCGACCAAACATAAAGCGAGCATGAAATTGTTTCGCAATGGAAGCGGATGGGCCGTGGTCTTATGAAGACATAATGGATGGACCAAAATGGTTTGGTTCTAATCTAATGGATGAGAATAAACCAAAGGGTTTGGTTTATTTTAAACGAATGAACCAAAAGTTGGTTCGGTTCGTTTTAACTTAAAATAAACCATCATGGTTTGGTTTATTTTAACTTATCTTAATGGAGCGGTTAACGGGCTTTATGGATATGATCCATTAACCATTAAGAGAATTAGTTCTCTATAAAATAGGGCTTAAACCCTAATCCAAAACCCTAATCTACCAACGCCTATCCTTGGTGATTTCGCGCCAACTACACGCCGCCTCACTCCAGGCCGCCAAGACCTTGCCGCCCGCCGCGGAACCTCCGCGACTCCGTGATCTCCTAGGTTCGCATCAAGGTGAGTTTTTCTCCTTGTTTTGCCGGCGCCATTTCTCCAAAGCTGTCCAGTTTTCTGACAGCTTCTTTTCCGCCGCTTGACGATTTAGTGCTCGACAGCGCTAACTTATCGGGATTTGATCTCCGTAATCCTCTGAGGTTGGCGATTCCAATTGGTTGACGAATACCTTCCGAGAAGCGAAGCCAGAACTGCTTAGGATCCGAATTTGATTCGGATCGTGATCATCTTCGATCACGCCTTCAACACGAGGCTAGTAACCCGCACGAAGACGGCTCGTGGACTTAGCGGTCATCCCGAGGAGCTCGGCGTGGATACGGATAGAGACGATTCTACGAGGATCGCCCGATGCCGTTTCGCTACACGCCATACTAAAGGTATAACGAGAACTTTTATTGCAAATTTTAATTTACTACATGTCTATGTGTAATAGCATGCGTGTGTTGTAATAAATATAGATTTATTGTTTTTAATTGCTTCACAGGCTCATGTTTATTTAAAACGATCGAACACACACACGCCATGCACCGAAACCCAACAAATCATTTATATATAAAATTAGGTCTATTCAAAGGAATAAATCAAACCTTATCCTAGAATAAATCAAACTCTATCCTAGGAAATAATTATCCCTAATGATATTTAGGATGATATAATTATCCCTACCATATATATAATATTGACAGTATTAAATTAATGTCATACTAAACTTTAGGAAAGAGTAATAGAAAAAGATTATGAAGGAGCTACATTCTTTAAAAATCAATTGATTCATAATGCAAAAGGATCGAGAAAACGCTAGATGAATATCCTTCGACAAAACAAAGTACGAATGAAAACTATAACACAAAAACACAAGAGACAACTTTATTTTTACTTGGTTCATAACCAATGTCTAGTCCAAAGCTCGCGATCCTAGATCTTCGGACAACTAAAAGGTCTTCCTCGTGGTAAGAGACAAGTTAAAGGTACAAAGAATGTAGAGGAAGAGACAACAAGTCATTTCCTCTTAGCAATAATACAAGAAACAGAACTAAATAAGTATACCGACTAAAAGATGTAGACGCGACCATTACATGATCCTATGTTAAAGAACACTGATTGTCGTGAGCACTGAAGGACATCCATGGCTCATTAGCTTCATGAAAGATGATGCAAGGTATGAGAGATTTACTAGTTAATAAATTGTATAATCTAAAGATACGTAAAACGAGACTACGAGTCAACTTACGCCATATTCAAGACATTCTAAACATACATGCCATGGACAAATAAGAACCACGACGGAATAAGGTACGCCTAAGAGTTTTTCTAGATAACTTCGGGCATTCATGGTCGATACTTACAAAGTTTCTAGAGATCTCAAAAATTAGTTAAATGAATGTCAATTTGAAGCTACGAGCAATCTAATTGGACAGAAAGATATTGCAGATGCAGAAAAGAAAGGCAAAAGCAAGACTCTCTCAAGAAGACGAACGAATCGGAGGTATTAAGAGATGAAGACCAACTAGTCAATCTAGTTCTAAGATGATCAAAATAGAAGGATCGCCAACTAAGGAGAAGAAAATCGATCAAAATCAAAAAAGTGCTACGAGCGCAATGAGAGGTCACCTATCCAAGTGTTGAGGCTAAAGAACAAGCAATAGGTAGCTTCAGATTTAAGCTCAACGATATTTTCAGTAAGTGCAAGATTTCGGCCAGGTCAAAGAATCGCACCTAACCCTAGTTAAAAGAATAGATACATAAAAGGAACATAAATGTAGAATCTTGTTAGGTCAGTGAGTTCAATTAATCGCTACTCCGCTAGACATGCCGATAGTAAACTTGGTATCAACTCAGATCGAGTCTAGTCAATGGTGTAGTAGAAAACAACATATGCTTATTCACGAATACATAACCACGGATGAGTGTCAACTTTCGATTTAAACACACTCTAAAAGACTTCCAATTAAATTTAGTAATACTAAAATCTTGAGAACATTAACTCGATTAACTTGACTAAAAATCCTATATATCATTCTGAACTAAACACATAAGTAAAACATCATTTTATAAGAGAACATAGCTAATGGGAATGTAAAAACTCAATAATTAGAGAATCAAACTCAACCTAGCGACATCTTACCAAACCATTACAAATAAGTTTAATCTGCTAGACAAGATTAGAATATACGTAATGAGTGGGACCTATTGTTTATTTATTATCTATCTTTTTCCTTGGCTACATAACTAGATTAACTTATCTGTAAAGCATGAACCTATAGTTTCAAGGAGCCACACATCTCTAAACACATAAGTCAATGATTTACAGATCGAGCCATAGATGACGAGATGTTAGACCATTCCGTATATATACAAGTGCCAACATGAATCGGAGTATAATTTTTCAAAATAACCAACTCTAATCAAGACTTATTGATTATCTTATATCAATCGAGTCAAACAGATACATTCTTATTAGATTTATTATGTCAAACTATTATTTTATATAAGGATATTGACTCATTTCATATCATTTGAATTTAATGCCTTTTCAAAAGGTTATTAAGAGTTTTTACATACATGTTTAAGAACCACTCTAATTTTTTTTTTAGATATATGGCAAAAAGGGGAGAAAAGTTATAGAAAAGGTACATTTCTAGAGAGAAATTTTTATTTTTCGCTTTCATTTTCGAGAAAACGAAAACGATTCGTCATCTTTTCCATCTCCGCTTTCTAAAATAAAGGAGTGTTTTTCGAAAATTGGAAAACTTCAAAAATCGTTTCTATTTCCATTTTCGCTTTCCCAAAATATAAAAAGTATTTTCAAAATAAAACACTAAAAAATTATTTTGTTTTCAAAAGGAAAACTAAAAGTAAAATGAAAAATTCTAAACCAAATACCTCAACTTTTTTCAAAAATTATTTATTAGTTTTTCAACTCATAGCCGAGGGAGGCTTAAAAACAAGTCATGGAATCACTATTTCCAACTTCAATCAGTTTACCATAGCAAAAAGAGATTAAAGAGCCAAAGGGGAGAGCGATGATTAGATGGCAGATTTCCATCAATAGCTCAAGCTAAATCTCACGAGTTGTTTTGTTATTAAATCACAATCGATAAGGTAAGATCATGAGATGCTCTATTCATAGATAAAACAAAGGCTATAAAAGGAGGACTGCCTCCTTTATAGCTAACCCCATCGCCAGACGTAGATCCTCAAACATCCACATCACCCTGTGGATCTTATCTTGACGGCAGATTGATCAACAATGACGCCATACAAATAATCGATGCGTTCAATGACTATCAATTCTCCAGATCGACATGATAACTCACCGCAATACATGGTTAGACAACAAGTCTTTATCGATGGTAACCGACTGCATCATCAATCGATGACCTTCTCCCAAGTCTTATCGTCGCCACGATCTCTGTATGAGGACGTACCATCGCCGCCATCTAGAGCTTTCGTCCTTACCTATCTGCTTCTTGTAAGAGGTTCCTCGACTTGAGGTTCTGAAGTCACTGACTATGAGGTTTTCATCTCGATTCTCCTGTGTCGCTGACCAAGAAAACATTACCTACACACTCACACAACATGAGATAACAAAATGACTTAACTTGAAATCATCAAACCTAAGTGACATCTGTGTACTTAACAGAAGGTCTAATTATACATCTTGATAACTAATAAAATGTGAGAGAAAAGCAAGATCTACATAGTATTATGATGAAAAAAACTTATGATAGAGTTCCAAGAGAAAATGAAGAATTTAGAAAAGAAGTATTATGTAATATATATTCACTAATACAGGATAGTAAATGAGAAGACTGGATTAATCAAGCATTTCCAATAAAGATAGGTTACATCAAGGATCAACTTTAAGTCCTTATATTTTAATTATCATGATAAATTACTAGTAATATTCAAGATACATCAGTGTACGTTGTTTAGAAATATATTGTTGGGTAGATGAACGCCAAGGAGTAAATGCTAAACTATAATTCGGAAACACTTTTGAAAGGTTTTAGGCGGTAAAAACAGTATACAATTTAAGTTTAGTATTGGGAGTAATGAGATAAGTGTTAAGATAGAAAGAGAGTTATCTAAGGTGAGTTTTAAATATTTAGGATCATTTTTGTAAGATAATGGAGGGATTGAGAGAGATGTCTTATATAAAATACAAGCATTTATGGTCAAAAATTAAGAAAGTGTCGTGTTTTATGCGATCAGAAGTGTCTCTAATGTCAACAATGCCCAAGCATTTATATAGTTGATGGATAATCATCTAAGTTAGGCAATGTTTTGATCTAATGCGAATAGTTTGATGAAATCCAAGGACGAAGTGGTAAAAGAGAAGTCCAAGTATGATCTTGGCAAGGAAAGTCCAAGGACTGACTAAGATAAGACCAGAAGCTTGGCAACAGAAGTCCAAGTGAACTCGCAAAGGAAGACCAAGTACGATTCGCAAGGAAGTCCAAGGATGGACTTGCGCGTACCAAGCTTATAGTCTTGGCAAGATAAAGTCCATGAACCTTGGCAAAGGAAGTCCAAAGTAAGGTCTGAAGCATAAGTCCAAACCGAGTCTTGGCGATAAAGTCCAAGATCGCAACCCAAGACATGACGAAATCAAAGAAGCTCTGGCAAAGAAAGGATGAACAAGTCCGACCGAGGGATCGAAGCGGCTGAATGAGGAGCCAAGGTTGCCCAGTCAGGTAAAATCGTGAATTACTCACACTTCGATACGAGCATCACGACCGGGTCAGCTCGATCGAAGTCAGTGCTTCACCATCAATCGATCGCTCACCGACGATCGATGTAGCGATCACCGACCGATCACCTATCTAGATCGATCAGCAGAAAAAGATCGTAAGATCAAGTCATCACGGATCGAGCTTCCATCAGATCAATGAGGGGATCACCAACCGACCACCTGCCTTAAATTAGTGTCAAACTCGCTACTTCCTTCCAATCATAAGATCATCATCATCAGGAGAGGAATAGAAAACACCTCTTTCATCCAAAAGGTAGAGTGGTTACTGGCCATCCAACTCATCGTGTTTCACCAAACTTTCAATGTTTAGCATTCAAAATTCTTCTATTCATAATCTCCTATCAGAAAGAAGAGAAATGAAGAAATCTAACAAGTTATCAGGAAGATATAAATAACCAAAGACATCATTTTCAAGAGGGATAACGCTATCTCCACCACGGACATTTCCAAGAGGTGGTTCATGCCATTAGACTTATGCAATCGATTCCAAGCTTGGAAATGAGAAAGGAATCATCAAATGCCAAAAGGACCTAACAGAATCAAGAGCATGGAAGCCTTGAAGATCCAAATCAAGCCAAGGCATCAAGGTTCCAAGAAGATATGACCGACATTCAAGGTGAGCATTTTGACAACAAAGGTAATTGTAAGATACATCTAGAAACTTATAGTTGATGCCATTAAGGTAACTAGGATCTTTCTCAAATTAAAATTGATGAATTATTTTGTGAGTTTGAATTACATGAGCAAACTAACATGTCCTCTAAGGAAAAGGATTTAGCTCTATTTGTTGAAAAGAAGGAGAAGAAGAAGAAGAAAAGAAAATAAGTATCATCATCATCAGAATCGGAGCATAACTCAAGAAGTGATGAGACTCATCTAGTGAGATGGCAATTTTGTCAAGAAGCTATAGGAAATCAAAGGAGTTCAAGAATAGAGAAGCAAGGAAGGGGTCTCATTCTTCAAAAGGTAAGTTTAGTGGTAATTCAAGTTTAATAACAATGTGATTTGCCATGCTTGAAGAGACACATAAAGCCAAATTGCCTGAGCTAAAGAAGGAGGAAAAAGAAAAGAAAAAGAAGGACAAGAGGAGAAGAAGAAGAAGGAGGCCATGGTGGCTCAAACTACATGGGACACACCAAGACTCCTCCTCCGATGATGAGCTTTACACATCACACGCCATGTGGCACTCATGGCCCTAGGAGATGATTCCGATACATCAAGCCAAGAAGACTCTCAGTGATGAATCGTCATCTAGTGACGATGAGGTAATGAACTCTCCCAAAGTTAAGCTTCTATAAATCAATTGCTTATCTTAAAGAAGCTCTAGATAAGTCTAAATCTAAGGTTAAGAGCATGAAGGTAGAACTAAAGGTCATTAGGAATGAAAAACCTTCACATGTTGATTCTGCATGCTTAAGGAAGAAATGACAAACTTAAGGATGAGGTTAGTGAATTAAAACATGTTTAGAAAATTTTCAAATGGCTCAAAATGTCTTGATATGATCCTTAGTCGACAAAGAGCTTTACAACAAGGCCGGTTTAGGATATAAGTCAAAGGAAAAAGAAGTTGCTTATATTTCATTGATTAATAGGAAAGCAACCATTAAGGGTAAGGTCAAGAAAGCATGGGTACCTAAGAAGTTTTTACTTAATGTTACCGGTTCAAATGTTTGGGTACCAAAAGCTTGTGTTTTTCATGTGATTTAGGTAGGAGAGCAAGGTATGTGGATGGATAGCGCTCAACACATATGACCGGGATGGAGCAAGTTCTCCACAATTAAGTGAAGAAGAAGGAGCGTGTCCTTTGGGAATAGTGGAAAACTCAAGATATTAGGTAGAGGTACAATTGAGGTATCCCCAAAATTGTCATTCACAAAGTCTTACTAGTTGAAAATATGAAATTTAATTTATTAAGTGTTAGTCAACTTTGTGATGCAAACTATCATGTCTCTCTTTGAATCCTCTAAATGCATGATTAGACACAAGGAATTAAATGATTGTATGTTAGTTGGATATAGAAATCAAATATTTATTATGTTGATCTTTCATATGCTTCTAACATTTCTACTAAGTGTCTTGTTGCAAAAAGAAGAAGAAAGTTGGCTACATAGGAGATTGGGCACATCAACATGAAAAACATAGCCAAGGTAGCCAAGATGGAGTTGGTCAAAGGGCTACCAAAGATCAAGTATGTCAAGAACAAAATGTGTGATGCATGCCAAGAAGGAAAACAAACAAAGGCATCACACAAAGGTAAAACCTTAACTAATACTTCCTTACCATTAGAATTATTGCATCTTGACTTATTTGATTGCCATAGTACTCCATCTTTGGTAACAAATATTGTTTGGTTATAGTAGATGATTTTTCTAGGTATTATTTGGTCTACTTTATGAAACATAAGGATGATACCTTAGAAATAATCATAGGATTTAGTAAAAGGGTTGAAAATGAAAAGAGTCTCAAAATCAACCGGATCCGTAGTGATCATGGTGGTGAATTTGAGAACTCAAAATTTTCACAATTTTGTTTAGAGCAAGGGTACAAGCATGAGTTCTCTTGTCCTAGAACACCCCAACAAAATGGGGTGGTGGAAAGGAGAAATCATTTTACAAGAGGCGGCTAGGACTATGCTTAATGCATATTCTTTACCTAGCTACTTAGGGCAAGCGGTTAATACCGCTTCTATATCCAAAATAGGTTCAAATCCATAGGTTTTTAGGAAAGACACCATTTGAATTATGGAATGGGACTATCCCACAATTCATTATTTTTCAAAGTCTTTGGATGTAAAGTGTATATTCTAAACACCAAGGATAACTTAGGAAAATTTGAATCCAAAGCGGATGAGGGAATCCTAGTTGGATACTCATCCACAAGTAGAGGGTATAGAGTCTACAATAAGAGAACCCAAGGATTGAGGAATCTAATGTTCAATTTGATGAAACCACTAGTACCTACCCTAAAGTCCTCCATTGATAAGGATATTAATGACAATAATCAAGGCATTACCAAAACTCAAAATTTGACCATAGGGGTAATGATCAAGGGGAGAAGAGGAGATTCCGATGATGAAAGGAGGGAAGATAATAATGATCAATTTGAAACCCCTTCTAGAACCCTAAGAATTCATCAAGATCATCCACTTGACCAAGTAGTAGGAGATCTATCTCAAGGAGTAAGAACTAGGTCATTTAGACTCCTACTAGTCAAGTAGCTCTTATTTCACAAATTGAGCCCAAATCGATCAATGATGCATTACATGATCCGGATTGGATTTTGGCAATGCAAGATGAATTGACCCAATTTGAGAGAAGTCAAGTATGAGAATTAGTACCTAGACCCAATGATAGCACCATAATTACTACAAGATGGGTCTTTAGGAATAAGCTAGATGACCAAGGAAATATCACTAGAAATAAGGCTAGGTTGGTTGCTAGGGGATTTAATCAAGTTGAGGGGCTTGACTATGATGAGACTTATGCCCCGGTTGCTAGGTTAGAATATATTAGAATTCTCTTAGGGTATGCTTCCTATATGGTATTTAAACTTTACCAAATGGATGTTAAATCGACATTCTTAAATGGTTATATTAAGGAGGAAGTATATGTAGAGCAACCACCTGGATTTGAGAATATAGATTATTCAAACCATGTATGTAAACTTAGGAAAGCATTATATGGGTTAAAACAAGCTCCTCGGGCATGGTATGAAAGATTGTCATCTTTCTTAATTTCTAAGGATTTTAGAAGAGGCCAAGTAGATCAAACGTTGTTTATAAAGTCAACATTAAAGGATATATTCATAGCCCAAGTATATGTTGATGACATTATTTTTGGGTCAACAAATGATGATATTTTCCAAAATTTTATAAAAAACATGGAAAATGAATTTGAAATGAGTTTAGTTGGAGAGCTTACCTTTTTCCTAGGTTTACAAGTCAAGCAAACTAATGAAGGGATTCACATTTATCAAACCAAATATGCAAATGAAATGATCAAGAAATTTGGTTTGGAAAATGCCAAAAATTGTAATACTCCTATGGCCACTAGCACTAGAATAGATAGTGATCATGAAGGTAAATCAATTGATCTTAAACTTTATAGAGTATGATTGGTAGCCTACTATACCTAACCGCTAGTAGACCCGATATCTTATTTGTGGTAGGTATGTGTGCAAGATATCAATCTTGTGCCAAAGAATCACATTTAGTAGTAAGAGAATTTTAAGATATATTAAAGGCACCCTAAATGTAGGACTTTGTATCCTAGACTAGGTCGTCAATTGTTTTGCTATACCGATTCCGGCCGGTGCAAATTGATAGAAGAGTACTAGTGGTGGATGCCAATTTCGGGTCCTCCCTAGTTAGTTGAGTAGAGAAGCAACATTGTGTTGCTTTATCAACCACCGCGAATATGTGGCTATGGGTGGTTGTGTAGCTCAATTACTTTGGATGAGGCATACTCGGACTATGAGCTACACTACTCTAACATTAAAGTTTATTGTGATAATGTGAGTACCATCAACTTGACCAAAAATCCGACATCACTCTAGGAGACATTGAAGTGAAACATCACTTCATAAGAGATCATGTGGCAAGAGGGGACATTGAACTAAATTATGTAGAATCTAAGTCCAACTCTTGATATCTTCACCAAAGCTCTTCCCAAACCGAATTTTCATCATTAAGGAGAGAGCTTGGTATGTGCTTAGAGAGTAAAATTCTAGGTGCATGATCCTATATTTATATGTTAGCGTTATACCTTGATACATCTCACAAAAGCCTTAAGAAACCTTGATTTTTGTATTGAGACACTTAGAAACATGTGAGATGATAGGGAAGGTGTACTTGGCTCATCATGCTTATGATGCATTACTATGAGCCAACGACACACCTAGAGACATGAATACCTTATGGACCAATCATTGGGAAGGCTTGTATTCAAGTAAGGAATACATAGCTCTAAGAACATGGTCGGAAATTCCAAATTATATATATTTTAAACTATGTTCATCATATTTTGAAAAATAGTTTTAAGTGGAACACAAAAGTGATACAAAGTTTGCAAAAATCTTTAGAACTTTTGTTAGGTTCCAAGTTTGTATCAATATCAAATCTGGAAAACATATATTTTTCAAACTATTTTTCCTTAATAAAGTATGATCTCAGAAATGTGTACACAAAATTTCGTGATTTTTCGAGGTTTCTTGAATTTCTAACGATTTCAATGGTAAAAGGTGAAATTTCGATTTCAGTAAGAATGATCGTTCGTAAACCAATGATCGATACATTGTATTTTCGATAAACATCTCCATTTTCGATATTTAGTGTATCTTTGACGTCCTAAAACTATAGTATGATAATATTGCATATACACAAAGTTTTAGGATTGTTTATTGCAAAGGTTTTAGGGGAGTTTCATAAATTATATCTTTTCATCCCCAAAATCCATTGTTGCAAAAGTTAGGACTTAATTTTTTGAAGTTTTGTTATGCTTTGCTTCAAATATTGTTTACACATTATAAAGCATATCTTGGATTAAGGGGGAGCTTAATTTCAATCTTATACCTTAGTCCAAGATCCAACACATTTTTTTTTTGTTTGAATCCTTCTCTTTTTGATATATGTCAAAGGGGGAGAAGGAGTGTTTAAGTTTTAATTCATATTGAAAATATGATTATGTGCGTATTTTTAAAGACCTAACTTAAATGATTGTCAAACATCAAAAAGGGGGAGATTGTTGGTACAGCAATGCTCCAAGCATTTATATATGTTTTGATGTTTGGATAATCATCTAAGTTAGGCAATGTTTTGTGATCTAATTGCGAATATGTTTAAGTGACAGGGAAATCCAAGGATGAAGTCTTGGTAAAAGAGAAGTCCAAGTATGATCTTGGCAAGGAAAGTCCAAGGGACGGACTTGGCAGCATAAGACCAAGCTTGTAGTTTTGGCAGCGTAAGGTCTAAAGTGAACCTTGGCAAAGGAAGACCAAGTATGATCTTGGCAAGGAAAGTCCAAGGGATGGACTTGGCAGCGTAAGACCAAGCTTGTAGTCTTGGCAGCATAAAGTCCAAGTGAACCTTGGCAAAGGAAGTCCAAAGTAAGGTCTTGGAAGCATAAGTCCAAACTTGGAGTCTTGGCGGCATAAAGTCCAAGCATTTGGCAACCCAAGACATGACGAAACCAAAGGAAGCTCCTGGAAGCAAGCGCAAAGGATGAACAAGTCACGGACTCGGAGGGATCCTAAAGACGCAAGGCTTAATGAGGAGCTAGAAGGTTAAGTCTAGGTCTAGGGTGTAAAATCAAGTGTGAATTACTCACACTTGATGAGTATCGATCCGATACGATATATCGATCGGCCGACCGTCAGTGCTCGATCGAGTCGTTGAAACTCACCATCACCGATCGATTCGATGTGACGATCGATAAAGATCGATCACGATCCGACAAAGCTGTCACGACCGATCAACGCAAAAACGAGCACGGAATGTAGTCGCACTCGACTGCGGTCTGCGATCACTCGACTGATCACCTGACCGTTGGAAATTGCGGCTACGAATCTCCGCGGAGATCTCTGCCGTTGCCGGCGGCAATGACCGATGGTAAGCATCACGATCGATCGAGGCCCAACGGAAAAACATCCTCTTCTATAAAGGGGCCTCGAGAGCTTGGTGAAGCTAGTGCTCTCATTCCTAACTACACCCTCGTGCTCACCAAGCTTTCCCAAGTGTTTTAGCAATTCAAAACCTCCTCTTCTCTAGTTCATAATCATCCATCATTGTAAAGAAGAGGAGAGCATTGTAAGAAAGTTTTCTCCACCTTGGTTCATCCAAAGGAGAATATAGTGAAGCTTGGCTAGGACTAATCCACCTTACGGATTGTCGTGGAGTAGGAGCGTCATCTCCGAACCACGTACATCGGGTGTTAGCGTTGCTTTCATCGTTTTCTTACTTGTATTCTTATTCGTATTTGTATTGCTTCCGCTAACTTGCTTGTAGAAACGGAGAAAGGCTAATCACCCCCCCCTCTAGCCGTTACAAAGATCCTAACATCTAAAACTTAAAGGGAAGTTCCACAAAATGACGATTATACCTGCTTAGTTATATGAGGCTGAATGTTGGGCTATAACTCGAGCACATGAGCAAAAGATGAGAGTTGCATAGATGAGGATGTTAAAATGGATATGCAGACAGACGAGGATTGACAGAATAAGAAATGAGAGCATTAGAAAAAAAAGTCGGTGTTGCATCTATTGAAGGAAAGCTCCGAGAGATGCATTTATGGTGGTACGGACATGCACTTAGACGGTCAATAAATCCTCCAATTAGGCAATGTGAAACGATGACAAATATACACATCAAACGAGGAAGAGGAAGACCAAAAAAGACTTGGTTAGAAACAATAAAATAAGATAAAATTTATTTAAATATAGATGATAGGGGATAGAGTCCAATGACGTAGAAGGATCCATAGCCGACTCCAACCTAGTGGGATAAGACTTTGTTGTTGTTGTTGTATGTGTCTATATAAGGATTTAACTCCATGATTTTCTAAGACCCAACTTAAATTATGCTCCGTTTCTCCATGTGTCCATATATGGATATCTAACTTAATAGCTGGGAGTTGGATTTGTATTAGCACAATTCAAATTGGATATGATACAAGTACAAGATATAGATGCATATCATTTTCTCCAGCTTTGGGTCACCCCTCCTCTTCAGTCAATGTTACCTATCCGCTCTATTTATAGTCTTTCATCTCAGCATCATAATCTGTAGATAAAATATGAGTCACCGAAAGAAAATCTATATGTCTCATATAGTTTTATCCAAAATGGACCAAGATAGATCAAGATAGACCTTGTCTTGGTTGGTACCAACGAGCTAATGTAGTGTCAAAATAGGTGGTACAATAACATGGCACAATAGAAGTATTGATTGTTGATCAGAATGATATATTTCGATCATGAACATTTGAAAGTTGAATCCATGCTATTATCCATAATCCAAGGTTAGCCAAGTGCTCCAATTAGTAAGATGTAGCCAAGGCTAGAGAAACTTTTGAAACTGTGAAAAAATTATGCAAGTTGCAAATAAGTTATTAATGGTTTTGATAAAATTACTCCTTAAACAGGTAAGTGTAAATAGTTGTGTGATATGTGATTATGTGGATGCGTACCAAGATTTCAATTATTGAGTCGTGATGGTCGAAAGGGCAGATTTATTGTTTCTTTCCGTCAAAGATTCATAAGTAGAGAATGAGGAGAGGAAAAACCTTATTAGAGAAATGCACAACGAAGTTGAAGCTACAGTCTTTATGGGCCCAAGGGATATTGCGAGTAGCGAGGGCAGTGTTTGTTGGCGGTGAATGCAAAGGCCAGTGCAAGAGACTGGTGGCTGGTGTGGAAGTCATGGGAGAGAAAAATATAAGCTAATTAAATAATTATATAAATTCCTAACCTTATAAAATACAATTAACCTAATTAAATATGATTTTGTATATAAATTTTAGTTAATTTTAAATGGACCAAAATAAATCCAAAGCGAGTCCGATTTGGACCCACTTAGTCCTAATCATCTACTTGATGACCTTTTTTTAACCTTAAATTAACTTCCATTCGTCTATAAAACTTAAAATATTAATTTCATTTAACTTAATTAATTATTTTTTTTTAAAATAATTTAAAATATAAAATTTTTAATATCTAACATAGGTGAACAAGGGGTTTGACATGTCACTTTGATTAAATGGCAAGGTTTTTGTACTCCTTTACATCTTCTCTCACTTTGATTAAATAACAAATAATTTAATTAAATTTGAAATAGTTTATTTTTTTATAATTTTTAATTCAGATAAAATTATATATTTTTTAAGAAACTCTATTTTTAAATTTGAATACGATTTTATTAAAAAATCTAGAACCCAATATTTTTAAATTTAATTTAGTCAAGTTCAATTCGAGTTTTTTATATTTATTTTTATAATTTAAATGTAATGTTTCACATCCTAAAATTTTGAATCTATTTATTTTCGCCCACCAAATAATTATAGTTATGCAGAAAAATAATTACCAAATTAAAAATTAAATAATAGAATTTTAAATTATTTCACTGTATTCAAAGTTCTCATTTAGGTTCTTATCAAACAAAATATGAAAAGGTGGGTATTTAATGCTCTATTAAAATGCTTATAAATAAATTTTAAACACAATTACATAAATTAATAAAAATATCAATTCATTTCAAACAAAATTGCATCATCAACAACGAAAACTTCTCGGGCTCACATTTTCAAATTTGAAAATACTTTAATTTTGCAGAATTTAAAATAAAGCATGTTAAGTTGAAGATTAGAGAACGGCTCATTTGTTCCAGCTTTGTACATGCAAAAATTGAATAAATTGTCAATGCATATTAAAATGAATTATGTTATTATTTTATAATAAAAACCATACTGGCATTGGCATGGATACAATAATACTATACTAATTGTATCATTTTGGTCAAAAACCGAAACTTCTATTTAAAATTTTAAACCTTGATATGTACTATATCAAAACTAAGTGGATTGTGATATTAATTTAAATAAAAACTAATGAGAATATTTATTCAAATGAATTTCGTGCATAATCCTTAAAGCCACTATTTCTTGACAACTATAAACATAAAGTGAATGTTACACTATAATTTAATACATAACCAACATCATCTTTTTGACATACAATGAAACCAACTTGGATGCAATCTCTCTCAAGCGTATATGATGTATTTTAATAATAAATTTAAAAATTTTATTGTACTTATTACAAACACTCTTTAACTAGAAATAATTTTGAAAATATTCAATCAAATTAAATTGCTAGAAGGCATTTCATATGCTTAAGATATTTTTGGTATATGTGTCGAGTCATGTTCACACACGAGTCATTGTCCCAAACTTGCTATTTTTCTTCTTTGATGTCTGAAGTCATGTTCAGATGAGTCATTCTGCACGAAACTTGCTGTTTTCTTCTTCTTTGATGTTTGCTAGTCCTAGTTTATGTATTCATTTCATATCTGCACTGCTTTAGGTACTACTGTCTACTTATTTCAATATGCAGTTTCTACGTGCTGAAAAACTATTGCAAAAATTTACTTAATTTACTCGATTAAGCTATATGTTAATAGGACAATGTTATTGCACGTGTGGACATGCAAACAGAATTGCCTGCAAATTTATCTGAAGATGGACAAGTTTTCTACAAATACTTCAGCATTGGTATATGAAGATGTTCCTATAATTATCTTATTGATTCATTAGCAGTGGAGTAATCTGGTAACAGCTTCTTAAAACCAATCTAAACCACTTAAGAAACATGTTTAGGATATGTATTGGATAGCTTTCACATTCTTATAATGGTTCTTCATTGTGTCTTGAGAGATGAATCCACAAGCTCTCACAAAGTGCACTTTTTCGAGTGAACCAAAATAATCATGTTAATGTCCATTTAAGAATAAACTTCGCCATGGCCGGTCTCACCTTAACGAAGGAGGAGGATTGCATTAGGTTGTCAATCAATATAAAACATAGGCAAATGTTATTTATGGATCTAGGGGATCACTCCATTTAGTGGGATAAAAACTTAGTTGTTGTTGGAATTGTCCATTTAAGAATGGCTCTAGGTATCCAGACATAATAAGCAGACAGAAATAACAAGGACAGTAGAGGAGTAGGTTACAAAAACAGTATGTTTTACCATGATCGGCTTTTTTTTGGAGTGTCAGACAGAATGGGAGGTGTTGCAATATCTTTCTTCATATCCTGATTCCTATGAGCTTTAATCTCTAATTTTTTGAAAGGCTCCTACTTCTGTGATTTTTCTCTCGCAGCTTCTTCTGTCAATGGTGATTTGGTCCTTCTTCCTCAAATATTTTCTTGATTCTTAGATTGTGATTTGGTATTTCTTCGTCTTTCTACGCCTTAGCCCTAGCATTGAAAATGTAAACATCATCATTTCATTAGTACTTGCAAACTGCAGTAGTTAGCTAGAAACTGACAGATTAGAAACAAGAATAGAGAACTCTCTTGCAACTGTAGAATCTAATATAATCTGTTCATATGCTTCCATTGTTAACATTTTCCTGCAATTTTGTTTTGCACCATTTCTTATTGGAGAACCTTATTCTTTCTAATTCTTTGATTATAGGAATGGATGCTCAAGTTGAATACGACTTCCACCAAAAAAAAAAAAGCAATCCATCCCTTGCACAGGGTCCAATACCAAATAAAGTATTATTCTTATTTCTGAAGAAATTCATGAGAAGCAGCTTAGCACTAATGAATGCGTTTTTAGTATACACTCATAATCTATATTTCTACTAGAATTATTTGGTTGTGGGCAGCTACATTTTCTACATTTTTGCTATGTATCTCAACAATCGTAGTTTATGAGAGCTATTTTCAAATTTATTTCTTAAAGATTTATTAGACATCCACCGTATCATTTTGCTTTGTTCTATTATAGTTGAGCTATGCTGGATACAGCTGCAACCAGGGATGGTTCTTTACACCATGCATTGAAAACAAAGGATCAAGGTTAGCCTGTCACAGTTGCTTAAGATTGTTCTGGTTCACTGAATTTCTCTGTTTGTATCAGGGAAAAGCATAAGTCAATATATATGACTTCAATCATGTAATTGAGAGTCTGTCAAGTTAAATAACTCCTAGTTACTAGAACAGAATCTAGATTTGTATTCATATTAGTGGAACAAATTTGAAATGTGAATGCCCGATCTATAGCTATATTTGGGAAATCTTGTCTACCAAGCTAAATAAAGCATGATTTAAATCTCTATTTGGATAGTTTGGTATTAGTGCTACATGTTGGTTTTATCAGGCAACACGAGTTAGTATATAAATCAGGACATTAATACCACACTGACCCACTGGAGATTGTTCCTTTATATCAGGCGGCACAAGGTAGTAAACAAATCAGTACACTGATACCAATCAAAAGATAGACCTTGTCTCATCTATCTTTTTATATTGAAATTTGGAAGAGATCAAAGAATTGACATATAATTTGGTTAACAAAGTTGTATCAATAAACTTTTTGAGACTGAAGAAGATGCTCGAGGAAATAGAGGAAAAAATTTTATTTAACTTTTTACAAGAATAAAGGAGATACAAATATACTCTTATTTTATTATATAGGGATCAAATCTATAAGTTATATTTCGAAATTGTAGGAAAGAGTTATTAAGAGATGAATAAGAGATGAGACATATATTTCTAAAAATACTATTTGAAACTGATCAAGTATGTTTACATTGATTTAACAAACAACTAATGATAAAATATAGAGAATGGAAGAAGCATGTGCATATAATCATTGTTGAGTTAGAAAATATATATGTATGTATATATAATGGAGTTCCTAAACAATTATTATGGTGTTAAACAGAATGAGATGTCCAGTAACTATGTTAATGTGACACGTAGATATGATAGTGCAATTACTATTATTAGAGCTATTGGAATGGGAAAAATGATTTTTCTTTAACTGAAAGTGTACATCATGAAGGAGAGTCTTGGCCCAACGGTAAAGTTGCTACCTTGTGACCTAGAGGTCACGGGTTCGAATTCGAGAGATAACCTCTTGCAAAGCAAGGTAAGGCTGCTTCATGCACCGGACTATCTTTTTTTTTTTTTGAAAGTGTACATCATGGGTCAATTTCAAGGCCCTATCATTTTTTAAAGTAGTAGATAAACTACCAATAATATTCATGAAGTCTCCTTTGTATTTTTTTTTTACCGATTGATTGATGAGTATATAAATAGATTAAACAAAAAATTCAGTTATGAATTTTGAATTTCCCAAAATGAGGGTTTTTAGTAAAATTATAGATTATTATGTGAGATGAAGTTTCACTAATAAGATTCAAGGGAACAATTATAACTTCTTATAAGATATAAAGGGCAGTCCGGTGCATGAATCTCCTAGCAATGTAGGATCTCAAAAAAGGGTCGGATTATATTGAGTCTATTATACTTAACTTTATCTTGCATTGCAAGAAGTTGTTTCCGCAATTTGAACCTATGATCACAATGTCACATGACATCAACTTCCCATTGCGCTAAGATCACATTTGCAAGAGCTTAAGATATCTTAGATTTATCACTGAACAAGAAGATATTTATGAAGAGAAAATAAGGTAAAGTATGAATGTTTAAATGAAAAGAAGTCTATGGAGTTTTATGTGATATTGTGATCATCATGTGTCTCTTAGGCTTAAAGGAAAAAACTTTATAAGAATATTGTAAGACATCATATTTTATGGATTAGAGTGTTGGCTATTAGGAAGCAACGGATACAAAATATCAAGGTAGCAAAAATAAGAAATAAACCATATGAAATACTAACATTGAAATCCTATCATATAAAGTATCATATACGCATTGCATAACTTGTAAAATTAGCTACACAGATAACCACCTTGCATGAACATATAACATCTTTCTATTATATAGTTGCAAGAAAATACATTATCTATAAGGTTTTACATGTATGCAAATCATCAAAAATCAACAATAATATGAACAAAGAAGATTTAAGAATTTAAGGCAGATAGAAAAACCCAAGCATGTAAAACAACAGAGTGAAAGAGTGAGAATCTCAGTATTATTCGGCACATCTTGTAAACCCTAACACCATGGTTATATGATAATCAATGATATCATAAGTCACCTTGGAGTTGCCATTTTATACATATTTCCTAATTAGAACAATTTTCCAGTTGCTAATTGGATTCATTCAGGCTCAAATATAACCTGGACTAATCAATCACACCTTGCAGTTAACTCTGCAATTCATGCTTCTCTGCACATCATAACTTCATCATATCATTTAACAAAACTAAAGCAATTATCCTCAAAATTAGTATAGCACACTAACATGATTCTACAACTTTAGATAACCTTCTATAAGAAGTCATGTATCTTGGCCTAATAATTCATCTCAATATTACCTATGATCTACAACTGTGGTCACCTCTTATGATGGGATAGTAACTAGTATACTACTCATGATATCATCAAATCTCAACATAATGTCGTCATGATCCAATTGCTCCTTGTCTACATCATCAACCTCGTCTAACACTCAAACACCAAAGTTAATCCAATCAACACATAAACAATTATCAATATCTAACTTCACCCATAGGTTGAAGCAAACCTCATATTTTGATTACTATAACTCCAATTGTTGAAAGACAAAGATCAAAACCAACATCACAAACCGTGACTTCTAACTATTGGAGGTTGCCCCACCATAAAAATAGGGGTGACTGGGTAAGACTGTACATCCTCTATTGGTTAAACTCTTCCATTGGTTAGCTCACTTAAAAATGTATATCAACTCGGCAGTTACTGATTGGTTGTAGAAGAACTACCCTATTGAACAATCCTCAATTACTGCACAACCAACACAGCACCAAAACTCAAACTATCTAGGGAGACTAGGACATGCCACCACCAATGGATGGCTGTGACAAGGATTACTCACAACAAGAAAAGGGAAGAGTGTGGCTGATATTTTCTTTGGATGAAGAGAGTTGGAGGCTGCTACTGCTTCCATATGGATGGCAATGCAGTTCAGGACATACTAGTTGTGTCACATATAGTTCAAGTCATACTTATCAATATAAAAATATACAAAGAGATTATAAGATTATATTCTTAAAAATAATTTTATACCAATTAAGATTAATTAAACTTTCTAAATAGTTAATTTATGTAACATAAATTATTGGGCTGGTTGTAGGAGAGGAACAACAGGGGACTTGGGTGCTTATGTCATGTCAAACAAGGGTGGGTATGGGAGGTTTGTGTGGTCAAGAGTAGGAGAGGGAGAAAGGAGTTTTTAATACCCAAAAGCTAATTTAATGGATCAAGTCAATTGCTGATCGTGCAAGGCCCGCGGTAGCAATGGAACCAGGGGAAGTATATTGAAAAGACTGTTTTTTCAACCCATTCAGTTTGGTTCAACCTAGTGACAACTCAGTTTGGTTATAAAACCAAATGCAAATTAAAACCAATTTGATCCCAAAGTAAAATTGAACTGATGCACATGTGAGCCCACTTTTAATCAGGGAATCTAACCTCAAATTAAACACAACAACTAAATTATCACCTACACATCCTGCTTCAGCTGTAGAACCCCCTATTAACCCCTCTAAAAATCTACTTAACTCTAAATTACAATTATATAAACCCTAATAAACTATTGTATAGTAGTTCTTATTCAAAAAAGGCATACCAAATGATTCTTTCTGCACATTCTGTCATCTTTATGAAGTAACTATACATTTTGTTCATCCGTTAGTTGGCAGAAGTTGGGTGGCCTAGCCTGTTTTGCCATTTTTTTAGCCTATTACTCCTCTATGGAGGATTAGTTGTCATGTTTAGTAAATTGACATATGAAATCTGTTTGTAATGCTTCTTGAGGTTTGTCAATTTAACAGATTTGAGTAGCTTTTTCATCTCTCTCTCTCTCTCTTTTTGTTTCCAAGGAAGAGAATGCTTTTCTGATTATTTTGGAAGATTCTTTTTACCTTCTTGATCCTTTCTTTTGGAAGGTTGTGGCATTTGATTACATACAGTAATATCTCACTTGCAAATATTTCTCCAGGTTGTCCTTTTATGTATTAATAATTATTGTATGTAGAGACAAATGAATCCATGCAATCAGTTGCAAATAATTGGGATTCATGACTTGAAGAGGAAAATGAATCTATGGTTAACCTTGAATTCAAATGCAGGAAACTTGAAAACATTTTGACTCTTCATGTTAAAAAAGTGCACCGAGATAATTGGGAAGAAGTTATCATTCCTTCAAGGCAAGTATACTTTATTTTAACAATAGTTGCTAGTAATTTTAACTGATAAAAATTATTATTCTTCCAGTGCATGCTTACTTTATCATCCTTATGTGTAGCTAGATACTCTATTAGATTCACATCTTTTATGTCCTTGCATTTTCTTCATGTTTATAGTGTTGGTTTTTCCTACTTTTTCTATTCCAATGACAAATATCTCAAATAGAATATTCTTGATGACGCATACTCGCCAATTCAGTTGGAGAGAAGGCAATCTTACACTTGCTTAGTAAATGAGCTTGCCTACTGTTTACAGCCATTAACTGACGGCACTGTGCTGCATTGTGCTTAGGCTAGGACTTGATGGGGTTCTAAGCCAGCCATACCAAGCATGGCTCACGACAAAACTTTCCTAGGACCATGCCATGCTTGGGCATGATCGACCCATGTTGAACCTTGGTCAACTTGCTGGGTCATGATTATAATAAAAATACCATATGTTAAAAAATTTAAAATAAAAAGTAATAATATATTTAAAATATAAATTATTAGATACTTTTAAAAATAAAATTAATTTAATAATATTTTAATAATTTTTATATAAATTAATTTAGGATAATAGGCTAATATATCAAATCTATTTTTCTTGTTTTGTATTAGGTTTGTTGGCTATGCTTGGCTCGGTCAATAAAATAGGAAATATAGTGATATGATTTACTTAATTGTAAGGCTATGATTTATATTAATTGTAGGGATTTGATTAGTCTAGATACTCTTTATGTATAAGTATGAGATTGATGAATAAAATATATAACACATTTTTCTTCCAAAATTTCTTACCTTGGTGTTAGAGCAAACCCTAGATGTCATTCCAAACCTTAGTCTTCATTTCAAATCCTAGTTGTCATTCCAAGCCTTAGCTTCCTCTTTTCTTCCATTATTGATCGATATTGACAACTCTTCTCTTGCAATAGCCGTCGTTGGCTTAGGAGGAACCGCTGAACAACAATCTATTATTGGTCAAATTTGTTAGTTATAGCCCTAGAACCAATCATGTGATGGTTGAATAGGGAACATTTTGTATCATATTCTATAAAGGCAAAGGATTGGTTATTATATTTACATCTTGCTTGTGCCAGCTAAATTAAATATAATAATGCCCTAGAAAAGTAGGTTCTTATCTACAGCACATCAATTGGCAGAATTGATTATGAGAGGCTGTAGAGAACACTTTCCTAAATGTTCCTAGTCAAGTATTAATATCGAGGGCAATATTAATACATAAAGACTAGCATGTAGGTCAATTGATGACTTGATCTCACAAGTCATGGATATATGATATCAAGTTGACACATGGGTATATATTAGAGAATATATACTGAACTGACCCGCCATGAGAAAGTTTCATGGATCGTCATATGAGTGTCATAAACTTTCTCATGTGACTATTGGTATGAATAGTCCTCAAACCTGAAATCACTACGGTTCCCTACATAAGGAGTTATGTACTTTGGTATCGTCAAACGTCACCCGTAACAGGGTGGACCATAAAGGCGATTACTGGGTATATAACAAATTATGCGGAGGGATGTGAGTGATGTAGATGGGATCTATCCCTCCCATCGACGGAGTGATATCGGTGGGCCCCTTGATTGAGTAGAACTACTAAAACGCATGGCCATGCTCGAATGAGTCAATATGAGATATTGAGCTCATTTGTTTGAGTTAGTTTACTCAGGGATCAAGAAACACATAGATTGATCGAGGATGACACGGTCTATGCCTCATTGATCAATCTGATATCAAGGATAGAAGGACACGATCATATATTATAGTAGTCGCGGAAGGTTAGTCGGATCTTGACTTATTTCAGAACTTGGGTATGATGATGTATTGCTAGATGCATCATTGCTTGTGTATCTAAAAGAGTTTAGATCCACCCAGCGTTATGAGAGCCTATAGGTCAGCATCTGAAAGCGTGATGATTAGAAGAATTAGAGTATTCTAGTTTGACTAGAATAATATGGGAATAAGCTTAAGTACAAAATGGTTTTTGGACTTTAAGCTTAATGAGAATTTTAGCTAATTGATTTAATGAGATTAATTCAATATGTTACCTTATCGATTTAATGAGATTAATTCAATATGATAACATGTTTATCGGATTAATAAGCGTGAATGCCATATAAGCATGTCACCTAAGCATGCCACATAAGCATGCCACCTAAGCATGCCACCTAAGCTTGATGAGGTGGAAGGAGACAAAGGGTTTTGACCTTTGGATTTCCTCCACATGTTTGATTATGTTTCAATGCAATTGATTGCATTGAATGTGATAGGAGGTGAAAGGTTTTTCAATCCTATAAAACACCCCATGGGGTGGCCGGCCAAATGGTTGAAGCTTGAGGCTTGGAGAGAGCTTGGTGGTGAGAGGCTTTGGTTGTGTGGCTTTTGTGAGTGTAGTAAGAAGAGTAGTCTTCTTCTTCCTTTCTCTTTTTCCCTACCTTCCTCTCCTTTAGGGACTTCTCTAGCAAGAAGTAAAGGAGAGCTCTTCTAGTTTCTTTTGTGAGACAAGAGCTTGCTCGTGTGGATACATATAGAGGCACGGACATTTGAACGTGCTAAAAGATCCAACAAACCCAAGGAGAAGCGGGATTTCAAAAGGATACGCAACAAAGGTAATATTCTCCTATAAGATAGGTTTTGAGAAATTTATTTTTGTACGAGATTTTCTTTCGCAAGGATCACTTGGAAGGGATCCTATTTTTCCGTTGCGCATATGCTATTTTGCATAAGAGATCCCTACAAAATTATGGTCATTAAAATCTTTGCGCGTGAACCACATGCACTATTACGAATTTTTCGGTCTGGTCTCACGAGTTAGTGCATGAAAGTGTGTTCGTTACTAGAAACCTCTTTAGTGTCACTGTTCAGTTCACCTTGCTCCATACAACATCTTTTTATACCGGATTAAGTCAACATTTGTTCAGGTGTGGGAATTTCTTGTGCAACAAGTTTAGAGTTTCTTTGGTATTCCATATTTATTTCTCTGTTTTCTTTTGTTCTTAGTGCTCTTTGGAGATATAGGAAGAAGTTTGTCATGATTTATGCTGATGAATATGTAAAATTCTCTCGGTAACCAAGAATCGTTAAAATCTTCATCTACACCAATTACTACCATCACTGAGTCAGGTAAACTAAATAGATGTGTTGTTTTCTTATTCTCTAAATGGGTCATTGATTCTAGTGCCACAGACATATAAGAGGCAATTCTAATTTGTTCTTTGCTTTTGAGTCACATACCTTTATTTCTATTGTTACTTTAGCAGATGGGTTAACTTCTTATGTTCTTGAGTCTGACACATTACTCCAACTTCGTCAATTCCATTGCAAGTTGTCTTAAGCTTATCTTAATTGTTTTTAATTTAATTTCTATAAGCAAACTCATTCCTGTTCTTAACTGTTATGTCTCATTCTTTTCCTATTGTCTTTTTCAAGATATTACAATGAAGAAGATTATTAGTAAAGGACGTGAGTTTGGGGGCCTCTATCCTTGACGTATAGGTACTAAAGGTCATTACCTAGAAGCACATTGTCGGCTAGGTCATCCTTATCTTTCAGTGTCGAAGAAACTTTATCCTCAATTTTATAGTCTATCCTTGTTAGACTCTAAGTCATGTTAGTTTGTTAAACACCATCGTCTTAGTTCAAGTCCAAGAGTCAATAAATGAGCTAGCACTCCTTTTGAATTAATTCATTCAGATGTATAGGGACCTTGCTCTATTATGTCTCAATTTGGGCTTAAGTATTTTGTTACTTTTGTAGATAGCTATTTTTGTATGATATGGTTATAAAGGCAGCCTGATGCATGAAGCTTCCGCCATGCAGAGTCTCGGGAAAAGATTTATTGTATATAGTCTTATCTTGCTTTGCAAGAGGTTGTTTATAGGACTCGAACACATTACCTCTAGGTCACAAGGCAACAACTTTATCATTGCGCCAAGACTCCCCTTCTTTGTATGATATGGTTATATTTGATAAAAAGTCGTCCTAAGTTATTCTTTCATTTCTTTGCCTTTTTTGTTGAGGTTAAAACTCAATTTGATGTTCCTATACAAATATTGCAAAGTGATGATGCTAAGAAATACTTATCGAAATCTTTTCAAACTTGCATGAATCAACATTACATTCTCCATCAAACCTCTTGTGTAAACATACCATCTCTAAATGGGGTTATTAAGAGGAAGAATAGACATTTGCTCAAAACTGCAAAAGCTTTATTATTATAAATGCAGGTTCCTAGACGGTTTTTGGCAAAGACAGTTTCCATGGCTTGCTTTCTAATTAATCATATGCTATCATCCATTCTTCATAGTGAAACCCCTTATCACATTCTCTTTCCAAATAAGTCATTGTTTTCTATTGAAGCTAGAACATTTAATTGTACTTACTTGATTCAAGATATTCGTCCTTAGGTCATAAAACTTGATCAAAAATCTCTGTAGTGTGTTTTTTTTTGGATATTCTCGAGTTCAAAAAGGATATAGATGTTACTCTTCTAATCTTAACAAGTATTTGGTGTCCACTGATACCCCCACTTTTTTTTTAAACCACATATTCTTTCCCTTTATTGATCTTCCTAGTTAGGGGAGGATATTATTTTATACTGTCAGAGATAAATCCTTTATCTATGATCGTATTGAATTTGTTCTTGTTAAGCCTACCATACAACAAGTTTATTATCAGTGACATATTCCTCTTGTTCCATGTCTTACGATTTCAAGTGATGATCTGTTAATTGCTCTTCACAAAGGTAAATATTAATGTACTTATCTAATGTCTTTTTTTTTTGTATCTTATAATCTACCTGTTCTTTTATTGCATCTCTCGATTTTATATGCCTTTCTAAAACTATTCATGAAACTCTATCTTATCTTGGTTGGCGTAATATTATGATCGAAAAGATGAATGCTTTGAATGACAATGGTACTTTACCCTAATCAAATTACCTATAGGGAAGAAGACAGTTAGATGCAAATGAGCATCTATAGTTAAATAAATATCGATGAGTCTATTACTCGATTGAAAGGCCATCTTGTTAGTAAAGGTTATGCTTAAACTTATGGAATGGATTATTCAGATGCTTTTTCTCCTATTGCTAAACTTACTTCCGTTCGCATACTTATTTTCATGATGACCACTCGTAATTATCCCTTACATTAGATAAATATCAAAAATATTTTTCTCTACGGTGATCTTTAGGAGGAAGTTTATATGGAGCAACCACTAGGCTTTATTGCTCATGAGGAGTATGGGAAAGTCTGTCATCTTTGTAACTCTTTATATGGTTTGCAATAGTATATATGGATGATATTGTCGTTACTTGAAATGATATTGCAGTATTTTCTCTCTTAGATCCTTTTTTTCACAGTCAGTTTCATACAAAGGATTAAGGGATTTTAAAATACTTCTTAGGTGATGAGGTAACAAGAAGAAAGGAATCTTCTTATCTCAAAGGAAATATGTACTTGACTTATTGTCTGAGATAGGAAAATTAGGGGCTAAACGATGTAGTACTTTAATGACTCCTAATCGGCAACTCATAAAAAGGTGGTGAATTATTTGACGATCCTGAAAGGTATATGTAACACCCCCCCTAGTCTTTCCACTCTCTACTAGGGGAGATGTCACTACTTTACTATCTTATTCTTATTTTCTTCCTAATCTTACTTTGACACTATACTTTAATCATCACTTAAACAATAACGAATTCAAGATCTTCACATACACGTGCGAGTATTAAAACTAACCCAACATGACTCTAGCATTCTTTGGTCTCAACCATAAGCAATCCAATTGAACTCCAACAATATCAGAAAGAAAACAATTAAAAACTTAAAATCTGGTTTAGACATCTGCACTTAGGATCTTTTACTTCCACTGTTCCGTCGCCACACACTCCAAGCACTTCGTCCGCCATGCCACCTCACTGAAACTTTTCTTTACCTTTATCTGCAGTATAAGGAAATGCAAACAGTAAGCAATAACGCTTAGTAAGTACTTTCTATGCTCACAAAAACATGCACTGTATGAAATCATGCAACTAGTTCTCTTACCCTGGGTACATTGATACACATGCAAACATAACTGGAAATCATAATTCTGATTATGTCTCTTGTATAAATCATGCTCTTAAGTATTTTAAAACTTGTAAACAGTGTATCTGATCTGGAATGATTAACTTTGAAAACTTTTACTTATACTTATACTTATACTGATACTTCAAAATAATAATCATCCTGGATATGGGTCCGGCATAGTACCAATGCGCGCTTTCCTAATAGGCCGGGGTGGCCAACCACCGAACCCACTAGGGTAACTGAGACTAAGGGCCTTGGCCCGTGGGCGAACTGATGCCCGGTATATGCCCTTTCAAAAGTAAAATACTTCCTTTATACTTATATTCTTATACATACTGACAGAATGCTCTTAATCCCCTAAATCACGAATGGGGAGCACCATAAAGATCATTATGCTTCAATTTCAAAATCAAATGGGAGCATTCTGAAGATCGTTGTGCTCTTAATCCCCAATTCGAACGGGGAGCATCTTTAAATTTTTTTTATAAAGGAAATATTTTTACATCTTACTCTACATCATGCATATAATTGTAAGCTACAACTCATCTACAATATGCATGATCATAAATCACATTTTTAGCATGGATCTACACATTTTTAGCATGGATCTACACATGGATCTACAACTCATCTGGAATATTTAACTTTGAAAACTTTTACTTATACTTATACTAATACTTCAAAATAATAATCATCCTAGATATAAGCCCGGCATAGTACCAATGCGCGCTTTCCTAATAGGTCGGGGTGGCCAACCACCGAACCTACTAGGGTAACTGAGACTGAGGTAAAATACTTCCTTTATACTTATATTCTTATACATACTGACAGAATGCTCTTAATCTCCTAAATCACGAATGGGGAGCACCATAAAGATCATTATGCTCTTGACCCCCAAAACTGAAATGGGGAGCATTCTGAAGATCGTTGTGCTCTTAATCCCCAATTCGAACGGGGAGTATCTTTAAATTTTCTTTATAAGAAAATATTTTTACATCTTACTCTACATCATGCATATAATTGTAAGCTACAACTCATCTACAACATGCATGATCATAAATCATATTTTTATCATAGATCTACACATGATGTTAAATCAAATATGACATAACGGATAAAATCACGTAATTGAAAACGTCATGTATAATTGGAAATAACATGCACATACAAACATATCAATAACATACGATAACTACTTATACTGCAGGTGAGCAATACTTACATCTTACGCTTTTTCACCAATTTATACCGTTAGATTTCATAAAGAAAAGATCTCCTACGTGTTCCTTTGCTTTAGCACGAGCCTCTACCAAGTCCTTGAGAAGATCCCTCTTGAAAATTTCCTCTTGAATTAATCCACGGTGGAGAAATTATAAAGACTCTCTTTTTTTTCCTCTTTTGTTTTCCTCGGTGGCTGGAGAAAACGGAAGGGAAGCTTCTTCTCCTTTTTTTTTTTTGATTATACAGTTTTTTTTTTTGATTAGGTAATTTGGAAAATAGGAGGGAAGGAGGCGTGGTTGGTCGGCGGTTTGAGAGAAGAGGAGGAGAGTGGGCTATTCGGCGGCTGGAGAAAACGGGAGAGAGAGAGAGGGATGGCTTGGAAAAAAAACTAGAGAGAGATGAGAGACGGTGGCTAGAGAGAAGAGGGAGAGAGAGACATCGGCCTGAGGTTTAAGGAGAGATTTAAATAATTAGTCAAATTAATCAATCTCTCTTTTTTTTCCGCCTACAAATATATTTTGTTATATCCTACTCATTGATAATCTTATAACTTAGTGGTGGGAAGTCTATTCCCCCAAACCAACGGTTCATGGTTTGAGCCCCGACTAACGAACCATTTATTCGAACTTTTTTTTTTAATTCTTATTCTTAATTATTTCTATTTTTTTATTATTATTATTCTATTTCTATTTTTATTATTTCTATTCTTATTCTTATTTCTATTTTCCTCTAATAAAATATAGGAATTAAAATTTGGGGTGTTAGAGTATAGAAGTTTGGTTGGAAGGTTAAATTATCTCACTGTGACTCATCCAGGTATTGCATTTTCAGTGAATCACTATATGACTTTTCTAATAGTTAATCATTGGACAACTATGAAGCAAATTTCATGCTATTTTAAAGGTGCACTTAGATAAGGTATTTTGTATAGCAATCATGACTATACTGAGGTCGAGAGTATCACAAGAATTTCATCCTTATATAAGGGATGATAACCTTCCTACTGGGATAATATTTATCACTGCATTAAAAACCATAAATAATAGTCCTAGGGAAGCACCATGCTACATAAATATGAAAACTTAATAATTTATTGAATAATATAGAAAATGCTAGCACAATGTCAACTCAGATAATGACTTTACAAGACTTAGGACAACTGACAAAACTAGATTCATGTTAACCATGAAATGAGTACACCAAAGTACCAAAATGCATAAAATGACAATGCATGCAATAAACATAAAAGAAAATAATTTGTGTGGACTCTAATAGAACCCATCTCCATTACTATTGTTGAGCGTCTTTGAGCAAGATGAGCAACCCACAATCTTTTCTAAAGGATGGATCATATATGAGAGTGAACGACCTACAATTTACTCGTAACGAATTGCATCATGTGTGTGTGTGTGTGTATATATATATATTGGGCGAACGACCCACAATCCACCTGAAAGGTACTTTATATAAGAATAGGATGAACGACCCATAATTCACTTAGTGACAAAACTTATCTCAATTTGGTCGATGCCCATGAACATGCAAAAGGACTCAAAAGCCCTTTTGGAGCATGAAACAAATGCTCTATATTTATAGAGTTATTTTATTGTTTAGTATAAATAATCCGACAACTTTTATAAATTATAGAATCAAAGCTTTATGGCCCAAGGGTTACACTCATTTCCTTGTTAATTTATGATTCAGGAATATCGAATAGTTCGACCAATTCTTATCTTATGATATGACCCTGGCTCCTTCTGAGCCATAACGAAGAGCAATTGAGGCCGCTAGCAGGGATTTTGACACTCCCATGGACTCCTGGCATGAGCATACTTCATTTCGAGCCTTAGCGAGAAGAATTCGAATGCTCTAGCAGGCAACACAGTTTACCAGTGTCCCTTGGCATGAGTGTGCTTCATTCTAGATTCGAACTAGGTGAAAATAGAGTTCTCTGAGGTCGACACGGGCCAGTCGTGCCCAACGGCACGACTGTGACCCGCTCTATGACTTAACGAAGTCATTCCAGTAGGGAACATGACTTGTCCATATTCCTTGGCATGGTCGTGCCCATGGATACGAATGTGTGGCGGAGCGCGGTTCACTCGAATTGTGTCACCACGACCTGGTTTATGGTTTTTTTGCTACTTTTCTTATTTGTTACGACTTTTTTTTTTTTTAATTTCTTATGCTATTTAAACAAGGGTTAGGGGTCTTGTAGAAATAGCTTGTTTTGGTTTAATAAAGTTCCCTTTCGTTTAACTTCTCTCAGTTTGTGAATTTTCTCCTTTTTATCTCTTTGTAACTCTTTATTCGAACATCGCATGAAGAAGGATTCCCGACCTACTCTCCTACGTCAATTTAGTTGAAAAGTTACATACTTTCTTACGATCATTGGGCTAGAGCTTTTGCTCATATTATTCGGTTATAGGGGACATTTTTGATATAATCATTTATGTTTTTTGTGCACCTCTTTTTTTGGAAGTCTGACAATAGAATCCATGGTGATGTGATCTTATTTCCATTCAGGGATGCAAATCTTTTGTAGGATCTTGTAGGTCTTTGATGTTCCACTTTAATTTATTGACCGACTAAAAATGTGTCACGAACTCACAACATCTCTTTTCATATTTTGCCACTAGTAATTTTTTTTAAGGTTTTCGTGCATTCTAATTGTACTAAGATGCACTATAAATCAAGAATGATAGGCTTCTCGTAAAAGCTCTTCCTCAACTACGTGTAATTCTAGAACATATAATCTATCACAAAATTATAGGATTCTATCGTCATCAAGAGAGAAATATGGTTTAGGACCATGTCCCAAGTCGACAACAAGTGATTGCAGAACTGACACTCCTTGATCTGCTCAACAAGAGGAGGTTGTGTCATTAGAGTAACTAAGATGTCTTTTTGTGTATGACCTATCTCATTTAAGTCTAACTTCGAAAATTGATGGATGATGTTTGTAATGGCTACTTTGCAATCCTCTAGACTTTTGACTTGATCCATTAGTAACAATATTTGCCTTGTTCGAATGATAATTTATTTTGCAATCATAATCTTTCAAGAACACTATCCATCTCCTCTGACATAAATTTAATTCCTTCTATATGAATAAGTACTTAGACTCTCATGATCATTGTAAATCTTGAACGTGACAATATATAAATAATGTCTCCCTATTTTGTGAGTAAAAACAATGGCTATTAGCTCTAAGTTGTCTACTAGATAGTTCCATTTGTGGTTTTTCAATTGTCTAGAGATGTAAGCCACCACTTGATCATGTTGCATCATATTGCACCTAATCCTTAGTTTGATGCATTTGTGCAGAAAACAAATTCATCTTATCTTGCGGAAACAACAAGGATGGGTGCACTAATGAGTCTTTGCTTAGGTTCTTGAAAGCTAGTTTCACAAGCTCCATTTCATGCCCTTTTTTAGCAAGTTGAGTTAAAGGCCCAAAAAGTTACAAACTTCTAATATCGTCTTAGATGTCTCCTATTTGGGTATCACTTCAACTTACAGAAGGAACAAGAATACACAGAATTTTGCATAGAGGCATACCCTACGTTGTCTTTCGATCTCAAATAAACTAGGATGTCATCAATGAAAACGATTACGAACCAATCTAAGTAATCTAGAAATACTATGTTCATGAAGTCCATGAAAGTTACTGAGGCATTGGTGAATTCAAAAGGCATCGGCAGGAACTCATAATGGTCATAGTGAGTTTTGAAAGTTATCTTCTAAATGTGCGGTTCCTTAACTCTAAGCTAGTGGTATGCTGATGGTACCTTGATCTTAGATCAATCTTGAAGTAAATGCAAATACCCTTCAATTGATTAAAGTAGTCGTCTGTAACACCCCCCCTAGTCTTTCCACTCTCTATCAGGGGAGATGTCACTACTTTACTGTCTTATTCTTATTTTCTTCCTGATCTTACTTTAACACTATACTTTAATCATCACTCAAACAATAATCAATTCAAGATCTTCACATAACGTGCGAGTATTAAAACTAACCCAACATAACTCTAGCATTCTTTGGTCTCAACCATAAGCAATCCAATTGAACTCCAACAATATCAGAAAGAAAACAATTAAAAATTTAAAATCTGGTTTAGACATCTGCACTTAGGATCTTTTACTTCCACTGTTCCGTCGCCACACACTCTAAGCACTTCGTCCGCCATGCCACCTCACTGAAACTTTTCTTTACCTTTATCTGCAGTATAAGGAAATGCAAACTGTCACGCCCCGAGAGCATGCCGAGCCGAAAATCAAACGGACAACATCTCCCCTGTACGTGGCAATATTTCGGGTTAATACAAGGCTCGTAGACCCATAATAACAACATAACATATAGAGTAAATACAACTACTCAAAGCACAGCGGAAACATAACACAACAAGCTACACACATGCATACCGGTATGACTAACACATCACAACAACATAGAACCTCGACAAAATCCGAATACACAATATGTACATCAAGAAAACTCCATAATACAATACACAACGGACAGAAAGCCCAAAACCAATACGGGAGCCTCGGAGGTGAGATGAGACGATGTCAGCCGGCGGTGCTCCAAGTCATCACGAAGACTTCTACCTGTTACCTGGGCGACAGAAAAACCCAGGGTCCGTTGGGGTGGTGAGTAAAACTCAGCAGGTAATAGAAAAACATGTATATATGTAATATCACATGTATTTCAATAACATAATCTAGAAGTACAACAGGTATATCAGCATAGTATATAAATACAAGCATATACCGTCTAACTAAATGAACAACGTAAAATGCAGACATACCTGAAGTCTTCTACGCTACTTTAATCTAACCTGAACATATATCCAACATATATATAACAAGAAAAGTAATACCAACTCATAATCTACTCATGCTATAGGTCAAGGTATCTAATGGTCTATCCAACACATATACCAGTATCCGACACAACCGTATAACATATGCAAGAAGTACGCATTTAATACGATGATAAAACAAGCGCAACAAAGCATAATACAATCAAACGATCATCACAATAAGCATATATATATAGATCGTGATCTATATACGATATTAATCACAATCATCTATATATATATATACGATATATACGGCAATACGCAAAAATGTCATAAGCCTAAGAATGCAAAGATGACGGTCACGCTTACCACCCTAAAGCTACCACGACCATGCCCTCTGGCTCGAAAGTTACAATCTGTCCTAACTCAACACCAACCACTACTCTCGATCGGCCGAGCGGGCGTGATGATCAAGTAGATATAAGCGTAAAGAGCAAGCTACACGATGGGGGTCCTCGCTGGCCGCCATCGATACTACCATGAGTGGTCGAGTGCCACACACGCAGAACTACGACGCAAATCCAACTACCACCGCCTATAGTGGTAGAGCGCAAGACTACAACGCTCGCCACACCGATTACTCCTCCCATGAGTAATCTAGAGTAGTGGACGATCGCGACACTCTCAACCACAAGGGAGACCGCCGCCAAAGATGCATTTAAACGATACATGAACGCAACGTCCTCACATACGACATCCACTATGTAATTCTATTCTACAGAGAATCATACTAACTGATCAACGCACTTCTATCCCGCAGAGAGTCGTGACTAATCGATCATAACACTCTATCCTATGTAGAGTCATACCAATCTAATCGACGACTTCTATCCCGTAGAGAGTCAGACTCAATCGATAGACGCACTCTATCCCGTAGAGAGTCGACTAACTCGATTATCAAGCTAGGATCACAGTCCGTAGCGACACACTAAGTACCATTCACTCACCATTTACACAATATACGGTCAGCAGAAATACACGCAACCTAGGGGTACTAGAATTAACCGTAGGTTCAAGACTTTTACCCACTACGACCTTTTCGCCTAATTTACAATCGTCATTATCCGACTTTACTACTCAGACTTAACTTAAACAAATTCTAAGTTACTTACATCACCTATACGTATAACTCCTAATCACGGTAAAATAAACACGATAAAGCAAAGAATGGAGTTAATAGCCAACCAGAAAGTATCAAGCGCAGGATAATAAGAGCAGGTCAAGATAATACGAACATATAATACGCTCATATCTACGCCTAAATCTAAATGCAATTACATCTACCTTAATTGCAGAAATTACCCACCTGTAATGCTGTAATAACGAAGTCCTCACTGTCATGACTGCCTCGTGATCCACGCCTTACACATTTCAAATATCAGTGGTTATGTTCAAGCATACGACAGAGATATATATATAATTTTACTACTCTATCGCTTCTATATTCAAGGCCCCTTTTATCGACTACGACTTAGAAAATTTCCCAAATTATCCAAGGTCGATTTACTATAACCAACCTTCACATTAGACTTCAACTAGTACTAACATCATAATTAAAATCCTCAATTTCCAATTAACCACTACACAAGTCTATACATTCAATTTCTTACTAACCGGATATTCCACAACCCAAAATAACTCTAATCACGCCATTCAACGACAATAATCAAATTGCTCACAAATTGTTTCACACAGACACTTTACTCCACCGACAGATTCCATCCCACAACCCAAACAAGTCTAGATGACTCATTCCTCACAAATACCTAACACTTCCACGCACAAATGTCTAACTGACCAAAACCCTCGCTTCCCACCTAACTCCATCAACCTTTCCCACTGTTAACTAGCTAACTCAAGGGCAACATGAACTGATCCGCACGGAAAGAACTAAAAGGGAAAATGGCTCACAGCGGCACTGATCCTCACCGGCAATGAACTCCTCAAAACTCGCAACCCTGCTCGGTTGCCACATCACGCCTAAACTAACACAATCCGAATTAGCCACGGCAAATCAACAGAACATCCAAAAATCCCATCCACTGTAAGAAAAATCCACGCTTTACCTTGTTGTTATAATTTCCACCGGCAGTTCAAACCCCAAAACCGACAGCCAACTCCCAGAATTCGGCAGTCCTGTTCACCGGCACCACCGCTTCCCAATTTCGCGCCAAATCGCTGTCAAGCTTCGTGAAGGGAAATCACAGTAAGGTCAACGGAGGAGAGATCAAACTTACCGACAATCAATCTCCCCACTCGCTGTTCGGCTTGACACTCCCACTACAACGTCGCTGCCCTAATCACCTGCCACAATCTCCGGTGCCCTAGCTCCGGTGCTGGTCGACAGTGAGAACCCCAACGGCGGCTCTGCTCACCGACGAAATCAACGCCCCGACGATCGCTTCTAGGTCACACCGAACCTCCGGCCGATACCACGCTTTCCTACCCGAGCATCACGCCGCTGGCCGACCCAAGCCCCCAAATCGCGAGCCTCCTTCGTTGCTTTGGTCTGTCCGCGAGCACCGTCGCCTGCCGCCATCCACTCACGCAGAGGAGCTGACGAACTCCGGTCGGCAGGAGTCGAGGAGGTCGCACGGAGGAGGGAAAACGAGAGAAGAAGCGATCTGTGCGTGCGAAGAGAAATGTCGACCGACGCTGTGGTCGCGGAGGAGATAAGAAGAGGACGCGATCGGGAAACGCTCGCCGAAAACGAATTAAGTTCAGCGGCGCGGACGGCTCCGTTAATGAACGGGTTGGATTTGGCAAATAACGGGTCGAATTTCAGACCCGTTAAGTCCTTTAACCCCTTCTAAGCAAAGAGGGTATTAGAAATCTCCATTCGAGTTCAGAAAAATTCCTAAAAATTCTTGGAAAAATTCCATAAGATATTTTCCTAATTAACAAGCATTATTTTATTATTAATATTTTTTTTTCCGGTATTTTACACAAACTATAAGCAATAACGCTTAGTAAGTACTTTCTATGCTCACAAAAACATGCACTGTATGAAATCATGCAACTAGTTCTCTTGCCCTGGATGCATTGATACACATGCAAACATAAGGAAAAATCATAACTCTGATTACATGTCTCTTGTATAAATCATGCTCTTAAGTATTTTAAAACTTGTAAACAGTGTATCTGATCTGGATTGATTAACTTTGAAAATTTTTACTTATACTTATAGTGATACTTCAAAATAATAATCATCTCGATACGGGCCCGCATCAACGCGCACTTTCCTAATGTAATCGGTACAACCATCGAACCTACTAGGGTAATCGAGATCGAGGGCCTCGCCCACGGGCGAATCGACGCTCTGCAGACGCCCTTTCAAAAGTAAAATACTTCCTTTATACTTATATTCTTATACATACTGACAGAATGCTCTTAATCCTCTAAATCAGGAATGGGGAGCACCATAAAGATCATTATGCTCTTGACCCCGAAAACTGAAATGGAGAGCATACTGAAGATCGTTGTGCTCTTAATCCCCAATTCGAACGGGAGCATCTTTAAATTTTCTTTATAAAGGAAATATTTTTACATCTTACTCTACATCATGCATATAATTGTAAGCTACAACTCATCTACAACATGCATGATCATAAATCACATTCTTATCATGGATCTAAACATGATGTTGAATTACCCATAACATAAATCTAGAAAAATCACGTGAATCGAAAATACTACGATAATCGAAATAACATGCACATAAAAACATATCAATGATATACGATAACTACTTATACTGCAGGTGAGCAATACTTACTTCCTACGCTTTTTACCAATTTATACTGCTAGATTTCGTAAAGAGAAAATCTTCTACGTGTTCCTTGGCTTTAGCGTGATCCTCTACCAAATTCTTGAGGAGATCCCTCTTGAAAATTCCCTCTTGAATTATCCCACGGTGGAGAAATTATAGAGGTTTTTTTTTTCTTCTATTGTTTTCCTCGGTGGAGAAAGCCCCCTGTTTTTCTTCGATTCGGCGGCTGGAGGAAATATGAGAGAGAGAGAGAGAGAGAGAGAGGAGGAGGCTGTTCGGCTGGAAAAAAATACAAGAGAGAGAGATGAGAGGCGGCGGCTGGAAGGGTTTTGGCGTGGGGTTAAGGGAGAGGAAGAAAAGAAATATATATATAAATTAGGATTTTTCTTAACTTAATTACCCCTTTAAATAATTAGTCAAATTAACCAATCTCTCTTTTTTTTCGCCTATAGATATATTTTGTTATATCCTACTCATTGGTAATCTTATAACTTAGTGGTGGGAAGCCTATTTCCCCAAACCAACGATTCATGGTTCGAGCCTCGGCTAATGAACTATTTATTCGATTTTTTTTTTAAATTCCTATTCTTAATTATTTCTATTTTTTTATTATTATTATTCTATTCCTATTTTTATTATTTCTATTCTTATTTTTATTTCTATTTTCCTCTGATAAAAATATAGGAATTAAAATTTGGGGTGTTACAATCCTTTATACCTTATAAAAGTTTCATTCCTCTAAACTTGTAATGTTCTGGTATTTTTGCTTTATGTCATCCTCACGCTCCTGTGTCGCTTTTTTCAACCCTTCGACTTTGCCATATAAGACTCTTACTAACGATATTTCTTTATTTCTTAGTTTCGATCTCGATCTATTATCCGAATAGTCGACTTTCCTCAATCTGCACTTCTGTGGCTCAATCACTGGTTGGTGTCCGGGACGTGCTTTTAAGCATCAAAACATGAAATACATTGTGGATAGTGATATTTCTGTGGTAGCTCTAGCTCATAAGCTAACTTAACAACTCTTAGTGATCGGTAGGGGCCTACATATCTCGACTTAACTTGCCTTTCTTCCCAAATCTCATTACCCCTTTCATAGAGCTACCTTAATGAATCCGAATCTCGACTTGGAACTCTAGGGTCCGCGTCGGACATCGGCGTAACTCTTCACGACTTTGGGCGCCTCTATCCTTTGGCGTATGTTTTTATAGCTTTGGTGGCGTATCTATAAAATCAGTCTTGAGTCCCATTTCTTTCTTCTCGCCACCCTCATACCAACAGATAGGTGATCCGTGATCTCCTTCCATACAAGGCTTCATAAGGTGTCATTCCAATCAGTGGTTCGATAACTATTATTATAGCAAACTCGCCAAACACAAATATTTACACCAACTTCCTTTAAAATCTAAGGCACAAGCTCCGAGTACGCCCTCCAAAATCGATTCACTCTTTTGCATTTGTTGCGAGGATGAAATGCAGTGTCAATCGTAGCTTAGTGCCGAGGGATGGTCAACACACTGTGAAGTGAAGCGCGATCGCCTCTATTCGAGATAATGGTCTTAGGTACTCCATGCAGCCTAATCACTTCTCGATATATAATCGCTAACTGTTCATGGAGTATGATATTCGATAGGTACGGCGAGCAGACTTTGTCAATCTATCGACAACTACCCAAATAATCGTAGCCGTTGGTTGTTTTGGGCAATCCTACTATGAAATCCACGGCTAGTTCCTCCCACTTCCATTCTGGAATCTGGATAGTGTAGAACTCCTCTTGATCTCCGGTGTTCGGCTCTCACGACATGTCGTGCAAGTGCTAACATACTTAGCCACGCCCTCTTTATCCAAGCCACCGTAATTTCCCTTTCATATCTTGATACATCTTGGTGGATCCAGACGATCGAATACGGGTCCCACGACCTTCTTCTAGGATCTTCTTTCTTAAGTCCGGTCGTTGGGGATACATGACGCTCACCCAAATATAATACCCCACTATCGTGAGACACGGAATCCTTCATCCTTCCCTTCGATCTCTTGCTGATCCTTCGGATGTTAGGATCTTTGTCCGCCTCGCTAATATATCCTCAAACAAGCAGAGGTACTACGGTCAAGGCGGAGAGCTGTTCGTAAATGATCTCAACTCCAAAATTCATTATCTCTTTCTAGTGGTTGGGATAGTGTTGCTAGGGACATCAAGGGCATGATTTTCTACTCAGCGTCGCTACTTTGTTTGCCTTTCCAGATGGTAGTGAATTTCTACCATAGTCCTTTACTAGCTAAGCCATCTCATCTGCCGTCGATATTCAGATCCTTCCGAGTGAAGAAATATTTCAAACTCGTGATGCATGTAAATCTTGATTGGACTCCATATAAGTAATGTCCAAACTTTCAGAGCAAAGACCATCACGCCAACTCAAGGTCATGAGTGGGGTAATTCTTTTCATAGTCCTTGAGTTGTCTAGATGCATAAGCAATGACTTTACCTTACCGCATAAGTATCGCTCCGAGTCCCATCTTGGATGCGATCACTATCTGGTCAAATCCTCATTACTTTACGGAAGGGTAAGCACTAGAGCACTTGTGAGTCTCCTCTTTAATTCAAGGAAGCTCTTTCACAATCTTGGTCCATTCGAACTTTTGTTCTTTCGTAAAACCACAATCTGAAGCTATCCTTGAGAAGTTTTCCACAAACTTCGATAGTACTCGCTAATCCGAGGAAACTCGACTTCACCGGCATTCTTCGTCAATTCACCATCGATCGCTTCTATCTTTGCTGGTCTACCATAACTCTATCTTTTGAAATAATACACCAAAGCGATATTCGATCAAGCCAAAACTCACACTCGAGAACTTTCAGATATAATTGTTTCTTGAAGTGCAAGACTGCCTTCAAGTGTTCGACATGCTCTTCCCGGGTTCTCGAGTAGATAAGGATGTCAAAAAAGCGACTACAAACTTGTCAAGGTACTCTTAAATATCCGATTCATCAAGTCCATAAACATAGCGGGTGCATTTGTCACTCAAGGGCACGACTACTAACTATAGTGTCCATACCTCGCTCGGTAGGTTATTTTCGATATATCATCCTCTTTAACTCTTACTCACGATAATCGACCGCAAGTCAATCTTGAGAAAACTGCGGCTCTCAATCGTGATCAAATAAATCCTCATCCTTGGCGAGGATATTTGTTCTTGATCGCCACTGATTCAAGGCTCAGTCATGCACATCCTCATAGATCCATCTTTCTTTTCACGAACAACACCTGGAGCTCCCACGGGAATGACTACGTGCGGATGAATCCCTTGTCTAATAACTCCCATAATTGTTCTCAAGCTCTTTCAATTCAGGAGCCATACGATGGTGCTTTTGAGATTGGGTTGGTACCAGGAATAAGCTCAATCTCAAACTCCACTTCCTTTCTAGGTGCTAGTCCTGGTAGCTCGTCAGGAAATACTTCCGGGTAGTCATATACGATTGGGACTTCTTCCAGCTTTTGACTTCTTTTTTGCTTAGTATCAACTATATGTGCTAAATACCGGTCGATCCACTAGCTAGCATCTTCCGAGCTTACATGGCGATGACAACTTAGTCTTCTTCCTTGGTTCTCCAATAAACTCAAGAATTTGGCCTCGGCCTCGGGTTGGAATACTACCCTTCGCTACACTCAACGGAAGCACCGTACTTGCTAAGAAAGTCCATTCCAAAGATGACATCATACGTGCGTATGTCCAAAGAAGATCAAATCACTATAAAGCTCTATTCAAATTACGACTCAGACGCAACTGACGATTAGTAGATGTCATTGTTTCACCCAAGATAGGGTCGTTAAAATCAATATCTAAGATATCCGGAGTTATATCTATCTTCTTAAATGAAAGAACGGGTTGCCATCAAATAAGACGGTAAAGCATCGACTAAGGATAGGTATCCGACTGTGACTACCGTAGAAGCATTTGCTACCTCTTCCTCGCGTGAGGAGAAGATCCGCATTAGATGTAATGGCCCGATGGGGCCTCTAATCTTCCTTGGTGATGTAAGGACCCTCGGCTCCTGCGTCGATGTAGGGACGGTCTACCTCCAATCTTGATCGAAGTGAGGCAGATTGGTCTTAGTGGGTCTTGCTTTGGCGAAGTGTCCTCGACACCACATATAACACCCGGCCACGCCTCGAGGCAAACTCCTGACGCTTCCTCCCACACTTGTAACACGTAGGATACGTAGTCGCCATCGTTGAACCTCTCTTTGCATTATTCCATGCTTCCTCTTGCCTTTGTTGTTTCACTTCGCTCAATTATCGCCCGAGGTTTCGACCTCTGAACTTCCCGGCTTTTGCTTTACCGAGGCTAGCTTCGTGCCGATACTATTCATGTAATGCTCGTGATTAGCAAGATCGATTAAGCTCTTGATCGCGGTCTATTAATTCCACCATCCACATTCGAGCTATCTCCGGCCTCAACATCTTTAGCATAAACCTAACTCTTTCCTTCTCAAGATTTAACCAGCCTGGGCATAGACGAGCCAACCTATCAACTTCTTCACCGCTTCATCTACCGATAAATCTCATTTTGAACTCCGTGAACTCATCATAATGTTTATCGGTGACTCGTATAGAAGAACTCTCGAAGAACTCCGCCTCAAAGTCCGTCCACGACATTTGGTTCGCCACCCTCTTAGCCTTTACTCGCTCCCACCACATTCGCATCTCCTGAATGAACAGGCGCAGACTTGACTTTCTCATTCGTGCCACCAGCAAATAGCCTACTACGCTTCATCGCTCAACCATGCGCCGAGCATCCATGGTTCATCGGCACCAAGAAACTCTCTGGCTTCAGCTTTTGCCATTGAATCAGATAGGCCTCTTGCTTCACCCCTCCCACTGGAGTTGTTGGTGGGGCGGAAGATGTAGTTGGAATGACATTCTGAGTCCCTGGTTGAGTAACAGGATTTTCTCGCTGATTCGTCATCAAGGTATTGACGACTGCTTCTTCTGCCACTTGTTGTTGGAGCTGAGTGACTATCTGCATCCAGGCAGGTGGTGGTACTTCTTCATTCATTCCTTGTCCTCTACGGGGTCTTCCTCGAGGCATTTCTTGCTCTTCATAAGATGATAAAGTGAAACCACTATAAGACTATTATCACTACCTTTTATCATCTTCAGTCTTCACATACATATCTAGATATGCTCTATTACTTACTGTCTATCATCTTCATATATATATATATATATATATATGCAAGCATGTTTAACTCAAAGAGAACATTCTAGGTGAGCATGTTTAACTTAAAAGAAGCATTCCTTACTACTCATAAAATAAACAAAGCAGAAAAATACTTGCTTACTTGGAGGTGGCAGGACTGATGCTCGATGTGTGTGTGACGGAAGGGCGGAACCCGCTCTGATACCATCTTGTAACACCCCCCTAGTCTTTCCACTCTCTATCAGGGGAGATGTCACTACTTTACTGTCTGTTTCTTATTTTCTTCCTGATCTTACTTTGACACTATACTTTAATCATCACTCAAACAATAACCAATTCAAGATCTTCACATATGCCATGAGTATTAAAACTAACCCAACATAACTCTAGCATTCTTTGGTCTCGACCATAAGCAATCCAATCAACTCCAACAATATCATAAAGAAAACAATTAAAAATTTAAAATAGATCTTTTACTTCCACACACTCCAAGCACTTCATTCGCTACGCCACCACGAAACTTTTCTTTACCTTTATTTGCGAGATAAGGAAATGCAAACTATAAGCAATAACGCAAGTAAGTACTTTATGCTACGCGAAACATACGACCGTATGAAATCATCGCAACTAGTTCTTCGCCTGGGATACATCGATACATGCAAACATAACAGAAAATCATAACTCTGATTACATGTCTCTTGTATAAATCATGCTCTTAAGTATTTTAAAACTTGTAAACAGTATATCTGATTTGGAATGATTAACTTTGAAAACTTTTACTTATACTTATACTTATACTGATACTTCAAAATAATAATCATCCTGGATATGGGCCCAACATAGTACCAATGCGCGCTTTCCTAATAGGCCGGGGTGGCCAACCATCGAACCTACTAGGGTAATTGAGACTGAGGGCCTTGGCCCATAGGCGAATTGATGCCCGGTACATGCCCTTTCAAAAGTAAAATACTTCTTTTATACTTATATTCTTATACATATTGTCAGAATGCTCTTAATCCCCTAAATCACGAGTGGGGAGCACCATAAAAATCATTATGCTCTTGACCCAGAAAACTGAAATGGAGAGCATACTGAAGATCGTTATGCTCTTAATCCCCAATTCGAACGCGGAGCATCTTTAAATTTTCTTTATAAAGGAAATATTTTTACATCTTACTCTACATCATGCATATAATTGTAAGCTACAACTCATCTATAACATGCATGATCATAAATCACATTCTTATCATGGATCTAAACATAATGTTGAATTACCCATAACATAACGGTAAAATCACGTAACTGAAAATACCATGCATAACTGGAAATAACATGCACATAAAAACATATCAATGATATACGATAACTACTTATACTGCAGGTGAGCAATACTTACTTCCTACGCTTTTTACCAATTTATACCGCTAGATTTCGTAAAGAGAAAATCTCCTATGTGTTCCTTGGCTTTAGCGTGATCCTCTACCAAATTTTTGATGAGATCCTTCTTGAAAATTCCCTCTTGAATTATCCCACGGTGGAGAAATTATAGAGGTTTTTTTTTTCTTCTATTGTTTTCCTCGGTGGAGAAAGCCTCTTGTTTTTCTTCGATTCGACAGCTAGAGGAAATATGAGAGAGAGGAGGAGGAGGTTGTTCGGCTGGAAAAAAATACAAGAGAGAGAGATGAGAGGCGACGACTGGAAGGGTTTTGGCATGGGGTTAAGGGAGAGGAAGAAAAGAAATATATATATATATTAGGATTTTTCTTAACTTAATTTTCCCTTTAAATAATTAGTCAAATTAACCAATCTCTCCTTTTTTTTTCGCCTATAGATATATTTTGTTATATCCTACTCATTGGTAATCTTATGACTTAGTGGTGGGAAGCCTATTTTCCCAAACCAACGATTCATGGTTCGAGCCTCGGTTAACAAACTATTTATTCGATTTTTTTTTTAAATTCCTATTCTTAATTATTTCTATTCTTTTTTTATTATTATTATTCTATTCCTATTTTTATTATTTCTATTCTTATTCGTATTTCTATTTTTCTCTGATAAAAATATAGGAATTAAAATTTAGGGTGTTACATCGTCGATACATGGAATCATAGTTTTAAATTTTAACCCATGTTGAGGTTTCAGTTAGCGATCAAAACAATACAGTTTTAGTATCGTATAGTGTCATACCGATACAGTTTCGATACTTTTTCTATTTTTTTAAATATTAGTGTATATTAATTAAAAAATATTTCTATTAATATTTAATTGTTTTAAATGCTAATTATTCATTTTATTTTATATGTTTATTGTTGAGTTTATATTTCAATATCTTCTCTTGAGATATTTGATATATATTAGAAAAAAAGAAATAAATATATTTTTCTTTAAAAAAATTGATATATCATTAATTTAAATTAATATTGATACATTATAATATGTTATCTTACTAATATCAAAAAGAGTGTCATGAATCAGATGAAAGCATTGATTCTTGTCACATTTTGCTTAGATCAAACTTGTAATTTTTTAACACCGAAACTCTGACAATATGCCATTTTCTCAACCCTGTGATTCTTTATCATTAATTTTTGTTCTTTTTTTAGCAATATGTTTTTCCTATTTTTAAAAAGATAATTTCCTTTTTTTTTAACTTTTGTCCATGTGAAAGATGAAAGGGAGATAAATGAACAAACAAAGAAAATTTTCAAAAAAAAATTTCATGTGTTTAAGGAAAAAAAATAACAAAAGAAAGAGAATTAATTAAGAGGGGAGGGGGGAGGAGAAAGGAATAAAAACAATAAAGGGAGAAAGTGAAAATTTTTGCAGCATAATTTTATTTCTATATTTTTAAGGAAGAAGAAAAGTAACAAAAGAAATTAATAAAGAGATAAAAAGAAGAAAGATATAATAAAAAAATTAATAAAAGGAGAAAGGGGAGAGAATTAATAAATTTTAAAAAATAATAATAAAATAAAATAATAAAAAAAGAAAAGTAAGAACTAACAGAAAATTTTAAGGCTTTAGAATTTATAAAAAAAAAACCATGGTCATGAGGCCTCTTGCGATCGTGAGGTCTCCTCTCGCACGAGGTGCTTCGTGATCGTAGGGTCTCATGCACGGTATTTTAAACCATGCATAGAATATGATATTTATTCTTTATATGATGATGCAAAGGTTGGAATCCGCCAACCTAACAGCCCCTACCAGCCCGGCCACGGACCATCGTAAGGGAGGTAAATCACGGTAGGTCTTTGGCCCTTGAGACTAATAACTAGCGCATGGAGGGACGGCACCCTCGCATTTGCGAGGGATTGACCCATTGTCCTATGATGCAACGTCTGCATGCGTTAGCCACTAGGCCCTTCCCGCGGGGGCTGATATTTATTTTTTATAGTTGCTACATTTAGTTATCTATAATCAATACAATGTCTCATCGTACCATCATTCTTTTTTACAAAGAAAACTAGGGCACCCTAAGGGGATATACTCGGTCTTATGAAGCCCTTATCAAGCAGCTCATGCAGCTAATCTTTTAGCTCTTTCAACTTCTTTCATGTCATATGATATGGTGCCTTAGATATTAGAGTTATTTCGAGCTATAATATAATAGCAAAGGTTGTCTGACGTACTAGAAGTAGCGCATGTAGCTCATCGGGAAATACATTAACTAATTTCCTAACCACACGAACTTTAGATAGTGGGTTTGCATCAGGAATGTCCATGCTAATCATAGATAAGAGAGTTTTTGCACTCTTTAGACAACAATCTATAAAGAATGTTGATATCACAGATAAATTTTGGTCTCAAATACGATTGAATTTTTAAGAAAGTTGTCTAAGAGGCCCAAAGCTCACGGTGTCGCGGAGGGCGTTGTGGGCCTCTGTAGTGTCATGTAGGCCTTCGTGGTGTTGTGACGACCTTTGTGAGTTGCGGAAAGGCGTCGTGGTGGGATTTTAATTAAAACTTAAGTTAATAATTTCAATCAATTTCTAGCTATAACCTTGAATAAAAAAATAAAATCAATTGAAGAATTATCTCATTAATCTAAAAATATTTCATAAATTTATTTATATGTTATGAATAATAATATTTCTATTATTAAATTTTATTTTAATTTTTTAATTTTATATAATTAAAATTGATTAAATTAATTCTGCCATTATAATTAAATTTTCAATGACTTTTTACCTTTTTAAAATTATTTTTTATTTTTTTGATATTTAAGTTAAATTTTTTATTTTTAATTAATATATTTTATAATTGAAAAGTACAAAAATTGTATTGACACGACACGATACGATATCGAAACTATATCGTTTCGATCATGGACTGAAATCCTAATACGGCTTGAAATTTTAAACTATGGTGGCAGCGGTGATGGCAGTGATGACGTACAGTGTGTGACAACGTGCAATGTGAGGGAAGTTAGGATTTCACTAAAAATCGAGAGGAGAGGACAACGAAGAGTTTATGGGTGGGAGAAGATGGATTAGGGAAATAAAAAGGGTTTATTGGGAAGAAAAGATCATAGGAAGGAGAAGAGGTCAAGGATTTAATTGCACTTTTGCAAAAAAAAAAAGAGTCTAGAGAGTTTTAAAATTTATAAATATTTTTCAGATACGAAGAATGATCGAAGATCAATATCTGGTTATTGCATCTTGGTTGGGAGAAATCTAATTTTATAGAAAAGTAAGAAGCTAAATGTTGTCTCACATTCAAATGCAAAATCAGAATATAAAGCTATAGTAAATATTGCGTGTGAGATAAGGTGGATATATCAGTTCTGACTGAAGTTTTAAAACTTCAACACTAATTGGATTGTAGGTGATAACCAAGTAGCTCTGCATATTACTTTCAATCTTGTATTTCATGAGCGAACTAAGCATGTTCATTTTGTCCTTACAAAGATTCAATAAGGTTTGATCTCTACGGGGTATTTGAAGACAGGAGAACAACTAGGAGATATTTTCAAAAACGAAATAAATGGAATTTGGGTTGATTATTTTTGTAACAAATTGGGCATCGACTTAAGAGAGAGTGTTATAGATTATATAAATAAACATAAGAAATATAGGGATATGATTTACCTTAATTATAAGGATTTGGTTAAGTCTAGATGCTATGACATTGATGAATAAAATATAACATATTTTTCTTCTAAAATTTCTTGACAACATACTTGCTCTAAATTTGTAGCAGAGACAAGAAAGTTTTGCCAAGCATGATGCACATGCTTTATCGGGCAGGACATGACACAATTCATTTGCGGATCGGTCATTCAAACTTTGGTGCATGCCTTCGTGCTAAGTTGATCTGTGGGTTGCACAACAAATTTATTGCATCTAATAGTATCCATGGACTCAATTGCCATTATGTCCAATTCTCCGTTTTTATAAAATGGAAATTTATTGATAAAAGGGCAGATTATCATATGGCCCATGCCCTATTCTTTTTTAGGTGTTTTATTGATCCTTTTAATTCCAAAACCATTGCTCTTTTCATGAATGGGTTGTATCGGCAGCCTCTCATGTTGTGTCAGCTTGACCCGTTTGACTCCAATGCTAGTGTCCTTGGTCATAATGGTCGTTATTCCGGTTCAACTTTTTGATAAAATGACAAATGTATGAAGGAAGGGTAAATTAGCATGACTCGAGCACCAGACTTTTTTAGGTTTTCTGAGTACCCTGTCAATTTCAAAATGGTCGCTGTATTCTTCAAGTGAAATAATCTTAAATATAACATGGGATTAACACAACAAAAGAAAAGAGGAAAAAGAATACAACACCAGCACAATTCTTGAGCTTCAATAGTTGTGATCCATTCTAAGAGAGCTGCAATTGTTGATTTCCATGTAATGCACAGAATATAACACCCGCTTGTCATGTCCCTTATTGAGAGTGAAAATGAAATCAAATTTATCCAAACCATACAACAATTATTTAACTAATCGGTATATTGTATACCCATATTATTCATTCACCTCGTGTATACTTATAATAGTTCGGTTCAACTTATTGTTGGCTCTAGTTTGATACAAACTGAACCAAGATTGAGCTTGCCCGCCTCATAATCCTCATTGCACCTTCTAATTAGGCCTTAGTTAAAGTCAATTAGGTCAAAATCGAACTGTGTATTCACTCAATTAGTACCCAGAATAAGTTTGGAATGGTCTGAAACGCTCTGACCACTGTCAAGTATCAGCCCAGCCTGACCAAAACCACACATTTTGTACCAAAACCAATACCGAAATTGAAATTTTAGGCCCTCTATGAGATGGCTTCGCCCTTATACTTATCTATAATGAGTTTGAATCGATCAACATGGACACCATACTATCTTCGATTGATATTAAAAAAGTGATACGGATATGAAAATATTAGAACATTCTGAGAAGATTTAACGCATGTACCTTATTACAAATTAGTTACTCAAACAATGCTTGGGATTTACCCTGTGACTAATAATTAATAAATTAAAACATTACTTGTACTTCAACATGGAGTCAAAACTTTGTTCCTAAGGATTTCCAGAAATAAAATGTTCATAATAAAAATAATCTCTACAATGATTAATAATATAATATGAAAATTCAGTCCAAACTAAATTCTCCTAAATCCAAATAACACCAAATGGATATACAACATCCGCATCATTATTCTCAACATGGTTGAAATTTAGAAAATTAAAGATATTCCAAAAATTCATGTTTTCATTATTTACCTGTATTTACTAATTTAATTATTTTGTCCTCTTTTTTAAATTAACAACTGCATTGACAATTTTACCATCAGGGGTATATAGAATGCCCCTACTCTCTATATATATGTATGTAATTTCTAGATTTTTTTGTATAGTTTATTCTCCAAACTGTTTGTCTTTATGGGAATACTGATAGTTTGTGATGATTTCTCACTCTTTGGATGCAGCATTAGGGCCATTACTTTTCTAAATATTCACAATTATGGAGGCGGGACATATCCATGGGGCCGCCTTAAGCCTGAATATCTGGAAGAGGTTTGTTATTAATTCAAGTATTATGTGTTATAATCTGAGAGATAACATTAGTGAAAGAGGGTGAAGTTATGGAGGAGAGCTGGTTATCAAGGTCCAAAAGTTTCGTTCTAAGCTAGAGTTTTGATCCTCAGATTGGAATAAGATGTACCACTAGTGTCAGCAGCCAACTGGGATTTTGGTATAATTGGAGGAAAAATCAAGGGATGAAATGGGGTTGCAAGAAGAAATTATTCTTAGGTTGCAGAAGAAGTTGGAGATGGTGGAGCTGTATTGCTCATGGTAGCTTGTGAGGAGGACAGGAGTGGAAGAGAAATTTAATTGGAATTACACCAGATCTGTTGTTGTCGAATCGCATTCCAATCATTGTTGGGAAAACTCTATTGAATGTTCCTAGGCACCTGCCTTTGCTCAATGCAGGAATGGAATGCAATGCCTCGCCTGATACAAGCGAGACAACACGGAATTGAAAACTGTGCTGGTTACAATAGTGAAAAAGGCTCCATATCCGTCAAACACAGTTATCAGATTACTTGCTTCCATATTCTAATATGATTCACCAATGCTGAATTATATTACGATATCATTAGTTAAATACCTGTTAATGGTGCATACATCTCGATCATTCGTTATTTGAATAATCAATCATGTAGTGTAAGCATATCTTATCCATTATATAGTTTGAGTTATATGCATTTTTCCAATGGTGCAGGTGGATCAACTGTTTTATTCCAACTCCAGTAAAACTTGCTATTGGAGATATGCATAAGATAACTGTATGAAAGACATTTAAGTTCCAATTTCAATGCAATAACATACTTCTCCTTTAGCAGAAAAAATATTATGAAGCACGTCCTGATGATGGGCTGCTGGAAATATTTGGCTTAAAGCAAGGATGGCATGCTTCCTCTGTCATGGCACAACTTTGTTTTGCCAAGCACATTGCTCAGGTAATAAAGTTATCCTAGATCTTCAAAGTTTAAACTATCAAGAAATTGTTTTAGTTTCGATCTTAAAACATTCATGTTTGATTTTTGATTTGTTTGTCTTTAGTCTTTATCTTCTGCTTCGATAGGTCATTTAACACTAGATCCAACCACAGGTCAGGCCCGATACGGACCTGGCTCAGATTGTAATCAGGTCAATAGGTCGATTGCTCGTTGACCTGGTTACACGGACAAACGGGAACCGCACGACCATTTGAGAATTATTTATTTATTTTTTTGAATGATTGAGATTATTTGAGCATTTTTTTATCAATGATTACAATTTAATTATCATTATTTTCCCAACTCTATATATAGATTGTTCATTTTTTATTTTCACGCCATCTTTTTTACTCTTTTCTTTGAATTATGAATTGTCGATTGCTTTCGACTCCAATTCTAATGAAAGCGAGCATGGTTTAAAATTTGGAGTTGTGCTAGGTGGTACGGACAAAATTTATCATTTCGTTGGCCATTCAGCATTGGTACTAACATTGGCACTGTGGGGTTGTAGAGTCGTGGTAGCCTTTGCACAGTTGCGATAACCTCCGTGGGGTCACGACGGTTGCTTTGGGGTCGTGAAGGCTTCCATAGGGTTGCAAAGGCCTCCGCGGGGTCACGATGGCTACTATTGGGTCATGACAACCTGCAAAGGAATGCGCAGGGATGAGCACAATGGGAAATTAAATGAGAACCTTAAATTTTTAATAAAAATTTAGGTTAATAACTTCAATCAACTCCTTGCTATAATTTGAGACTTAAGTCAAAATCTAATAAAAATTTTCCATTAATTTAAAAATATTCTATAAATGTATTCATTTATTATGAATAATAATATTTCTATTATTAGATTTTATTTTTTTTTTTTAATCTATACAATCAAAACTAATTAAATTAGTCACACTATTATAATTATTTTTTCGATCACTTTTTTCCCTTTTTTTCTTAAAATATTTTTTATATTTAATATTTAAGTTTAAAAAATTTATTTTAATTAATATATTTTATATTTAAAAAATATCAAACCATATCTGTATAATACGATACCAAAATCATATCGTTCCGGTTGCAGATCAAAACTTCGATACGGATCGAAATTTTAAACCATGGCAAGAAGTTCATCTCTTTCTCGGAATAATAAGGAAATAACTATTTTGAATATAGATCTCAAAGATGTTCAATTACTGATGATGAACTAAAACAATTTCTGATAGTCGAGATGCATAAAAAAGTAATGAAACTTCTAAGGTTCGAGATACGGTGTCTTTAAAATTATCCATTTTTATTAAATATTTAGAGAAAATCACTCTTTCATCTAGAGAAATATGTCCAAAATGTAACTATTGCAAAATCTCCTGCACATTTCAATCAGGCATCGATTACGGTTCATTGAAATGACACGTCGAAATGAAGTGTTCGATGAAATTTAAAGTCAAACGTTCTCAAATATAACTCTAGATTTTCATTGTCTACTAGTGGATTCAAGTTTATTTAAATATTCTAGTATTAAATTAAAAGAATTATTAGCTAGATTTATTTCTATAGAATATTTTTCTTTTATTTTTGAGTGTAAATGCCCTTTTAAATATTTTTGTTAAGAATCATTTAACTTTACTCGCACAATTAAAAAATTAGTAAAACATAAAAAAAATTAATTGAAGAATGTAATAAATTAAATAATAAAGTAATTTCATTGGCAAACTTATTTATATATGAGTGTGACTTGTCATTTGATTGATAACTTATGGACAATTCAAAAACGTTTATTAGAATGTTGAATTTTTGATAAATTGCACATTGTTTACAATATCTCTCAATTACTATATTTAATTTTAGAAGAATATGGATTAACTTTTAAAATATTTTCAATATTATTTGATAATATTAGTTTTGATATTGCAAATATTAATGAACATAAATTTATTTGTCAAGTCTATTATTGATGGTCTATTTTTTCATATTATATTTTAAATTTATGCATTCAAGATGGATTAAAAATTTTAGAAAATCAAATTAAAACAATTAAAACTTTTATTTCTTATGTTTGATTATATCATAGTATAATGAAGGTGTAGATTTTGTAAAATTAACAGACTGAGATCTAAAAAAATTTCGCCTGATAAACTAACACGTTGGAATTCAACATATCAATCATTATAAGATTCATTTCAATATAAAGGATTATTATATTTATTTTTTTGCACAAAATAGTAATGATACTAATATATATTTATTTTTTACACTAATGGAGTATATATAGCAATATTTATGAAATTTTTAAAGTATTTAATGATACAACTGAACAACTCTTTAGTGTTTATTATCTTATTTCTCATTTAGTTATGATGAATTTTTGTAATATAACTTTAATTTTAAATGAGTATGTTATGAATAAATTTTTATCTCCTTTCATGCTATCAATGAAAGCAGAATAAATTTTTTTTTTATCATATTCCTATATTTATTTAGTTGTATTTATTTTAGATCTTAGACTAAAGTTAGATATTTTATATGAAATATTAATTATGTATTATGATGCATGCTTTAATTCCACTAAAAGATTATTCTTCTCTTGATCCCATTAATATTGTATAAAATACTATAAATAATTTATATGATATTTATAAATATTATAGTTTAAAATATATACTAGAAACTAATGTGTCTAAAATTCAAAATATTAATAGTAGTAATAGTTTAAAACTTACAAAAACATAATTTTTATTAAAATAATAAAAACTTGAGAATTATTTTACGATTTCTTTTGATTTTAGTAAAATAGATAGTAAGGCAAATTTCAATATTCTACGGTAGTAGTTGTAGAAGATTCAGAGTTTTCTTATCCTTTCTATCGTAGCAAAAGAATTTTAATTTGTTTAGTATCAACCATTGCCATAGAATAGACATTTAGTTCGGAGGTAATATATTGGATGAATGACGATTTATTTTGTCTCTTAACTCTTTAGAAGCACAAACATTACTTGATGATTGAACAATAACTTTAAAAATATATATATAAGGAATGTAACTTTTAGATGACTGGGTAGAAGAGTTTGATTTCGAAGGAACTAACACTGCAGGGTAAAAAAATGAAAATAAAAACAATGTTATTTCCTAAGATAATAAAAGTAAAAAGGTAAGCGAACTATATAGGATTTTGATTCCTCTATACCTTAAGGTGATATATAGACAACTTAAATAAATACAAACTCATTTTATATTTTTTTAAATTATAATAATAATTTAAACCGTGACAAACTAGGAATCAAATTGTAATCGGCGGTTCCAAATCGTGGACCGTAATTAGGGGTGTAAACGAACCGAATCGAATCGAATTTTTAAAAAAATTTAGTATTCGAGTTCGATTCGAAGTTCGAATTGACATATTCAAATTCGATTCGAAGTTCGAAAATTTAATAATTTTTGGCTCGAATTCGATTCGAATCAAATCTCGAGTTCGGATTCGATTCGAAATTTTCGAATATTAATTCAAACGGTTCGATTACTATTCGAAATTTATACTCGATTTAATATTCGAAAAATTTTAATAAATAAAAAATTAAATTTCGCGAACAGTTCGAACAGTATTATTTTGGCTCGAGTTCGATTCGAAAAATATTTGCACATATTCGAGTTCAGCTCGAATTCGATAATTTCGAATTCGAACCGAATATTATTCAAGCCGGCTCGAAAAGCTCGCGAACCGGCTCGATTCGTTTACACCCCTAACCGTAATCTCCTTGAAAGGTTAAGGTTAAGGATTGATATTCTTGAAACAATTGAATAGGTGGTTTCAATCTATTTAACACTAGCTCAGGGCGGAGCTCTATAAAGTCAAATTGTGAATTCCTTCTTCTATACCATGTGTAGTTCTTTATTGTCAAGGGCATCCTTTTCCTCAAGGACTACCCACAACCACAGTGAGAGAACTGGCCTTTTTCATACTTATTATGCTCCAATACCTAGAATTACCTATTAAAATTTTATTTGTATTGGCTTCTATATACAAGCTTGAGATTCATCAAATTAATGTGAAAAGGGTAATCTAGAGGAAAAACATATATATATGAGTCAAAGTAGGATTTATTGTGCTCAGTAGACATGTTAATAACACCTGTTAGGCGAGCTCCTAAATAAATACCAGGTGCTCCTGCTTTTCCACATCATTTTCACCGTGAAAGGGAGCTTGCGCCTAGTTGTTGATGAACTCCTTTAATTTCCGTCAGTGTCAACTTCTGCTTCCTCAGCTAGATAATGATCAGTCCTTTTCGTTTAAATCTACATCTCTTAATTAAAAATACTGTAGCCATTGAGTTGCCTCAATTTTCTTTGATCATCTAAATCCAAAACAACTTCTAATCGCAGGCTGCTGCAATTAAAGTGGAATTCCGAAGCAATGCTTCTTTCTCGAAGAATGAAACGTTTATCCAAATCGATGGAGAATCACGTAAAGTGGAACTTCACGAAGAAATGATAACCGAGGTGACGATAGAAAGGCTTCCATTTCGACCAAGCATCATCGTCGGAGACAAAGCAAGTGACGATGTCACTTCAAAGGAAAAGGAAAAGGAAAAAAAAGGAAAAGGAAAAGGAAGTACAAAATGAAAATAAAGAAAGAACTGAACTTATTAAAAACGATGTTCTGTGCATGTGACGTATGACGTTGCTTATATGCTGGTGACAGTTTTATGTATCTATTTGATAATCTTCAGTCTCACATTGAGCTTGATAAAAGAGGCCACTGACTGGGTTGTGATCACATGGATTTTATCAGCTTAACATATATATATACCAAACATTTTTCAAAATTTTAGATTCTAGTAATTTTAGTTGTTAATGATTAAATGTTATTAGGCATTTCATGCATGTTGCAATGTGTACTACTGTATCAATTTTTCTTTCAAATAATAGTGATAATGTCTAGAGGTTGAAACGACAAGAATATTGTGTTTTTGAAATTCTAAAAAGCAATTTGAAATTGAACAATATTCTGTTTTGGTTTTTAGAATTGTCAAAAAAATTTAAACTCCATTTGAGTAGGAAAAGTAATGTGGCAACTACTGGAAGGGTATACATGACCTTGACGACCAAAGTGATATTATAACAAGAATTTATAAAACATTGAGGGTTCTTTTTATAATATTATTAACAGCCTCCATTTATGCGTATATACAAATCAATAAAATCATCCACGAGAAAAGCATGTAACATTTTAGAAATGATTGAAAGAGGACCTGGGAAGTTTGATCGCATTAAACCTTGTTTTAAATTACTTGTCACATTTATTTTTCGTCTCGTTAGATCTCGAATCTTTTAATACTAGTTCTTCGACCGTATGAAAAAAAAAAAATTACGAAGTCTAACTTATAGCGGATCACCGTGGGGCATGTTTGTGAGGAGTTGTTAGATATCTTTGAGAACGATGGCTGCATAGTTTTTTTTTTTTTATTAAGTTGAGGTATCGGGTTTATGCTCACTAATTCTCAGGGTCGATCGGTCCGGTCCTACGAAATTTTTCCATCGATCGACGAGGATAAATCAGAGTGACGCATGACCCATCACAAAAGGATTTCATGGACGCCTGATGGACCAACCACGCTGGGACGGAGGCATCGTGCATCACCATTCGCACAGCGCGCACAGTTAGGACGGAATCGATCCCAAGCCGTTTTCAGAGGAGATTTCAGTTTGTAACCAACGCGCCGTAGGGCATGGCTGTTTAGTTTTAAATCATAGACTACGATGATGAAGAAATTTAAATCGCCCATGAGCGAGCTGCCCACAGTTAAGATTGCAAAAATAAGAGTTTGAATATCATTTATAAATAATCTAAGAAACATGACAGATATAAGAACTGCCGAAGGGACTAACGGGAATGATGTCAATGGTAAATTCGTCAAAGTTTATCTTTATTCGTGTCCATGTCGAACTCTCTCCGGATGACTTTCAAAGTCTAAATTTTATCCTTGCGAAAGGTACTAATATTGCATACAAAGATGATATTTATGTCCAGCGACATATGCAATCAGATAGTACAAATGGAGAAATAATTTGTCTGGGACAAAATCTATCCATCCGATGCAAATAAACTTTCCGACGGCAACAGTTGATGTCGGTGGAGAATTTTCTGGAGAAGATTCATCCACAAATGGAGACGTCGGAGGAGGGCTACCGTGGCGGTTGAGATGGTCACCCAAATAAAAACAATAATTACTAATTCATCGGTTATAATATATTTCTGAAAAGTCGAGAATTTGGAGATAAAGGTTGTGTGAAAATCTCTTAGGATGGAAATTAATAAAAGGATGGAGGTTGATTGAATATATTTTTTCAAAATTAATAGTTTTTTTTTTTTTTTTGCTTTTCCCCGAGAGATAATCAATCGTAGAAAAAGGAAGCAGGCAGGCAAAACAAGCAATAAGTGCATCGAGTCCCATGCGACCTCGACAAAATGATAAGAATGAATTGGAAATCAATTTGTATATTATCAGATCAATCTGTTTGGTAATTTACACAAATCAGTTTGTTGGTTGTGGTTAAACTAATAATATAACAGAGGTTTGATAATAATTGACAGTTTAATTTCACTAACTAATGGATATCTTAAAATAGCACTGGAAAAATTTATGAGATTAACAAATATAAAGCTTATTTTTCTTTTTCCATGCAGAGGGATTCAATATTAATGAAAATTATAATATCGTACACGATAAAAAAGAAACACGCCTGGTGGGACTCGAACCCACAATCGTTTGATTAGAAGTCAAACGCCTTATCCATTAGGCCACAGGCGCATAATTAAGAATGGTGTAGAAGATAAATTACAAATCTCTTTTGTTCGTGCCAGTCCCTTTTTTAAAACTGGATTAATGATATCTTTATTTAAAATTCACTGTCCAATAATTTTAAAATACAGAGAGTTACTATGCAAAATCTATAAATAATAATAATTATGAAAAATTTAGGACTTGGAAGATAGAAAAAAATGGAGAAATTGGCACATGTAAAAGTTATTTTGCATTAATGAATCAATGCATCGAAAACTTGTCAAATTAAAGATCTTTTTTTTTTTTAAGAATGAATGAAGAAGTGGACTATGAAATGCAAATATATGAAAATCAAGGTTAAAAATGGTATGATAACTTATAAAAGATTGATAGTGAATTATTGAGAATTGATATACTGTGCTATGTATCTATCCGTCCGTGTGCGATTCATATCCATCGTCCGATTCATAATTTGTATAGTAATGAAGAATGTACAGTATTTTTGTGGAACACACAATAGTATCTATCAGAGTCGAGGTAATCAGCACCGTTCTCGCCATCGACAGTTGATTCGTGACAGCGATCGAACCATGGTCGTATGCAATCTAGTCGGATTTCAACTGCGATTTGATCAAAATTCGATCGCGATGTATCTAGAGTTGGAATACGATTGGACAACAATCTGGTTATGATCGAATTGTGGTCGAAATCCGATCGAATTGCATCCACTAGTATTGTGGTCGTTCGTGGCAGCGATTCAGTCGGACTCCGACTCCGATCGAACATCAGTCGAATCGTAGCAAGAATTCGACCGTTCAATGGTGATGCCGAATGACTACATGTTCGAGCAAAAGACGATGCTTGAATGAAATTACTATATATTTCTTATTATTATGGTTGTTCGCCTTGATAGATATCCATCGCACATAGTATCAAATTCGGTGAATTATTTAGGAGGCCATGGGGCAGGGTCGGCTCGCCAAGTGGATTAGTCGGGCGAAACTTGGATACCATTTATAAATAATAAAAAAAAAATCGGTGAATTATTGAATGAAAATATGATAATTTTCAATGTGGCGTTCTGGACCCGAAGGAAACAATTAGGGGGTAAATAAAAAATGTCTCCTCTAAAGTCTATCCTTGTCGATGGACACTAACGTCCTTCTAGCGTCACGAGAAAGGCCGCGAAGAGCCACGGCTTCATGGCGCCGCCCGCTGCCGGAGAATCCAAATGCTACCGTATCCCCCGCTCCCTTCTTCTCCGGTACGCTCCTTCTCCCTCAACGCTCCTCGCTTTGCCAAGCCCCCCTCATTGGCAATCTCGTGCAGGTTATCCGAGCCGATTCGAGAAACCCTCTCGCGAACCCTATACGCCCCTCCGGTGGGATCCGACGTCTCCATAAAATTGATCCTCGAGTCCCTCCTCCCCTGCGAGGGCGAGCCTTCGGCGGAGGGATTCGCGAAGGAGGTCACGAATTTCGTCCTCTGCTGTGCAGCCCTGGCTGCGGCGGAGGGCGATGACTCCCCGACACTTTTCTGGGTTCCCAAAGATCTCATCTTAGCGTCGAAATTGTCTTTTCGGGAGTTATCGAGAGCTGCTTCATACGAGTCGGAGAGGGAGATGCTCGTCGAGCTCATGCCCGACGTGTTGTCAGTGGTGAAAGGGGTGATAAGAGAGAGCTGTGTAGATACGAATTCCGAAGATATCGTCGCGAGCTCCTCCAAGACGCCGGTGGATTATGCCATTATCGCGGCCCACCAGTTTAGATGGCTCGTTTCGCAGGTTTGTACCTTATATTACGTTTTGTCTACCTTATTCTCGTATTGCGAGAATGCAGACTCTTCTTTTACTAGTATCTTGATGATTGTTTCAGGTTGCCTACCCTGATTTGGGCAAGTTGTTGCGGTTAGTCACTCCGTGTGCTCTGACATCGTTGGATCACTGGTCAGCAGCTGTGAAGGTTAAACAATTGTTTATTTTTCTTGATTGTTTAAGCATTCAAGAATTAATTTGCATAAGTTATAATAGTCTATCCTGCTTTTGGGTTTTTTGTTATTGAATCTTTAGCTACAATTCATAGGCAGGCGCTTTCTGATGTTGGAGTAGCAAATGTTTCATGTTTTTATTTTCTGGTAATATGAAATGACACTCCTAGTGCATTCAAGGGGAATGTTAGACTTTGGATAGTTGAACATAAAAGGGAAAAAAAGGACTAACTTTTTAGAGTTTAACATTTTTGTTGGCTAGCATGTTTTGTAGGTTTTTGTCTGTTTTACCTTTTAGAGCTAGCATGTTTTGTAGATCTTTGTTTTTTTTAAGCTTACGTGTGATTACTGATAGCTTAATACACTCACTTATTAATTGTTGTTAACTTGGGAATATGCGCCACAAGTATTCATCTAGTGTTTATATGCTTATTTCTGATGCCATATGGCAAACTTGATAGTGATAAGAATTCTTGTAATATTCTTATTCAGAGCATAATATTTGGATTTACAAGGAAGTAACAAAACAACAATTTTCTTAATTAAAAATACAGGAGCAAGGTATTGCCAGCTTTATACACATAGTGAAGAACGTCAATGCAGCTGAATTAAGTTGGTATGAGGAAGCAATACTTGATGTATGCAGCAACAACATTCCTGCAGCTGATGAGCTATGGCATCATGTTATTGAATTATCTGTGCTTTTGTTGACATCTACACAGAAAACTAATCCTCGTAGCCCTTGGTATGTTGTTTAGCTGTGCTAGTTCTTACTATCTATTCCACACCTACATTTTCATGATATTATCTTAGTGCTTCAACATTCGTTGTGTATAAAATGCATTTTATTAATTGAAAGATTAAGGAGCCAAAGAAGAGCAAAATTCAAAATTATGTGTTTGTATGGCTTGTCAGTGTTGTCACGAGAAGAATTTGGTCTCCAGATATTCGACCCTTGTGTTATACTAGAAAATATTATATTTACTGAAGTAAAAAATTCTTTTGTCCATGTTTCCCCTTCCATTATAGCAACAAGAGTTTCACCCAATCTTTAATGTTGTGAACATTCTCATGGTATTAAAAGTTCCATGATTATAAGCTTGTCTTGGAATGTTTCTCTGAGTTGCAATTCTGCTACCGTTTATGGTTTTTTTTTTTTAAGCTAACATATCTTTAATTAATGCTTATAAAAGTCTCAAATAAAAGAATACAATTTAAATTCTTTCACTTGGATGAGAAGGATTGTGTGATTTGCAATGTTGCATTCTTACAGTCTTAAGTTTGTGGCCTCTTCTTTCCACTAATTACAGATGGTGGCATCTAGTCTCATCCAAGTCTATGAAATCATCTTGCATGATTACATATTGGATTGGCTTAATTATGTGCTTAATAAACAGATACGATTCTCTTCATTAGTGCATCTAGGAACCTGTCACTGACAATGAGATAGTAAATTAAAAAAAAAAAATCCTTATGCCGCTTTATAAAAATTTATTAAACAGCACAGCATGATGCTTCAAGTTAAGCAGGCCCTGTATGTACTACATAAGTCCATTGAGTTGGGAAATGCTATCGAAGAATGATGCTACTCTTAACTGAAGTTTGAGAGTTTACATAATTATACTGATAACAAACTATAAGGTGAATATAATTTGTTGTTTGCTTCTAGAGAGAGGAAAAAAGGATCATTGAATCTTCTATCAAAACCAGCAAAACTGGACGCCATCTTGTGGTAAAACATTTTGAGCACATTTATTCATTTATCTTGTATCTATCTCATTTGTATATAAGCTATGAAATGGATTGGCATGCATGTTTTTTTAACTCTGCAATCATTTTCTTTTCATTCTAGTGATGCAGCACCTGTTGGACCTCATAATCTATGCTATAAAATTGCAAATTTCCCTTCTATTTTATTGTCAGGTTTGAGAGGATGATGAATGAAATGCTAAGCCATTTGGAACGCCAACCTTTTAATAAGGAACGTCGTGTTTCATGGCTTACTCAAATTGAGCCAGTTTTTAGTGCTATGGGCCTTTTCATACTGGCACACTTCCGCAGGATGTTTTCTCTCTTCTTCCAATGGATGCATGCTGATGATGAAGACACTATTCTCCTGGTATGATTTCTATTCAATTTACTGCGATACTAGGACAGTTGGTGTTGTTTAGTGGTTATTGCTTTAGTTCTCGGTAATGTAATAATAGGTTTTTCTTTATTCAACATTTTACATATAAATTATATTTATCTGATAATCAGCTACGCTAGAATCTGGCCAGACAGGTCTTTTTATGGGTGAATATTGATTAAACAGGATAATCCATGCGACAGAATGGATTTTCTTTTCTGTAATCAATGAATATTTGTAGAAACACTACTAGGATCATCATAATGCTTGTGAAACTAGATATATATTCATCTTGGAAATTGGGATAGGATTAGGTTTTTTTTTAAATCTGTCATGATAATTGTTTCAATATAATGCTTGTGTTAGAAATGAAACATGATATATTGATTGGTATACCAAACAAGAGAAATGTGGACGCAGCATGTTCTTTCATTAAGAGCTGTTGGCTATTTTAATTTTATCCATCTCTGTCTTTGCAGGTACTGAGACGGCTCCATACTATTATTAAGCTAACGTGGATACGGAAATCACCACACTTCGAAAGGTTAGAGAAAGAAATCATGCATTTATATACAACAACTAATCCTTTATCCCACTAAATGGATCAGCTATATGGATGTTCCTGCACCATAAGACTTATCGTCTACTATATTTAAATGAATTTTATCCTGATTTATCATTGGTAACCAAGTCTCCCTTTTCCTGTACCTTTATATTGCTGCTAAAAACACCAATAATGTTTTTTAGTTTTATCACCATGTTGCATAATATCCTTGTCCTATCCGCCCCAATCCGGGTATCCTTATGCATCTCTGCCTTACATTGTCTTGTTATGGAACTGATCAGAGCAGCAATGCGGGTCCTGGATCAAATTGTCATCCTTTAAATCTTATCTTTGCTTGATGTTTTTTTTTAATATTAGACTCTGCTATTTAAGTGTGGGTTGTTCATTCTTCTTCTTCTAAATCACTTCCCTATTCTTTCCGAGTTAACCTATTAAAATTGAAACCATTGTTTCCTCAGATTGGTGGATGAATTAACTCTTTTATACAAGGAGACGGCAGTAAAAACGAACCGAGAAGTTATTCGTGACCAAATTCTTCAACTGTTAGTGTTGCTGCAGCAGTAAGAAACTACCACAGCATCAATCTACTCAATTTGTTTAGCCGTCCATTTATTACTTGTCATCTGATTTCTGTGCTCCTTGTTAGGTGCAAAGGATTGCAGTTTCAAAAATCTTGGGAAAAGCACAAGAATGATCCAGACTTAACCATGATGATATCCTCCTTCAACAATCTCCTAAGCGAGACACAAATGGCAAGCACAAGGTAGTCCTGATCCCCTGCAGAAGTTAGTTTCTGAAATACTTCTTGTATTACTGAGAAATGATGGTCGCATGTAAAGCTGCCTGGTCAAGAGATTATATATTTCCAGGTAACAATAAATATAGAAATTTTACCGATGTTAATTGCATGGCTAATTCATTTTATACCATACACGAAAAGTTATGTTCCAAAAGCTGCTCAAAGATAGAAAAATGGGAGCTTCCAAAGTTGATAGAGATTAAAAACCTAAAGAGTTCTCAATGACTGATAAGTTTTTGAATGCTATTTCATCTGATCGTACTATGAATATAATTTCGATTAGGATTAATAGTGATACATTACAACAGTAAATAGGTGGAAGAATCACTGTTGAGATAGTGAAACAATTGGAGTGACATTTTAAAAACAAGCTTTCAAAAACAAGTTGCTCTCTGTGATTGCTGTGTGGTGGGATGGGGAATGGTTCAACTTTTGGTTTTTGAAAATTGAGCAAATTTAAAAAAAAAAACTCTTAATTTTCTGATGAACTATAATATATCAAATATACGGCTCTATGCAAACAATTGCACGAACGGTATGCGGTACTTATTCTATAAAATTACATTTTAAAAAAATTAACGAAACAAATTCTATAAAATATCATATTGTATACTTGAATAAGGATGGTACTGTTATTTGTTTGTGATGTAATTCTAATGTATAGCTCCAGACGAAATGTTATCGGCTTTGCTAACCTTAGACTTTTGGACCCATGAGTAGTTTTTACGAGGATGAATTTACTCAGCTTAAATATCTGATGCATAAATGAGAGGGCACAAAAAGGAAAAGTATTACAAAAATGTGCATGAATGTGCTTCGTAGGGTAGTAAATAAATAAATGTTCTGGTATTCAGTTTTATATATATATATATATATATATATATATATAATATTTAATAATATATAATAATAAATTTAATATTCAATCCGACAAAAAAACCATTCATGTTCAAGTTGGGAAACATCTGGCGTCGATCCATAACTGCAACAAAGAGATTCCAATGTTTTCTCAAAGGGAGCTGTCAAATTTCTGAATTTCCTAAAGGGTACATTTTTTATTTATCAAATGACATTTTTTTTTTCAAAATATTTTTTCATTAAAAAAATATAAAAAATTCTTTCATCTTATGATCCGACCACTCCGCCTGGCCGTACAGCCGGACCGAGCGGCCAGGTCATACGGCGGAAGAGCTTTTTATTTATTTATTTATTTATTTCAATGAAAAAACGATTTTTTAAAAAAAAACGCCTTTCGTAAATACTAAGCCAAGGAAGCCCATTGGGGAAAATGCTTAAAGAGTTTCTCAGCGAAAGAGTGAGCTTTGATGTCTCCCATCCCTCAGTGACGTTTAGTAACAGCTGTGGAGTCACCGACATCTGCCTGTACCTCTCTTGCGGAGTTACCGACATCTGCCTGTAACCCTGTCACGGAGTTAGCTTCATCTGCCAAGAAACGCACGACAATGCAAGTTATATTGTCCGCACTGCCTCTTTGATAGGCCTCCTGCATCAGTTTCCTTGCTGCTTGTTCTGGCTCCTCTATGGAATGGACCATGGCCACAGCATCCTAAGTTATTTCCAAAGAGGAGAGTTGTATGACAGAATGTGATAGGCTTATGCTTTGGCTGAAAGAATGCTATGACCTTACAGAGTACCTCATTTGATACAACATCCCAAAGTCCATCACTTGCCAGTATAAGGAATTCAAGAGAGCCATCGACTGCCTCCTCCTAGATGGTCGAACAAGTTTTGAGAGTAGAAACCTGGTGATCAGAATATGCCATATACTAAAGTTTGCTATTCGAATACCAAACCTGTATTTCTGGATCGGCAACAACAAACTGCTTCAATAGTCTGTCACCAAAAGACCGAGACACTGCAAGTACACCGCCAACACGCCATGTCCCTGAAGTTACCTCTTGTTAGCTTGAAATATCAAATATGTGATGTAGATATAATTGCATTCTCAAGCAGTAATGAGTACCAGCCCACATCACGAAGCCACCAGCTTGTTCAATTCGTCGTCTCTCATCTGTTTGGTCAGGCTTGTGGTCTCTTGAGACGGCGATAGCTGCCATAATGTACAATTTTAATATCTAAAAAAGCTATGAACAAAGAAGCTGGCTTTGTAATCCTTGGTAACATCCTTCTACCTATTTCACGCTTTCAAGCAATAGCAATTTCTGTCACTTCTTCTTCATATTGATTCATTACTGATTATCTAAAACCACCTAAATAGAGCTTCTCTAGATAAATGATCGTCGAGAAGAATAGATAACAAATAACAGCACTCGTTGACAAAACTATGAGGTTGTGTTAACAGGCAAAACTTTCTTAAATCGTAGCTATCACTAATATCTTGAACATAAACATTTATTTAAGGTGTTTTCGGAAAATGCTTATTATCCATTCTGATCCAAGAGAATTAAAATAAGTACTATGTGTTCGTGTTAAAGGAAAAAATGAACAAATTTCGATTAATCCAACATGCAAATAGCACAATGCTGCAGAGCATTTCCAGTTCTTGTTCCTTATTATTATTAACTAGATAATAGTTTGAAGCCTCCGAGAATTCAATTTATAATCTCAAAGGTCAGAACCATCTTATAAATATGGACTTTAAGCTAGAGAGATCTACCTTTCCGTCCCCTACATATAACAGCCCTAGAGTCCCCAACATTAGCAACCACCAAGCGGTCACCAACAAGAACAGCAGTTGAGGCAGTCGAGCCAGCATCACGATTCTGACTATTCTCAGATGATTTGAGAAATTCTGAGTCTGTATGCGTGTATGTATCGGCTACAAAATAATAAAGTTAATCCCAATAGTAGATAATGTAGTATATAAATGATTGTGATTTTAACATTGTTGAAACAAAGGACAAAACCTATAGCTGCCTTGGTATCAGTGAAAAACTTTGGGTGTTGAATCAAATTGCTGAAAAGATTCTGTTTTACATACTCTGCTGCTCGAGCACCACCATGGCCTGACAAGTATAGAAGTTTCTCAACGGAGACCCACAACGAAGAAAAAAATGTTTAATGCACTGATCAATGAGAAGCATTTGGTTTTCCACCGTTAATAGATGCATGACTCTTTTGGTATCGTTAACGGTAAATCACCAAGGGAGGTTCTACATAGGAGGAGTTCATACCATCAAAGACCCCAAAGAGACCAACAATTTCTCCATTAACAATATCTGTTCTTGCCTCAAAAAAATCTTCCATCGAGGGTCTCTTCCCTAGAAAACTTGCATAACCATAACTGAACTTGGCATTCTGACTGCAGTAACAGAATCAAACATATTGGTGATGAGTCTCAAAATTCCATTGCATGCAAGCCAAACTAATAATGTTTTTATCCAAAATGTTACAAAAGTATGGACCTCAGCTCTCCAAATATAATGTTTTATTCCACAAACTCGCGTTTAATTTAAATCAATCTAAAGCTCGATGTAATTCTCATGAATAAAGTATCATTCAATGTGTTTAACTTCTGGAATCAATATATGGCTTGATGTAATTCTCATGAATAAAGTGACATTCAATGTCTTCCTACGGAATGTGCTAATTTGTATAAAGTTAAAACTACATGATCTATTGTTAAAAAAAAAAAATGGAAATTTGGTGATAGATTGGTTAATATCTAAAAAAGTTCATGATAGATTTAGTAATCAATCCATAAGAATACCTGGAGTAATAGTCCATACCCTCATAGAATTTTCATGAACATACAACTCGGATCCTCAACCAGAGCTCAAAGGTGAACAAAAGCACAAAAGCATCTTAAAACTTAAGGCCCGAAGGGGTAAAATTGCTTAACCAAAAGTCATCCCGATAGCAAAGAAGGATTAAAAAGTATTTAAATCAAATAAATGATGATTACCTAATTCCGCCTCCACTAACTGGTACAGGTGCTACACACGATTGAGTCCCGCTGTCGGAATTCGAAAACACCATCTTGCTGTGGCAGAAAGGGGCCAAAGTCGCAAAGACAAGAAGCAATAAACCACGCCTAGCTACCCAGGGAAGAATCCATCACCCATGAATCTCGACACATCATGTAACTGCGATTCGCAGCGAGGACACAACGCTAATCGCCACCTGCAACGGGAGGCTCGATTTCCTTACTACCGTTCCAGAGCTTGCTTGCACAAACCACTAGAGACGTCCACAAACAAACAGAACATCAAGAGGAAAAGTGAAAGGACGAAGCCTACAAAACCTGGAGGAGGAGGAGGAGGCGGCGACGCCGGTTTGATTTCTTCGTTGTGCGGTGGCGACGAAGACGAGAGACTTGCGAGTTATGGAAATCTTTATATCCAGTCACCTCAGCGTACTCGTTTTTGACGAAAGCTACGTATCATTTGGGACCTACGGTAACGACGAATGGTAGAAGAGTGTCGGCCTTTCGGTATCGCTGCTGGTGTACGAGAAGTTTCTTCTGCGTAATTTGATGGTACCCTGGAAACTCTTGCGTGGCGAGCAGTTGAGGGAGGAGAAGGACGTGACGAACTGGTCAAGCTCGTCAAAAATGTTCTTGTTGGATTTGGAGGTACTCGCTCTTTGATTGGTTTGGCCAGTGGAACCCGATTTCTTAAGGAGGAGATTAGTGTAGGGTGCATTGTAGAAGAGTTCAGAATTTAATTTGGCAAATTTTCATTTCAGCCCCCCCCCCCAGTGCAATCTTTCTTTTTGAAATTCCTTATCGAAATTTATTGTCAACAATCTTTAATATTTTCATAACGCTTAATATGGTATGTATATGACATTATCAAAAATAATTTTAATCTCCTATATTTTTGCACCAAAACGATTATATCGTTATTTTATTTAATAAAAAGTATACAATAAATATGTGGTAGGAGTAGAACGATGAAAAGGTAAAATTATGATAATATTTAAATGTTAAAGAATATTTTTACTTTAGAGGTTAAGATGAAAGTTTTCTAAATTAATTTAATGGAACTGAAAGTTGTCATTATTGTTACTTTATTGATTTTCTTTATAAAAAAAATCATACATCGCGTTACATAGAAAATTCTATCAGAGAAAAAACATCACAGAGTAATATATATATATATATATATATATATATATATTAGTGAAATTAAAATATTCATAAGACTATATATCTACCATTTAAAGGAGATAATTTGTTTAAAGTAAAAACGGCAATTTACCAAACACAGTTCCTAAAGTTTCGAAATGCCCAAAACGCGTAGCATGGTTTCAGATTTACCAAATCGCGCACCTAATTCCACTTTTACCCCTCCCATCAAACAGATCTGCAATTTAATGATGAGAGAGAATTTTCATGCATCCGAGCCACTACTGGAAATTCCGAACCATCTAAACGTGGTGCTGGGAATTCAAATCCCAGCACCACCTTTTTTTTTATCTGATTTCTAATTTATATCGGTCTGATTTCTGAAATATTACTGTAAATACCTAATAAAACCTCGAATATCAAAAATTTTGGCCACGGATACACAGAGGGACACTACTCAAACTTAATGGACTTGGATTGGATCGAAAAAGAAGTGAATAAGACCATCAATGAGTTTTGACCGAAACCCATTGATGGACTTAGAGAAGTCCAAATTTCGAAATCTTTACATGCGAAAGATCTTACAACATGAATTTTTGATATGTCGAGAAAACTTAGTTTTAATTCTCCTATCTCCCAATTTTAACTTGTGTCGAAAAAAAATGGTACTGAAAATTAAGAAACTGATGGAAGATAATGATAGTGGTGCTGGAATTGCGAATTCAAAGACCAGGTGTCTTGAAATTGGAATTTTCAAGACCACCGTGTCTTGGATTGAATTCCAGACCATCGTGGTCTAGGATTCGAATTCCCGACCACAATATTCGCGGATTCCAACACCATTGTGGTGTCGGAATTCCAATCTCAAGACTGTGATGTCTTGAAATTTAGCACCACGATAAAATCCACTACTCATCCCTTATGATCGAAATTTCAAAGACTGACAATTTTGTCTAAAGTCTCAGAAAAGGAATCAGCAAAAAGGGAGCATGAACAAAACTAGGCAGCAACTACTCATCCCTTATGATTGAAATAAGCACGACCAGATGTTGAATGGCAAAAACATGAACCCAGTACTGAGCAACTAGATGAAGTGATGTTTGATACTCCTGTAGTTGCTGTTCATTTTTCTTTAGCTTGTATCGTATAAACCGACCGCTAAACAAAAGCAAAAAAAAAAAGGGAGAAAATATAGTGACAAGAAAGAGGAAGTAACTTTCCTCAAAAAGGCTTAATTTATCGACATTGTTTAAATGATCAGCTGTGCATTATGTTCCTGCTATCCTATTCTTTGAATGATTTCATGCTTGCACTCTGGATTGTGTTTTTCTGGAAATTCCAATTCCAGCACCACGATAGAAAATCCACTACTCATCCTTTATGATTGAAATTACAGACAAATATGCACCTCGTACTTGCAAAATTTATCTTTATGAAGTGATTTTCATCTATTGTTTGAGTGTACTGATTATGTTTAAAACAGATTCTTGTTGTTATGTGAAACCCTGCGTCCATCGCATGCAGTGGATTTTTTATTGTGGTGCTGAAATTTACAATTCCAGCACCACTGTGGTGCTGGAATTGCGAATTCCAGCACCACTATCACTATCTTCCATCAGTTTCTTAATTTTCAGTACCATTTTTTTTCGACACAAGTTAAAATTGGGAGATAGGAGGATTAAAACTAAGTTTCCTCGACATATCAAAAATTCATATTGTAAGATCTTTCAGTCTATGTCAAGATTTCGAAATTTGGACTTCTCTAAGTCCATCAATGGGTTTCGGTCAAAACCCATTGATGGTCTTATTCACTTCTTTTTCGATCCAATCCAAGTCCATTAAGTTTGAGTAGTGTCCCTCTGTGTATCCGTGGCCAAAATTTTTGATATTCGAGGTTTTATTAGGTATTCACTCGATATAAATTGTAAATCAGATAAAAAGGTGGTGCTGGATTCAATTCTCAAAGACCACGCTTAGATGGTTCTTAATTTCCAAGAGTGACTTTGATGCATTTAAAAATTCTCTCTCATCATTAAACTGCAGACCGCTTCAATTTTAGGTAAAAGCCGAATTAGGTGCGTGATTTGGTAATCAAACCATGCTACGCTGCTGCATTTCAAACTTTATGAATCGTGGTTTGTGAAATCACCAAGAAAAATGAGATGTATAACACCATCCAAGAACTTATAATTAGCCACCATATTGGGGCGTTGTTAGCTCATGTTTTAATTTATGTATATTTAGCATAAATTGGTAAAAAAAAACGATTCGTCCTCAACGGTACTAAAAAATATTTAGTACAAATCCAAGCTACATAACGTGTAGATAAATTTATTTAACTTCCAAATAATTATAGAAATGTTCAGACATATTAGGGTTTGGCCCAAGTCAAGAAATTATTACCATTTTTCTCTAATTGGGGTAATTTTGCCTGCTATTTCACGTCTACATTTAAATCGAGTTGGAAATTATAATTGAAATCATTTGAAAAGAAATTATTGCTCGCTCCATGATTGAGAAAAAAAAAACAAACCGCAAATTTCATCATTATAAGCCTAGTTTTATAGGGAAAATGTGTTGGAAGTTTAATAAAATTAAATTTTCTGGAGATTTTTCAACTCGTAGAGTTTCCATGAACATCTTACTTTATTAGTGGTCAGAATGTGAAATGACAAAATAAAAATAAAAATAAAAAACAAAAGATGTTTCGATAAAAACCCTCAAATGGGCAAATATTACAAGGGCAAAAAGAAAACTTTCCAAATATTCAATATTCCTCGCAATTATTCAAGTCATTTAGGCATTGAAATTATTTGGACCGAAGAAAAGTTGGATAGATCCAGAGAAATTTCAATCCTTCCCTTTGCTCACTTCCTATCAAAGAAAAGGGAAGAAAAAAGAGAATTTTTTTCAATATTTTATTTGACATAGAAAATACTGGAACGACTTCTTTCACACAGTCATTATTGAAAGACCCATTACCCACACAATGAGTCCGGAGTCTACTACCACTACTGCTAGGACCATGCCTAAAAATAAAAAAGATTAAAGTGTCATGTCACCTCTACAGTTTAAGGCAGACCTGGAGCACCAAGACTCATCTTTCTTAGCATTCTAGTTTTCTTGTCTTCAGAAACTCTAATTCGGACACCAAATATGAAAATGCAAACAGAAAATTAGGAGAGGTGATCTTATCCAAGATTAACTTTTGGGTCTTTCTTTGACAAAAATTATGAACTCTTGCATAAAACTTATAATCAAAATCTCGTACCAATACACTGAAATATAGCACTAAATGTAAACGAAACAATGGAAATGAATCAACCGGCAAGACCTGTTTGAAAAAATTGTAGTAGCAAAGATTGCAGAGCAAGAGAATATTGGATGGGGGTAGAATACTAACTGGCACTTTTCTGTTTGAGGGTTATCTTGTCGCCTAAACTGAGAGCAATTCCTTGTGTCTTGCTCCTTATCCTGATGTAGCCACTCAATTTGCCATCAGCCTGCTTCTCGATGCTTATGTTGACCAAGGCATCCTCTCCAAAGACACTCTTTGCATACAGGTTAGCAGCGAGAAATCCACAGTTCCCGTCCAGTGCAGAGCTGGAAAAGAAAAGTGAAGAACAAAAGAAAACGATGATTAGTATATGAAGAGTATGAGAAGCATGAACTCATCGAGTGAAGTTAACTGGGGCAAGGGAAGTTTACAGCGGGGTGAGGCACTTCATGTTTGTTGACTTGATAATATGATCTAAAAATTCCTTCTCATGCAGTATTATTGTGTTAATGGCAACCTGAAATGAATGAAAAAGGTAATGGAAATTTTTCATTGAGAAAAAAACATAATGCTAATTCGTAAATCTCGTGATGTTCCGGGACATCAGGATTTACAGAAGACGTGAGATTGAACAATAAATTATTAAAGGCAAAATAAAATTTTCCTCCTTATGCATTAAATGTAATCACCACTGTAGCAGGAGACAGGAGATTTAACAATCACAACAAGCTAGAAAAATTCATGAAATAGAAAATCACAACTCAACATGCAAAAAAAGTGTAATAAATAAAATTAGTTCTATTATCCTCAAATTATCTTCAAAACATTAGTTGTCTCTAAAATCCATCTGCTATAGAACATATAGCCACAACTACATGCCCAAAGTTTTAGATAGAACTAATAATTTTTAAGAGATATAACTACATGAGTTGCAACTCAATTTTCCTACCTTAAATTCTACAGTATCAACATCAGTGAACAAAAGAATCAACAAAAAAAGGTTGCCAAAGTTAGCCAAGGAACAGACTACTGAAAAAAGAGAAAAAGAAAATCTAATGTTCAAGGGTGGATAGGGAAAAAAAAACTCAGTCCAAAAAAAAATTAACATGTTATTTCACAACATAATCTCTGACAGCAGAAGGATCAAAAATTTTAGTTTTTGTAGTGTCAATTTTGCCAATACCCAAGGCAAAGATATCACATAACTTTTAATAATGATTTGTTAAACAACTTGACGCATGTAAATTTCAAAATAAAATTTCACAATGTAATACTGATAAGTCAAACTAAGTAGACATACTTGGACAATCATTGATAGAGACCTGAATTTGTAAAAGCAGAGAAATACCTTATTTTCCCACTCAAATTCTGCCCACATGTTCCTAAATTGTGTATCAGCACAAGTAGAAGGAGATATGTAATCCATGATGTCGATGTGGATATCGTTGAGGACAACAACATTTCTCTCAAGCACATTTGAAGTTTCATACACAATATTACCAAAAATAACTCCAGTTTCTGTTGAAGAGACTTTGATATTGGCACGTATTTGTTTGCTTGATTGTGATGCTAGAGTATAGTTTTGAGGTCGGTCAACAAGTTTCAGATCTCCCATGGTTGCCAACTCCAAACATAGATTCTGAAGTGTGTCTTTTGTTCGATTAATGACTGTGACATCAAGTACAATGTCATAATGATGAACTGTGACGTATGCCTCAGCATATACAGGATCACTGAATCCAGTTAGTTGAAGAATTCTGTTCAATTTATTAGCATCATCCCCGTCCTTCATAAATTCTCCAGTTGCACGTTTTAAATCATCTTGAACTTCATCCTCCAACTCAAGCTGGCTCATACCCTGCAAAAATTAACATATGTAAATTGAAAACCTTCATGATTGTATTGGTTATGAAAAGATATTCAACGGACAACTAAATTAAAGGTGTAATAGTAGCTTCTTCTCGAAGCATGACCTAATCCAAACAGTTTTTAAAATCCCGGCAATACATGAAGCGGGATCAGATTGAGTTGAAAGAGCCTCTGATTATAGTAAATGAGAAAAGAGATGAACTTCATATGTTTTAAAAAAACTCATGAAACCTGAAATAAATTCAATAGTAAGTTGATGAAATGCTCAGTATGTGACTGCACAAGTGGGTGCGTTTGTTGTCTCTATTAGCAGATTTTCAACAACTATTTCATTTCAAATAGGTGGTGGAAATCATATGATGTCTGTATAAGAGCATCTCCAATGGTGAAATCCATCGTCAAAAGAAAAAAACCTCATTCATCTCTCCACTATAAAAAAACCTTCCAACAACTCCTTTATGGGTCCCACCATTTATCTATATTTTACATTATATATACTTATTATAAACACTATTTTATAATGATTATTTTTATACCGACTAATTATTAACAATTATTTATTAATTCCGTAAAATTACTAACCATTAAAAAATTAAAAATAAATTACATAAATACTGCATAATAATTTAAAAGTAAATTACATAAATATTGCGATACATAAAATAAAAAATAAAAAATTACAACAATATATAAATTACATGAGATTATACCTCTGTTTAATTTTTTCAGCTATTTTTTCATGTATACGAAGATGTTCCGAAGTCATCTTACTAGTATCCTTCATAAGAATTTCATAATCCTTGTGAAGGATCTCAACTTCTCGGAAAGCCATTTTTTGCATTTGATAATCTTTGATTTCTTGCCAATTTGTATTGTCGTTTTGCTCTGTTTTATCACTTTCTCTGACTTTGGATTTGCCCTTCCTCTTCGTCGCCTTTTGCCCTATTAGACGAATGCGTGCTTTATAGTTGTCCACATAATATTCAAATCTAGATTTGAGCTAGAAGTGTACCCTCCTGATTCGGATGTTCTTGCCTTCTTGCTGGAGTGATGACTAACTGATTGTGGAGTATATTTTTCATACTCTTTGAGAACCCTCCATGCATGCATATATTTGAAGTCCTTGTTATTGTTGTTGGCTTTCCACATATTGAGTGTGTTTTCCAACACATTTTCATCACTCCAACAGCTTTGACGATGAGAATAAAAATTATTATAATATACAAAAAATTTATTTACCATTGGTGCGAACTTGTAGTAATGTGATTTTAATCGCTTTCAAATTCTTGACACAGTTCCAGCGGGCCGATGATTATTGTAATAATCAACGATACGTTTCTAAAAAGCTTGATCCTTCTGATCATTACCGATGACTGCATCGGTGCTGATAGTGGCCCATGACTTCACAAGGACCACGTCTTCGTCAGGAGACCAAATTGCTCGCTTTGAATCATCTATCTCCGACTTGTATTCGGGCTCTATCTGTGATGAATGTGATGGCCACTGAGTTCCTGGAACTGATGATGGCGTTATAGACTCTTTATCGCTGACAGTTGTATCGACACTAGCCCTTCTTGATTCATTCAAAGGTATCGCCGGTGGTTAAAGAGGAGAAAATATATGCGGTGGAGTTGGCATCCCAAATTGACTACCCATTGCCGACCAATCTTAAGGTGGATACATATAAAACGGAGATGAGGCAATGTTACTCGAATTCATCGAAATTTTTTGAAAATTTTGGAAATTTGAAGGATATTGTGGAACATTTGAAAATTTTGGAAGATATTGAGTGTGGGACGAAAATTGAGAATATTGAATATTTGAAGGAATACGAGTATTTTGAGAAGAAGTTTCTTCCACATTTGAAGAATTCAAAAGATTTGTAAAAGAAGAATTGAAATTTGCATCCATCTTAAGAAAGAAGGAGAAAATGGCAAGATCACAAGAATGAAGAAGAAAAAATTTGTCGGAGTTGTAAAAGGAATGAGTGAATGAAGGTGTATTTATAGAAATTTTTTTTTTAAAAAAAAATTAAAAAATAATTGTTGAACAACGGCTAAAAAATCAACTGTTGTTCAACGAATACATCCACAACCGTTGCTGATTTTTTTTTTCCATTAATCAGAATTTTTTTCCACTAAAAACAAAAAAAAAATAAAAAAATAAGAAGAATGAGCGGCTCCCCACTCCCGCTTGGGAGCTGGGAATCGCTCCCTCCCACAATGGGAGGGAGCGGTCCCTCCCATTTCACATCACCAGTGGGAGCTCAAAGGAGCTCCCACTGGGGATGCTCTAAGTATTTGGTTCTAAATAATAAATATGCAGGCACTAAAATAACAGATTTTTTTTAAAATCATCTAAATATTTAGTTTGGGTGCAAAATAAAACTATATTCCATTATTGATATGGTGGAGTACCAAGTATATGATATACAATTTTGTCCTTTTTGAAACTAGATGTTTTTCTGGAAAAAAAAACAAATCCAGTGGTGATATTTAAGCATAAACCAAAAAGGGGCATTATCTTGACATGACTCAAAACAAGGAAGTCCAATTGTTATTTAAAAAGTGCATGCACATTACGTTGTAGCCAAAACCAAATATAGTTGTAGTAGGTTTAGGAATTGGAACACTACAATTATCATCAGGTCATGTTTGTCCCAAACTTTTCAAGATCAACTACATGAATTTTATCCATCCATCAAGCTCTATGAAAAATTTTATAATTAATGGCATAGAAAACAATCAAATTATTTTTACATTAATTATGTTTTATTTAGCCTTTGTTTACCCCGGATGGAGAAGGAAAAGAAGTTAGAGCGGGAAAAAAATCCCTAGGAAAAGGTAAGGGGAAGAAAATAAAAAAGAAAAAAAAAATCATCGAGGAAAGACGAGGGAAAAAAATTTAAAAATAAAATAAAATACAGTGACGACCTCGCTCGGGGTCGTCGTCCGCTACCACGGATCGCCGCCCGCAAGGCAAACTCACGCGGGGTCACTATCCGATGTCCAAGCTCACCTTGCCCAGTCGATAGCTTCAGTGCATTGGAGAAAAAGGAAGGAATGACTTTCTATCCGATTTGGGAAGATAAAAAAGATAACTAAGAATTTATCAATGGACGAATTCTTGAATCGGCCAGTCCATTGAGTAAATAAAAGAAAGAAAAATAATTTATCTTTTTTTATGAAATAAACAAAGGAAAATTTTCCGCTGTGAAACTCTCTCTGCAGTTTTTATTTCCTTCCTTCCAAATAACCAGAGGGTTAGTCTTTTTTTTTTTTACCTTTACACCCTTTCAATTAGTTGAATTTTTTATTTTCTTTTTCATCTTCCTTTATCCCAACTTCATAGCAGTCTTTTTTGCATATCACGTGGCACTATAGGTCTTTCCGAGCACTATTACTCTTCCCAAGCACTATGAAATTATTGGTCTTCCCGAGTGCATGATGCAGCCCACATGGCGCAATGGGTCTTTCTGAGCACTATTACTCTTCTCAAATACTATGGGATTATTGATCTTCTCGAGTGCATGCATACAGCCCACGTGGTACTATGGGTCTTCCCGAGCACTCTTACTCTTCCCAAGCACTATGGGTCTTCCTGAGCACTATTCCTCTTCCCATGTACTATAGGGTCGTTGGCCTTCCCAAGTGCATGCATGCGGCCCACGTAGCGATCTATTTGGAATACTCCAGTCTCCTCAGCATACAATCAAGAAGGAATATTTCAAAGCATATAACAGCTCCATGTAGTGTTTGTCCCCTAACAACCCTCCAAAGAATATGATAGGTGGGCAGACTTGGACGACAAGCCGATGCTTGAGATACTATATACAACTCTCAAAGATAAAGGGAGATGATTTTTTCTCTATTTTAGTACACGAAGATCACTCTTTTTTCCTAAGTTTCCTTCACTTACTGTTCTTCTTCTTCCACTTCTCTCCCAGAAGAAACTTGACTTGAGCATCAGAGAAGGCGCGCCGGTAAAGTCGACCCACCTCTAACATTCCTTGCGCATGCAGACCAGAAACCATTGACAACTTCCTTAAAGATAGATCACCCTGCTCACCTGAGACGGGGGAAGAGGAGTCCGAGTGTGCCAGAAAGAAACACCATAAAAAAGGCACTGTCTATGAGAACATGCGCGAAAAGTCACAATGATTCAAACTAGGCGAGCAACAGACTCTCCTTCTCGGAGGGATTGACTCCATCATTTTTCTCTTGATACATGTGGCCCAGCTCGAGTCAATAATAGTAAGTTGTCCCCTAATTTGGTTTTCTTGAGAATGTACCTACACTCATATCTATCTCATCTAACTTGCATAGGATGCTCTCATCTCCATCTCATCCACATGAGATCCATCTCTGATAACCTCCATAACAGTGCAGCCTCCATCAAGGATACTATTGCAAAAGGAGTCAATAGTCCAAGACTAGCAACTTGAGATGACCCGCTCAAGTCCATTTACAGATGAGTACTCGCCCATCTACTAGTTTATTCTGATAGGTTTATTTTTAACTTCACTTAGATTCTCAACACTGTTATTTTCAAGCATGGTTTCCCAAGTTTGAACAAGTTTTCCTTGCAGAGTCAATGGGTGTATATCTTAAACTTTATAGGCTATATACTCATGTCACTTACCATGTCGAGAATACAGTTTTCTTATGGGAGGTTGCAGTTAAATCATATGCCCTTAAGTTTACTCCTGCTTAGCCTGTCAATATTCTCTAAGGTCCTAGGTTTCCAAACTCCCCTCTCAGGCCCTGGACAAAAATTATAACAGTCTAAGTGTTATAGTATTACGAGACTGCCCCACGGGCCTCCCTTATAACAACCTAAGGGTTAGATATACACCCATCAACCCAACGCCAAAATATAATCACCTAAGGGATATATCTTCACAACCTACCCTAGCGGCAGCACTATAACGGCTTAAGCGTCATAGTATATACCAACCGACTCAACACCAAAGGTGGCCTCGCATCGCCCTATAATAGCTTAAGTATTATACTATCACAGTATAGCCTCTAGATCACTTATAACGACCGCTATAAAGGTTAAGTAGGTCTTCTCGGTCTCGCATCAACTATAACAACCTGAGTACTATAATAATATAAAAGAGCATCTAGACAGGTTATAACAGCCTAAGTGCTATAGTATAAGCCATCCGAGCACCTTCATACCTGCCTCCATGCACCTCTATACTAGCCTCTGAAATACCTTTTCTAAGCTCCCTTGTGATGCTCAACTAGACCCCTTGGGACTCCACACTTTAAGGTCGGGCTCCCCATCTAGGATCTACATGCTTCTCATTTATAAGGTTGGACTTCCCAATTGAAATCTATATGCTTCTCATTTATAAGGTCAGACTCCCCGACTGGGATCTATATGCCTCTCATTTACAAAGTCGAGCTCCCCAATCGAAATCTATATACTTCTTATTTATAAGGTCGGGCTCTCCGATCGAGATTCATATCCTTTTCACTTATATAGTCAAGCTCACCGACTGGCATCTTCTTACAAGATCGGGCTTCCCGATTAGAATATATCTTTCTTACTTATATGGTCGGGCTCCCCGACTGACATTTACATACAGAGTCACGTGCTCATGCTCGTGCTCATTTTTTCTGTCCATTGAGGCAAAATGGATCTTTTGCTTCTCTAGTGAGGTATGCAAATATATTATAGCCAAGAGTCGTGGCATCCTTAATTATTTCTCACTCTTAATTATACTCATGAGCAAACATTTTAGCTCAAAGACATTGTGAATAGTATTTCTAGCAAAATGGATTTTCTTTTGCTATTACAAGGTACATATCCCGATCGGGAGCAGAGATATATGAAAGGGCTAATTTGGTTTTAGGCCTCAAGCCCTCTTGGGAAGTATTTAATGTCACCCAAGGTTTTCTTATTCACTCCTACTTAGAAAGTATGCAATGTCATTTAAGGGTTCTCATATTTACATAATCATTGGCCTCTTTGAGTGCACAAGGAGTCCTCCTAGTCATAGGGTCGAGTTACCCTTTCTCCTTGGAAGAGGTCGTCTATTGGGTTTTTTATATTATTACCTCAACAACATTCAAGCCGTATTATTATCCACTTGGGGTTCAACTTATGTATAACCACTGAACTCCCTCTGAGCATATCTGTTTTTTCCAAATATTATTATGATACATCCCTACCCAGGTAACTACTCTTTCGCTACAACTATATCAGCCTTCATTCGATTTTGCTCTTTAGTCTGACTCAAAGGGAAAAACTTGTGATAGTATACGGGATTCCTAAGTAGGGACTTATAGTCGTCTGAGGGGTATTCCCGAATGCATGCATGCAACCCACGTGGCACTATGGGTCTTCCCGAGCACTATTACTCTTCCCAAGCATTATGGGATTATTGGTCTTCCCGAGTGCATGCATACAATCCATGTGGCGCTATGAGTCTTTCCGAGCACTATTACTCTTCCCAAGCACTATAGGATTATTGATCTTCCAGAATGCATGCATGTAGCCCATGTGGCACTATGAGTCTTTCTGAGCACTCTTACTCTTCCCAAGTACTATGGGTATTTTCGAGCATTATTCCTCTTCCCAAGTACTACGAGGTTGTTGGCCTTTCCAAGTGCACGCATGCAGCCCATGTGGCAATCTATTTGGAATACTCCGATCTCGACATACAACCAAGAAGTAATATGTCAAAGCATATGGAGGCTCCATGCAGTGTTTGTCCTCTAATAACCCTCCAAAGAATATGATAGATGGATAGACATGGTCAATAAGTTGGTGCTTGAGATACTATATAAAGCTCCCGAAGGTAAGGAAGGGGGGTGGTTCTTTCTCTATTCTAGTACGCGGAGATAACTCTTCTACTTCCCTAAGCTTTCTCCCTTTGCTATATTATTCTCTATTCGCTGTTTCTATTATGTTTTCTTTCTTTTTCCTTGGCGGACATTGACTTGAGCGTTGGAGGGGTCGCACTGGTGAAGTCAGCCCACCCTTAACGTCCACTTCCATTGCATACTAGGATCCTCGACATCAAACCCCAGGATTAGCAAGCTTTGTTCCCTGACAGCAAAGGAAGAGGAGGAATCCGAGCATGCAGAAAAGAGAACACCATCACATACGTGCAACATTTGAATCAGCAATCTTCTCCTATACCAATCAATATTATTTGTATTGCATTCTAATTTCTTCATGATACCGCCCAAGGAGAATACCAAAATTTTAAATCCAAAATTGATGGTTAAACATATCCATGTAGTTATACAATCTATTAATTGCCTTTGAATATACACACATCATCTCAATCCATTTTCTGTCATTTTGTCATCTACTAAAGCTACACCCAGCTGCTCTTAAATATTAACATTTTTTATCAAATCCACAAATCCATATTAACATTCTATCTTTGCAACAAATGGTTAGTAATATTTGTCCTGATTCCACAGTTACAAAACTGTGAATAAATTTGTCCTTAGATTGGCTATCTGCATCTTATTCCCTTGTCCTTTTAACAATATTACTAAAAGGCTAATTGACTCAATCAAGGTTTAAAATCTCGACTCGTATCGGAATTTCGGTCTGCGACCGGAACGATACGGTTTCGGTACCGTATCGTCCGTGCCGATACTATTTCGGTATTTTTTTTAAACATTAATATTAATTATTTGATTTTTTAAAATTTTAGTTAATTTTTAAAAAAGAATTTAAGATTTAATTTTACCTAAATTATAAATTCGAATTTATAATTTTAATTAAAATATCTTTTATTTTTTATTTTTTATTTAATATATAAATTAATTAATAATTTATTTAATTAAATTTTACAGTTTAATATATATATATATATATATATATATATATATATATATATATATATATATATATATATATAAAATTTTAATTATAATTTATATATTTAGAAATTTCACCGCGATCGCGCAGTGCGATCGCCTTCCCGATCGCGTTGTCCGATCGCGATTGCGCAACGCGATCGGGAATGTGATCGCCTTCCCTATCGCGCTGCGCGATCGCCTCGCCGCCGCCTTCCTGCCTTTCGTACGCCGCCGCCGCCTCTTTCCCGTGATCGGAACGCAGCGTTTGGTTTGGGTTGTTCGTAACGAAATTTTCGAATTTAAATCAAACGGCTCGGCATTTAAAACCTTGGACTCAATTATAATTTTGATAATGCTTATGCAAAAAAAGTTTCAAAAATTGACATGCAAATTGTTAGCATCTCATAAAAAGGAAACTATATTCCTACTTAATACAATAGAAATAATGGTCTCCAGGACCTCACATGGAACACATTTAAAAATCATGAATTATACTCGTACTGAGTTTGATACAGCTAACAAAAAGAGGTTCCAACAGTTCACTTTTGTAGCTGGTAAAAGTAACTAATGTCAACGACAAGAAGGTAGACTATTCATTGGGTTTTGTTGGGGGTTGTAGAGTAAACCAAAAGTCCACATTAAATCAAATTAATACAGCAATAAGTTATAGGTTAAGGCACATCTAGGTGTGCTTCCCTAAACCCCGTCACTTAGCTTGACAATGATATAGATATTTAGGGAGCAACAGTAGCCTGTTACACGTTCTTAGGTAACTGAACTTGATATTATATTTCATAAGTAGACACCTGAAGTAATAACAACAACAACAACAATACTAATAATTGATAGGACCTTCTTTTGGGAGGTCCACTGGAGGTAACATGTCTCTTTGACACCCATGTGTGGCTTTGGCTTGGAATTTCCAAAGTCATCCTCCAGGAATACTGTGTAACCAGTAATTACCTAGTGATCGTTCAGTTTGCTGATAAAAATTGGTTTGAACAACAAACTGCCTCTCAATAAACATAGTTTGGACCAAGTTAAATGTTTCTTTCCATCACCTTCACCTAACTATCAGTACCACGAAATATTAGAATGGAATTACCAACATATAACATCACAAACAAGAGTCCTATCATGAAAAATTGTACATAGGTTGGTTCAATAAGTTGTGCAAGTATAACAACAATGACAACCGTGGTGTCCCAACTATTTAGGACATGTTAAATGGATGTTATTCCACGTATGTCTTAAGGATCTATCAGTTGTCCAAGACATTTAAATAACTTTGAATTGGATTTACAAGAGTAATCATATTGAAAAATAGGAACACATTGGAACCATGTAAACGGAATTAATCAACTTGATCTGATTTTCTGTTTCGATTTTTAAAGTACCATGAGATAAATACAACATCTGAACCTAGCTAATGTCCTTGATTTAATCATACCCATGAAAGCTTTTCATGTCAATTTACTCAGAAAATATTATAGTTTAGCATTGTATGTAGGTCTAGAAGAAAAATTCCTTCCAAAGAACACAAGAACAATCAAATATGCAAAGTCTTGAACTCAATTGGATTTCTAAAGGTCATTGTTTCTATGGCCACTATCATATTAAATTCTTCATAGATGCTAAACTCAAAGAGGACCAATAGCAGTTGCATATAGAGTATCAGCATAATATGGAAAAGAGAATAAAGAAATGTAAGTGCTCATAAACTCAGTCAAATAAGTAAATTTTGAATTAAGATTTATCGGCAGTCCTTACCTTCCTGCTCTTGAGATGATAGAAGTCAATGAGATCATCAGGCTGTGCAGAGGAAACTTGTGCTTTAGCTTTAATATCCTCAGCCTCTCGGAACTGTTTCTCTGCCAGCATTTTTGCAAAACTCTGGCGGCATGACTGCAGCCATATTTTCTGAACCTTGTCATCTTTGTTGCAGAGCAATCTTATGCATAGCACTATCCTGTCATACGAGTCATTATCAATAGGGTGAGGAAGAAATGAAGACTGTCCCAATTGTAACAAAGAAGTCATGATCAGCAAGGCTCCAGTGCTCGCTTTGTTTGCTTCGGACTTGGAGAACTGGATCTCCTTCAATCTCAGAACCAGCTTAGCAAGAGTGCAAGAAACAACGGCTCCAACAAAGAAGTCACCAGACAAGATCAATGATCTCAAATTTCCAGGTGATCCTGAAGACCCAGGAAGCGCTGGTGGAGCAGACAAGGCAATTTCTGAAGCAGCACTTTGTGTCGCATAGGTCCCATCTGCCAACACCATAGGGCGCTTTGAGGAAACAGTAACAGACGAGTTGATCTGCAGAGATTTCTTAGATGCATCGGCTGTTCCCCCCTCTTCAGCAGCACTGTAAAAGGGAAGATCTCCTAGGCTCTGCTTAATTACCTCAAAGCCACTCGCAACCTCTGAAAGTGAAAGGCAGTACTCACCAATGATCCAAAGAGCGCACGAGATGACCCTGGCAGCACGGATCTGATAGAACGTGTCGAGCAGCCTCGTTATAATAGAAACCCGGAGCTTCGGGTTAACCTCAATTATTTCTCTCACAAACAAAACCACATCAATAGCAGAAGCAACGTTTGTATCTCCAAGGAAATCCATCAGCAGATGCACAACAGTGCTTGCAACCTCGGGGAACTTGATAGCACACGAATGGATTGCCTGCACAAGCATCTGTCGGTACTCCCCATTCTTCTCGAGCTCAGTGCTCTGAGTCTTAACTACCTCCTTCTTGAGCAAAAGCACCACCTCATCAACGTTCCTAGATGTGATAAGCTCGAGAGCAATGTCGAGCGTCTTGCGAGTGATATCAAGATTAGGACTTGAGAGGGCACGAAGCACATCCATTATCAAATCCACCATGATCTCCCTGTGCGATGACTTGAGCTCATTGAGGCGATCAAGCACAATGAGCTTCACGTTGTTGTCGCTCTGCGAAAGGAGGAGCTGGCAGTAGGTGTTCGCTGCAGCCCGGATGGCGGTAGGGGCTGAGGACAAGGAGACAAGCGTACCAGCGCTTTCATAGACGACTGCAGCAGAGGAAGAATTCAGGAGAGAAATAATGATCTTGATGTATTTGCCCTTTTCCGCGGGATTGGAGCGGCAGACCTTGCGGATGAGGTCGAGGGCAGTCATCTGGTGGAGTTCACCCCAGTCAGGGACATGGTCCGCTTGGGAGAGGAGGTAGGCGACGGCACGGGCCTGGGCACACGAAGCGAGCATGAGGAAAGCGTTACGACGGGCGGAAGGATCCTGCTCCGATGCGAGCGCCTTCTCGACAAGCTCTGGGGCGTCAGGGATAAGCTGCTCACCGGCCTGGCCAGGGAGGCGATAGGTGGCGGAAATGGCTAGAAGGGCGTGACGTCGGACAAAGGGGTGTCGATGCTCGAGATTGGCGAGGACAGAAGGAACAAGTGGCTCCAGAATCTCGGGCTCAGAGAGGCGGCAGAGAAAGCGGAGCGTGACGCCCCGGATGTACTCATTGGGGTGTTGCAGATTGTTGCGAAGGTTCTGGCAGATGAGGATCATCTCCGGAAGGACACGACCGCGGGCGTCGGTCTTGTCAATGATCTCCAGGTAGAGGAGGAGCAACTTCTGGACGGTGTGGTCCTCAGAGGGGAGGACGTAGCGGACGATGGTAATGAAGAGCTGCGGGAGGGTCTCGCCATTGAGAAGAAGCATAACGGCCTTCTTCATGGCGTCGATCTTGGCCTCCACGCCGTTGCCCTCGAGAGCTTCCTTGATCTCGTTGGCCATAGCGGCGGACCCCTTGTCGAAATGTATCAGGAGGGTGGAAGACTTCTCCATTGCGCGCGATCGATTCCTCCTCGCCCACAGGAGAGATGCGAGAAATCTAGATCTGGATCGGATCTGAAGAAGACACCGGAAATTGGGAAGGCGGACGAGTCGGAAGAAACGACGAGGGCGAGATCTGGATCGCGAGAAACGAGGGCGGGGAAGCAGAACGAGGAGTCACACTCCGGCCCACGTTTATCTCTTTTCATCCCGCGCCCAACCTGGTTTACTGAAATGGTTCAAATTGAGGAATTGGGTTCGACCAAATCCGGCTCAATTTACTATTTACTAGTGTTTTTTTAATATTTGTGACAATTAGAAAGAAATCTTTGGATGTTGATTTTGTCAAAGACATCCATTCTGCTCCTCGTGGTTTTCTATCGGTATGTTCTATGGTCGTTGTAAGGGAGGTAAATTATGAAGAGTCCTTTAAATTTTGATGCATTGGCCAAAGACAATAGTGGGTCATCTGAACCCAGAGAGAAATTTTAGATCTTCCTTTGGAATCGATCCGTATCCATTCTATAATTGTCACACTGTCTTGGCCAACGCCCCATCCCGTCCATTTTGTCCAAAGATATCCAATTGATTAACATTTTTACATATTGATTGATGTGGAGAGAATTTAGAGGTTCAGGTAGGCGAAGCTTTGATTTAGTCAACAATGGCATGTACATGGATCAGGTCAACACACAAATCACATCGGGACTTTGAGTGATGAATAGACTAGAATTTGGTGAAGCATAACTAAGTTATTCATAACTAATCTTAGTCAGTGTTAGTATAGATTACAATAACAAGCGTGAGTCTATAAAAACTGTAAACACTTATAGATTTCACTCATATTCTAAGTTCTTCGATCTACTTCGAGCTTTTAGAAGAAGACATGTTTGATCTGAATTTTGTTGTCCAAAAGACAATTACAGTTCTAAAATCGAAAAGTCTTTCTTGATTCACAAATTAAATCCCAATCGTGCCTTTGAATGTTCTCTCCACAACACACACAACATCGTCTACTTTCCTTCTTTTTTTTTTTTTTGTTCTCTTGCACTCTGATTATTCTTATAACTTGGACGAAGACCTTTCATCTCTAATTTCATTAAAGCATTGGTTGCACAACGTATAAGCAGCCATAATGCTTAATGCATTGGTTGCGCAATGCATGCGCTGTCAATTTTAAATGCATTGATTGCATAACGTATGTGCAGTAATGCTAATATCTCTCACTCGTCCAAGTTATGTCACAAAGACAAATTGTCACATAAACCAGATAGTCACACAGATTAATAGAACATAGATCAGTAGTCACAAAGATTAGTTAGTCACAAAGATTATATTAGAACATTCAATTCATACATAGGAAAAATAGTTCGTGCAACAACAAACATATTGAACATTCAATGCTAAGAAGGTTAGCTCCTAGGGTTGTCCCAGTTGGTAAGTGTAAAGGAGTAACTCTTAAGTGGACATAGGTCAATTTTCAAGGGTTTCACCGCCCTGGGCTATCGATCAACCCCCTCCTTTGCACTTGCAACTTGGGATCTTGATTTACCTCCTCCATCGATAGGACCAGTTGGAGGGGGCTGCTAATGTGGCGGTTCCACGTTTATTCAATGTTAAGAAAGTTGTTACACCTTACTTAGTCACTCTTCAAATGACACTTAGCCACTTTTCAAATTGGTACACAGTCATTCTCCATGTGGCATGCAGTCGTTCTCCAGGAGACAATCAATGGTTTGCAATTTACCCTGATTAAATTATTTACATCAATATGAACATCTCTAATATCTCAATATGACCATTATGTCAAGAGCGTATTCCATATTTTAATATTCACAATTACATTTCCATACTAAATAGAAATGGATCGACCAGTGAATAATCTACAAAGATGTAGATACTTTTAATCTTCCTTTTTAGCTAGAATCTATTCATTTTAATCAGCCATTTTTCTAGTCATGTTACATAAACTGAATCATTCATAGTTAATAGGTTTACAAGATAAAATAGCAGACCCTAATTAAAACCTTAAGTAGACTGCTAAATAGTCACTTAGGACAAATACTGAGATTAACATATAATCTCAAGAGCTCACGTTGTAGAGAAGCAAAGATACATTCTTCTACTACTTTTATTGTCACTATAGCACATGTGGTATGAATCACATGTTATGATATTATTCTCTTTACAAAAATGAGTGCATGTTTTTCTCATATTAACATCGTATAGATTTCAATCAAGACATTCTCAATGTCTAATCTTGAATTCAACTCATGAATTCTCATCTAACTTCAAACAGATTTAGTAAATGGTGGATATATTTACTTTAATCATGATCTCATCTTGATACAAATATCAAGACGACCCCATCTTACAAATATGTCTTTCTTTACATATAACTACACAAGCTATCTCATAAGCAATAGTCTTACCCCTATTTATACTCAACGAATAGAGATGATTGTCCATATAAGAGAATCAATCTTAACCTGCCAATATATTCACTGAGAATTTATATGAATGTAATATGAATTTTTACACTGAATAAATTATAACATTTCTCAATCAAATTATCTCATAACATCTGATTGTTATTACAACTTTGTTACATTCTTTAAAGTTCCAAAGACTACACATGTTCATAATTAAACTTGATTGAGTTCTAATTCATCTCACCCAAGCTAGGTTTTCAATACATGTTAATCTTATTGGTTTTTGTTAGATGAAAATTTCTTTTTTATCTTAATTAATTTTAATGAGAAATTTTAAAGTTGTTAAACTTGTGTTAGATTCAAGTTTAGCTTGAGCTAATCAAGTAGGTTTTTCCAACATTGACTTTCAGGTCGTGGCAAGGCATACAACCTTCTTGGATATCGGATGGACCACTTCCTAGACAAAGTCAATAAAGGAATCAAATACTTGACTCACTTTGGACTAAGCCTTAGTCTAATTAGTTAAAGACTTAGTGAGTTAGCTTCGGTCAGTTTCACTCGACTTAGTGCACCAAGTTGTGGCGAGGCATATGACCTTCTTGGATATTGGATGAACCACTTCCTAGACATGCACTTCGAAAAGCTTTCCTAACTTACTATCAGTTCATTTCGTCTTAGTACTAGGTTGTTCAAGTTTAAACTACTTTGTTTCCTATCTAGTTCATTCTAAATTAACTAAAGCATGCAAAGTTTAACTAAACAAGAAAACAAGCAAAGTGTTAGCTCCCCCTAAGTGATAACTAGGTTGAGTTTTGTTCACTAAGTGAACTTGACTCTTGGGAACCCAAAATTGATTTGGTCCAATTTGGTTGACTAAGCTAGACTTAGGAACCCATGCTTGGATTCGATTCTTAGTATTTCGGCTAAGTAATGACATGTATAATTTATAGGAGGATTTAACTCTGTGTCCGAGTCTGGACTTGTTGTACACAGCTCACTGAGATCCAAGCATTATGTTGAGATACTTGGAGCTCGAAGTGAACTTTTCCAACGATCCGGTTAGATCTTCTACTTGTCTTTTTAGGACTGAGTTCTCTTCCTCAAACTTTGCAACTTGAGTTGAGTCTCTATCCTTAATTTGGCAAGTCGAGTCTTCGAGTTACTTACTCCTTAAGTACTTGGACTTCCTTAAGAAGCGAGTCGACTCGATTCTCGGACTTAGCTAATTTCCTTCTTAGGCATGCAATTATATTGTAAAGCTTATTTTCTAAAGGAGAAGTTACCGCGTCTAGTCCTTCGGAAACGGATGCGGATCCGTGGCTTCTCTCGGACTCGGACTCGAAACTTGACTCGGCTTCGGAGCTTGATTCGACCATGAATGCCACGAAACTTCTCTTCGTCTCTTCTGCATCTGATTCTTCTGAAGATGATTCGTCTCATGTTGCCTTAAGTATTTTCTTCTTCTTTTCCTTCTTGGGGTTTTCTTCCTTTTTTAGATTCGTGCATTCCGACTTGTTGTGTCTTTTTCCGTTGCACTCGTAGCAAGTCACTTCCGATCGGGGTCTCGGCTTGTTGTCAACAACCTTCCTAGCATCCTTCTTCGTAAACTTCTTTCTTTGGTTGAACATTTTCTAGACCATATTTACGATTTCCTCTTATCCGTTTAGGTCTGACTTCGACTCGTCTTCGGACTCACTTTTCGTTTTTCTTTCCTTTTTGGTCGAACCTGCCACTAAAGCAATACCATTCTCGGTTTGACCCGAGTTAGCTTATCGTGTAGTTCAAATTTGCAAAATAATTCGTCTAGTCTAATTGTGGAAAGATCCCTGGAGAATTTATAGGCATCGACGATGGATGTCCATAAGACATTCCTCGGGAATGCCTTAAGTGTATACCTAATTACATCCCTATTTTCTATTTGATGTCTGATTAAATACAATCCATTTAAAATATCTTTTATTCTTGAGTGAAGTTTACTAGCATTTTCATTTTCGTTCATTTTACAATTAAAAAGTTTATTAAGTAACACGTCCCGTTTAACTATTCTAGTGTCATTAGTGTCTTCATGCAATTCAATTAATTTGTCCCATAATTCCTTAGAGTTTTCGAAGGGACCGACTCTATTGAGCTCTTCTTTGGTAAATCCACATTGCAAGGTGTTAAGAGCCTTGTAATCAACTTGAGCTCGTTTCCTAACATTCGTGGTCCATTTCTCCGATTCTAATAACTCGCCGGAGTTGTCTATCGGAGAGACGAAACCTTTCATAATCGAAAACCACACCTCTAGGTCAATTTTCAAGTAGCACTTTATTCGTCTCTTCCAATAGGAAAAGTCTTCTCCGTTGAAGAGAGAAGGGTGAATGGTGTTATACCCTTCTAAGTTGGACATTACTAAATAAAATTTTTAAATTTTTATTTTAAATTAATTAAAATTCAGAATTATTCCTAGAGTTATTTAAATTAAACAATATTGTGCAAAAATTAAATTTATACTAAAGCACTATTAAAAATTTATTCTAATGCAAAAGCAAATATTATTCTAAGACAAAAATAAATATTAATACAAAATTATTCTAAGGCAAAAATTAATGCAAAATTATCCTAAGATAAAAATGAATATTAATGTAAAATTATTCTAAGACAAAAATGAATATTAATGTAAAATTATTCCAATGCAAAAAAATTAACGAAAAATTATTCTAATGTGAAAATGCAAAAACTAAAGAAAATCCTAAAGCTCTCGATGGTAGTTGTACCAAATTCGGAGTGCCCCTACTCTGATGTCAATTGTAGGATCGAATTACTCCGAGAGAAGGGGAGTGAATCTCGGAGGTTACAAATTTTCTTTAGATTTTAAAAACTTATTTTAAAATACGAGTATGTAGTGGAATAAATGAAATAAAGAGACAAGCTTTTTACTTGGTTCACAACCCTAGCCGAGTTGCTACTCTAAGGCTCGTAGCTCTTCCAAGAGCTACCTCGATGGGCAATCACTATAATACCCTCCAACTCGAGAACTCTTGACTTCGGAGGGATTCACTTTTTTAAAAAATAAGAGATAGGTAACACTCTACATTCTCTTTAAAATTAAGTACATAAAAGCAAAAATGAATACAAATATTAAGAGCTAAATTATAACGACACTTTTGGAGATTTAGAAGTAGGCACGGAGTGTCGAAAATGCGTCTTCGTGAAGGGATGAAGCTCTTGTGGACGAAGACAAATAGTAGCAACACTTAGGACATAGTAGATGAGTTATATTCGGTGATGGTCGTGCATTTCTTTTATAAAGCTTTTCCAATCGACTAGAATTCCCTCCAGTCAACTCTATATCAGCCCGTCGATATGGTACTTTTGGTCTTCCAGTTGACTGAACACGCCCTAGTCGACTTCAGGTTACCCGACTCCGCATCAAGAAATTTGCCTCTCTAATCGACTGAAATTCCCCAGTCGACTGAAAATCTTTCCATCTATGCTGTCAGATCTTCAATCGATCACCAGCTAATCCTGTCAACTAGGTATCCGATCGACTCGTCAATCGATCGACTGCTAGTCTAGTCGATCAACTTCATCGACTAGAATCCATTCAATCGAGATCCTTAACACAATCAAACAATATGAAACATGATAGTAGTAGTAAAACTGCTCGATCTCGACTTCTAAATCTCATGCAGACTATCCGTCGAATCGACGCCTAGCTTTGTCCCCCTACAGAGAACTCGGCTTAACCTCTCCACTCGAGGCTTATCTGTCGGTTGTCCTGCCAGACTTACCATTCTTGACATCCGATCTGACCCACCAAGGCTTCCACTAGCTGTTCGGTCTTCCTGACCCAACTAGATTTTTTGTCGATTATCTGGTCTCCTGACCCAACCGGTCTTCATGCCAAATGTTTGGTCCATTCAACCCATCTGGACTTCATGCCTAGTGTTCAATCCTTTTGATCTGTTAAGACATCTGTCTAGTATTCGGTCAACACGACCTACTAGGACTTCTTGTTAAGCCTGCATACTTAACACTCATGTCAGAACACAAGTAAATTCTAACTTTAACTATAGTTCACACATCAAAATTAAGGAGTGATGCTCTTTGCACCAACAACGATATAGAGGTAGTGATGCAAATATGATAGTCTTTTTAGAATATGGAAGCTAGCTCGAATAGTGGAATTATCATTCTCAGTATAAATAGAAGGGGTTGTTTCAAATCACAGGGAAGAATTCATGATGAAATGTGTAGGGGAAAACCTGAGAAGTGAACTTACAACATATTTCATTGAGAAGAAGACAAAGGGATATTGTGGAATGTGTGAACCCTAACACATGCATAGGAACTCAATACTGGGCAAACCGAAGGTCAACAAGGGTTTTCTTTTGAATCAAATGTATAAGTTTATTTATATTGCTCATCACCATGTAAATGGGTTTGTAGGATGCCAATAATATCTTATTTTTTGATCCAAAAATGAGTATTGTTTAGTCAGTCAGATATATCTCCTTTGCCTAGATTAAAAAGGGAGGCAAGTAATATAGAGAGAATTTAAAGGTCTACATGGTGAAGCGTGACTTAGTCAATAATGATGTGTACATGGGGTCAAGTCTGTTAGTAATATATGAGAGATGTCCTAAGGCAATCGCCTTATGTATGAACCATTTATATGATAAATGAAGATTCACTATTTGAGTATACATGTTTTATGTATTTGATTGGATCTTAAACTCATTTACTGAATGCCCACGATACGATTCACAGCATGAGAGAATTTGTGATTGGATCACAACTAGTGAGTATCTCTACATGTGTAATTGTGATGTATCAGAATTATCCCTAGTCGATGAATTGATGGATTTGGACACCATCAATTTCGAGACTAGCATGAGGTATACTCCTTGGTGTATCCAAGCAGCTGATTCTCACTGGCTGGAGACATAGTGATGTCCGGAGTTAATCGTGGATGCTAGTTATGGTAACTAGTTCATTGGAGTGACCAGCCGTAAGACTTCATATGGTTCTCTGCATATATAGATATGCCAATGAAGTTCTTACTGTGGCTTAAGTGCGATGTTCCTTTGACTTGCGGTATTCAAGTCATCTTGATCATGGAGACTTATGCTTTGACATCTTAAGCAAACATCTCTAAGGAGATGTGGACCCGGGATGATTGGGTATAAGTCGTGATCAAGGTGTTTGAATAGCCTATAAAGGATTCACCACTCCTTGCGAGGAGATGTATACCCATGGCCTCTCGTCGGATTGTTACTAAAGTCTTTGGCCAAAGCATTACATGTTTAGAGTAAGGTACTCTTCGATACATGTGGAGTAACTAGAATCCGTAGGATGAGGAAATGATACTTGGGCTAGGTGTGACGTAGTCAGCCTAGTGGGGACTGACACTATAGACCATGCCCTGAACCAAGTGGGTATAAGATGAGTGAAGGGAATGGGGCACGATTCATTCGAGCTACTGAAGGGTTTCATAAATAGTTCGATCAATGCTGATCTTTTCGGTCGGGGATCATGATGTACTACTAGGTGCCACTCATGATCGTTCTATAATTAATGGTTAATTATAGACGGCCAACATAAACCGAGAACCTATTTGGTCACACGCACAACGAGTGTAATCCAAAGGATTTAAAACGAGCTTGAGAATGAGATTCTCAGACCGAGAGAAACTATGTTTGGTTGGACCAAACATAAAGCGAGCATGAAATTGTTTCAGTCGCAATGGAAGTGTGGATGGGCCGTGTCTTATGAAGACATAATGGATGAACCAAAATGGTTTGGTTCTAATCCAATGGATGAGAATAAACCAAAGGGTTTGATTTATTTTAAACGAATGAACCAAAAGTTGGTTCGGTTCGTTTTAACTTAAAATAAACCATCATGGTTTGGTTTATTTTAACTTATCCTAATGGAGCGGGTTAACGGGCTTTATGGATATGATCCATTAACCATTAAGAGAATTAGTTCTCTATAAAGAGAGGCTTAAGGGATTGTTAAACCCTAACTAATCCAAACCCTAGCCCCCTTGAGTTGCCGCCACCTCCACCTTGGAGTTAATTGGCGCCAACCCTAAAGTCGCCGCCGCCAGCTTGTGTGCCGCCAAGTCTTTGCCGGCGTCAAGCTTCAGCCGAGAACCTCCGGCGACCCTCCGGCGATCTCCTTTGGGTTCGGTGATAAGGTGAGCTTCCATCTTTCCTTAGCCGGCCTCTATTCCTCCACCAAAAGCTGTCCAGTTTTTCTGGACAGCTTGTTTCTTTGTTGTCGGAGCGTCGTTTGGACGACGGTTAGTGCTCCGACAGCGGTTAACTTACCGGGGATTTGATCTCCGGTAATCCTCTGAGGTGGAGGACGAAGGATTCGTCAAACGGTTGACGAATACCTCTCTGGAGAAGCGAGTTTTGAGAACTCGTTTTAGGATCCGAATTTGGATTCGGATCGTGATCATCTCTCGATCACGTCGTCTTCAACACGAGGCTAGTAACCCGTACGAAGACGAAGCTCGTGACTTAGCGAAGTCATCCCGAGGAGCTCGGCATGGATACGGATAGAGACGATTCTTACGAGGATCGTTCCGGTTGATGCCGTTCCCGCTACACGTCATACGAAAGGTATAACGTAGATAAATTTCTTTTATTGCAAATTTTAATTTACGGTTATGTCTACACTTGTTGTAATATGCATGCGTGTGTTGTGTGTGTTGTAATAAATATAGATTTATTATTTTTAATTGCTTCCGCTGTGCTCATGTTTACGAAACATGATCGAACACACACACGCTGCGGTGTCGGAAACCCAACAAAGTCAACACACAGGTCATGTCAGAACTCTGAGTGATGGATGGACGAGGACTCGATGGGACATAACCAAGTTGTCCATAACTAGCCCTAGTCACGATGTGACTCAGTCAATCGTCATTAAATATTGTAGAGTGACTCGACAACCTATATAAAGACTTAGCTATGCATGCACATAGATAGTAAGAACTTAATAATGAATAGAGGAGTCAATTACAGGTTTTGATCAACTATCATTTTATGAGTCAATTACAAGACGCATCCTCGCTTTCATTTGTGTAGGCATCCCTTCACCTTCATCTTCCTACATTTATGCAGCAACAAATTGATTTTTAGGTGACTCTTCATCTATAGTAAATGTTACAGTAGATCATCGTGCGTGTCTCTTCACATGACATCTCTTCATTCTCACATGTCTTTTCAACTCCGAACACCAGTTTCTATCGCCTCTGTACAAGCCATATAAAGGTGGCAGATAAGACTAATCTTCTTGAGCTATTCTATTTGTGATTTTCTCATCATCTATTCTTTGTTTTGGCTCGAGCATTGAAGGAGATTCGTCAAAATACGTTTTAATTCACTTTTCATGTGGTGTTATTCCGAGAGATCATTTCAAAAATTCATCATCCTCTTAAGATCAATATGTGATATTCTTAACTGCGAGGATTCTATCTCATGTTGCCAATCAGAACATTGATTTTGTTATTTTGATAAAATTGAATAATCCCACATCAAAAATTTAGGAAATAAAAAAGAGTCTTAAGGCTATAAAAGACTCATATCGTTGTTTATTTTGTGCATTGCAATTGTTTCTACTTCTGGTTCAGGCAACTCTCTCTTTTTTTTTTGTAATACTTCAATTCTGTAATATCTATTATATCAGTCAAATATTAGTTTGAGGATTAGGCGAAATTGGCCAAACCTCGTTAATTGTTTTGGTATTGTTCATGTCTAGTTGATGGCTATTGTTGTAGATTAACCTGTTTGAAGTTCAATTTGTTTTTTCCATTTCATTTTTTGTTTAGCTATCAACTGGAATTGTAGCATAAATGACATCAACAACAACCGTTTCTTCATCTTTGATCTTGGTTAGAAATGTAGTGTCTAATGTTAGATTTGCAGTGGAGATATTTGATGGCACTGGTCATTTCGACATGTGGCAAAGTGAGGTTCAAGATATTCTTTTCTAGCAAGGTCTAGACATTGCTATTGAAGGAGTGAAACCAGATGAAGTTGAAGAAAAAGAATGGAAGATGATCAATAGAATGATGTGTGGTACTATTCGATCATGTCTTTCCAGAGAACAGAAATATATTTTTTCTAAAGAAACTTCTGCAAATAGATTATGGATAGCACTGGAGGATAAATTCTTGAAGAAAAGCAGTCAGAACAAACTCTACATGAAGAAAAGATTGTTTCATTTTAACTATGTTCCAGGTACCACTATGAATGATCATATTACTAGTTTTAATCAACTAGTAACTGATTTGATGAATATGGATGTGACCTTTAATGATGAAGATTTGGCTCTAATGTTGATGGCATCGCTTCCTGATGAATTTGAGTATCTTAAACTACTCTACTTCATGGAAAAATTAATGTGTCTCTGAGTGAAGTAACCGTTGCCTTGTATAGTTATGAATTGAGAAAGAAAGAAAAGCAAGGAAACACAAGTGTAGAAGCACAAGCTCTTATTATCAGAGGTCATTCACAAAATCAGATGAAAGGATGGCGAGGGAGATCTAAATCAAAATCCATATTGAGTAAAGATAAATGTGCATATTGTCGAGAAAAAGGACATTGGAAGAAAGGTTGTCCCAAACTTAGAAATAAAAGGAAAACTGAGAAGGAAAAAGGTATCTCGGAGTCAAATATAATTGAGTGTGATGATGCAGATTTAGATCTCTCAATTGCTGCTACGCCATCAACTGGAAGTTATAGCTCATGGTTGTTAGATTCAGCTTATAGTCATCATATGTCCCCTAATCGAGAATGGTTTTTTTATTTTAAAGAACTAAAAGGTGGTGTTGTCTACACATCAAATAATTTTCCTCTTAACACGTATGGGATTGGTTCAGTTTGTTTGAGGAACCAAGATGGATCGATCAGAATCTTAACAGGTGTTCATTATGTGCCAGATTTGATGAGAAATCTTATCTCTGGAGAAACTTTAGAATCAAAAGGTTTTGAAGTGAGAGCAAAAGATGGAATGATAAAGATCATATCTCGTGCACGTGTGATAATAGAGGGAATTCGAAAAAGAAATAATGTGTATTATTTTTTGGGTAGTACAATTGTTGGGATAGCAACAGTAACACTTTATGCTGATGAACAAAAATCAGAAGCAACTAGATTATGTTGGACTATCCGAGTCACAAAAACCGTTTTTTGCATTGTGAAAACCTCGGAAGTTGGCCACGGATATGTGCGAGCATAAATAAAAATATATATGTACGTGTTTAAAACCTTAGATATACTTTAGATCTACATGTGAAGAGCTTTACCCTTGATGAGACGCCCTTTGCTTATCCCGCTCGTCCAAACGGCTTGCCGGAACTCGAGAGTGTCAAGCGTACACTCCTCTACAAGTATCCACACAAACAATAGGTGGAGAAGAAAACTAGAGTGTGCTAGCACTCCATGAAACCCACGGCAAGGATGAGGGGGAGAGAAGCTTGAGAAGAGAGGAGGAAGAAGATGAAGTTCTCAATTCCGACTCACACACCATCAAGTGTTGGCTGCCCACATTAGTCTCCCTCATGAGGTGGCACCCCATGATGTGTCCATGATGATGTCGAACATCATCATTGGTCGGCCCCTTTGCCAAGTCACCATGACATGGCATTTGGTCAAGTCAAACTTGACCATTCATCTTCCCTCTCAAATCAAGTCAAACTTGACCTCTTATCTCCCATGGTTGATCAAATCTAACCATTTGATTCAAGTTAATATAATTTAATGAATCTCTATTCATTAGTTTAAATTGACTCGATAAGTCAAATCTAAATTAGACTCATTCAACACTTGAATCAAATTGAGTCCAACTCAATTAGTCTAATTTAGATTACTCTTAATCCAATTTGATTCATCACATGAACCTAATCCTCATGGTCCATCATATGAACCTAATCTCCATTTAATTACCCTTTGTGTGTGACCCTATAGGTTCTTGTAACGTTGGCAATGCTCCTAAACCGATTTAGAAACATAAACAATGAGCGGTATCTAGCAACACATCATTGCTACCCAAGTTATAAGAATGTTGAGATCCAACATCACCTTTGTGACTACTAATTGTGACACTCACAATATGTGACAATGTCCCTCTATCATTGACATCCAGATTGACCGCAAGAGGCATAGACCGTGTCATCCTCTGTACAATCTATATCTTGAACTCCAAGTAGACTCACTCTAATCAAATGAGCTCAATATCTCATATTGACTCATTTGGACATGGTCATGCACTTAGTGGTCTCACTCTATCAAGAATCATGATGTCACTCTCGGCATATAGGAGGGATAGATCTTATCTACATCACTCACATCCCTCCGCATAATTTGTTATATACCCAGTAATCGCCTTTATAGTCCACCCATTTACGGGTGGCATTTAACGAAGCCAAAGTATGCAACTCCTTATGTAGGAAATCATGGTGACTTCAGGTCCAAGGACTAATAGTCATACTAATAGTCACATGAGAAAGTATATGACACTCATATAACGATCCATGATACTTTCTCATGACGGGTCATTCAGTATACATTCTCCAATGCATACCCATGTGTCAACTTGATATCTCATATCCATGACTTGTGAGATCAAGTCATCGAGTTGACCTACATGCTAGTCTCTTTTCATTAATATTGTCCCTGAATGTTAATACTTGACTAGGAATGATTAAGAGTAGTGTTTTCTATATCATCTCATTATCGATTCAACCAATCGATTGATATAGATAAGAACCTTCTACTCAAGGACGTTATTATACTTACTTATTTGACACAAATATAAGTAAGTATAATAACCATAAAGAAATGCCTTTATAAATAGGAATATGATACAACAAAGTCCATACAACAATCATCACATGATTGGCTCTAGAGCTTTGACTAACAATCTCCTACTAGTACTAGTGTCAATCACTGTAGTATCTAATACCCAATGACCTAGTGTGACCATCCTATTTTTTCCATGTCAAAGCCTTGGTTAAGGGATCTGCGACGTTAGCCTCTGTGGGTACTTTACAAATCTTTACATCTCCTCTATCGATAATCTCTAGAATGAGATGGAAGTGCCATAGTATGTGTTTGGTCCGCTGGTATGAGCGAGGTTCCTTAGCCTGCGCAATTGCTCCATTGTTGTCACAATAGAGCTCTATAGGATCTGTTATGCTAGGTGTTGGTGCAATCGGCCTAGGTTGACTCGAGTTTGACTCGAGCAGTACCTTGATAGTATTTTGATGATGGACAAAACTCATGACATGAGATTGTCATGGGAAAGTCCAACATGGGGTTGGCATGGAAAGTCCAAAGCATTGCGAAGTCGTGCGCTTGGTGCTTGGCATGGGAAAGTTCAAAGCATTGCGAAGTCGTGCGCTTGGTGCTTGGCATGGGAAAGTTCAAAGCATTGCGAAGCCGTGCGCTTGGTGCTTGGTGAGAAATGCATTGCGAAATCGTGCCCTTGGTGCATTTGGGAAGTCTTGAGGACTTGGTAAGTTCACTAGGCTCGGGGTCCTTGAGTCGGTGAAGGATGACATTGCGAAGTCGTGCGCTTGGTGCATCCGAGGGATCGCCAGACGGGGTGCGAATGGAGTGAGCCCAAAGGGAAGCATACTTCTAGGGTATGAGACGCGAAGGATGGCGTTGCGAAGCCGTGCGCTTGGCACATCCGAGGGACGTAGGCCGAGGGAAGAGAGCTTCGGTGGGGAACTCCATGAGGGATAAGGTGGACTTGGCCAAGTGGCTAAGACTGAGTGTCGGAGGCTCAAACTTGATGTTTGAGAGTTTACCCGACGGTCGGATGCTCAAACAACTTGGTGTTTGAGGTTTTGCCCGACGTCAGTCGACTGACATAGGTGCCGATTCGACTAGTCCAAGTCGACTAGGGTTCGACTGGTGTAAGACTAGGGTTTTGTGCTTGCGATCGCCATGGATTAGCCGATCGGCAATGATCGTGATGTCGGCAATGATCGGCCGAGGGATGGCGATCGTGATGGGAGTGTCGCGAGCACAGAACGCTCCATAGCCGACTGGGCAGTTGACTACTAGGTCACTAGTCGACTGGTAGGTGATCCGTTGGAACTTGTCTGACGTGAATCTGGCCGTTGTGAGACAACGGCTACAGGGGCAGTCGACTGGGGCCTTTTGGCAGTCGACTGCTAGGCTCGAAAATAGCTCGATGTAGGTTATAAAAGGAGCTCGAGATGGAGGTTTTTGCAACGGTTTTTGTGAAGCTATTGGAGGGGAATTGCTGCTGCATTCCAGTCCTTCAAGAGCCAATCAAAGCAAGCAACAAGAAAGCGATCAAAGCAATTGTGTAAAAGTTCTCTTTTGTATTGTCTTTGTATTTCTTCTTGTATTTCATATTACTTGTTGTAATAGCTTGTGAGAGGTTTCTCCACCTCCGACGTGTAGTCGATAAGGAGTGTTGTTAGTGTCGTGCGCATAACACGAGCTCGTTGAGCTCACCCCGTGGAGTAGGAACCATTCGGTTCTGAACCACGTATATGCTTGTGTATTGATTGTGCTTGTATTGTTGTTATTTCTATTGTTATTCCGCTGCGTATATTAACAACAATTGTAGACAAGCACACGAGAATGAACGAATTACGACATCCAACGAACGAGGGTTATTCACCCCCCTCTAGCCGGCCGTCCCGATCCCCCAACAAGTGGTATCAGAGCCGAGGTCGCTCTTCAAGGACTAACCGCCGCGAGAGCACTACAAATGGCCGGCTTCATCCATCCACCGAAATTCGATGGAGATTTTGCTTGGTGGAAGAAACAGATGGAGGTATATCTCGAAACCGATTTTGATTATATGATTATTATAGAAAATGGTTTTGAGATGCCTAGGGACAAACACAACAAGCCTATTGAAAAATCAAAGTGGACCCAAGACCAAATCAAGAACTTCAAGACAGATCTCGAGGTAATTAAATTGATTAGTGATTTGTTACCTAACACTATTTGGTCTAGATTGGGTGATTATAGGGATGCAAGGGAATTATGGGAGAAGATAATGAAATTTCAAGAAAGTTCCCAATCGGCACAAGTAGAGGAGAATGTCGAAGAAGAATCACCATCCACTTTTGAAGATGTGGATGACTTGGTGGAGACCTCCACCTCTAGCGTTGAGGGGGAGGAAAGGATTTCGATTCCGGAGCAAGATCAAAATGAAGCTTCTCCTAAGAAGTGAAGAGGCCTCCACCAACTCCCTAGGTAACTCAAGTGTTGTAATTTTAAATAAAAATCACATAATATGCTTTGAGTGTAGGGAGAAGGGGCATTACAAGAGCAAATGCCTTAAATTGGCTAAGGAAAAGGCATCAACATCAAAAGTCAATCCAAAGTCAAAGGATGCCGGTGTTCCCAAAATCAAGAGCAAAGAGCACATTGTGTGCTTTAAATGCAACCAAAATGGACACTATCGAAGCCAATGCCCTAGGGGGAGGAAGAAAGGGCAAGAAGGTGCAACTCATGTAGGGGGATCTCCTAAAGCTAACCCTAAGGTAAATTTATTTAATGCACCTTTAATTCCTAGAGTTAAAAAGCATGCTAAGAATTATTTTAGCTCTCTTGCTATTGTTAATGAAAAGCATGCTAGGAGAAACAATAAGGTTTATTGCTTAGGTGCCAAGCATGTTCATATGACTAAAGACAAACCTAGGGCTCATAATTCTAGAAATATCTTGCCTAGAGAGTCAATTAGGAGAGTAGAAGAAAATTTGGGTATTAATCCCAAAAAGTCTAGGCACATGCCTAAGAAGAAGAGGCCTTCCCAAAAACCTAATGAAAATTTAAAAATGGGAAAATTAGAGCTAGAGAACCAAGTCTTGAGGTCAAGACTTGAGAGAATGGAGAAAGCCCTTAGAATCATAGAAAATTCAATTCTAGGGTCTAATGCCCAAAAGTCAAGACCTAAGGTTCAAAAACGGTCTAAGGGTAAGGAAAGTTTGGGTCACAAACCTAAGCCCAAGAAGACTTATCATAATGTTCCATTTAATTATGGAACTATTTCTAGGTCTAGGAAAACCAAGGCTAATAGGGAAGTCATCCCTAAGACTAGTCATGGTGTGAGCTTAGTGGCTAAGGACTTAAGGAAAACCAAGAAATCCACTAAGAAGGTCAATGGAGGAGTCACCTCTAGAGTTGACCCAAGTAAGACCCATTTGACTAAGGCTTCAAAGCCAAAAAGGGTCATTAGAAAGGTATCTAGGGAAGTTATCCCTAGGAAATACCTTGTTAACCCAAGGAGCTCCAATAGATATTGGGTTCCTAAGAGCGTGATTGATTCACGCTATATGGGTTAGGATGTGTCAACCCTAAGTGGATGGGTGGTTAACCTAGCCATTGTGAGTTGACATATTAGGGTGTGCCAATATGGTTTGAGAAGTTAAAAATGATTTAAATTGGCACAATTAGGTCATAGAAGTCATGGTGTGCCATTTTGGGTTTTTGGCACACTAGGGAGATGAATGGCATTAAGGCAAAATTGGTTTAATCTCTAGAAATGACAAATTGATTTTAACACTTAGGTATTCTATACCTTAGTATATTTTAGTTGTCATGATTTGTTTGTCTTGCCATGTCATGACATCATCTTCATTCTTATCTATAAAAATGTCATGATCATGTTTAGATTTATATTTAGATGTCATGTATGCCTAGATCTCATTCACATGCCATGACATCATGATATTGACATATGGTTTTACTTATATCATATCTATGTCATAATCATCATCATGCATAAATTAAAATGAAATTAAGGATTATGGCATGATTTGATGGGAATCAAATAATATTGCCTAGAAATATGCATGAGAACATAAACAAAACAAAACCCACATCTCACAAAAATTTGACTTGTATATATTTTTACACATCTAGATATTGGTGAGATGTTTAGGAAAAAGAAAATAAAGGTTTGAAAAACATTTTGAAAACATTTTGAAAAACTTTGGTGAAGCCTATCTTTTGATAGCTATCACTATTGAATGGGATGATACAAAGAGGGCTCTTTATTGAAGCTTTTCTTAAATTTTGGACTTTGTATCAATCTCCTAATTTAATGGGTAAAATAATTTTCCAATATTTTTCATCCATAGTGTTTATGATAAGTAATATACATACCAAATTTCAAGAATTTTAAACTTATGTATATTTACTTATGGATTTTAGAAATCCATTGAATGTATTTATCAAATGATTATCGATCGCCATGGATGGTAGTCGATCGTGATGAGGGTGGTGACCGATTTACGATTTCGATTTGCCCAAGCTGATTTCGGGTAAATCTTGTTGGTTAGGCCAATGTTCAGCTAGGTTAAGGTCCCCTAACCACTCCTAACCCTAGGATATGCTTGGGAGAGCATTAGAGAGGGTGGAAATCCATTGGATATGGATTAGGAGTTGGGTTGAGGGTGAGTATCAATTTTAAGGTGGATGAGAGTTCATTGTTGAACTTTGCCTTAATTTTGTTTTGGTTTAATGTTCCTATTGGCTTAGGGACTCTCCAAGGACATTGTTGGTGCAATGATCATGGGGGAGCAAGCCTCTAGGGGGAGGTATCCATCATGGAAAGATGGATGTGTATTTCCTCATGGGAGGAAAATTGGGTTGCCTCTCTTTAAGTGATATGGGATCACTAGAAAGATTATAGGCATGTGTTCCTCTAAGGGAGAGATTGTAAGATCTCATTGGGATATGAGACATTCATACCCTTGGGGAGGACATTTTTGATGTAGTGTAAAAAAGGGGAAGAAGTTACCAAGTTACCAATTAGGGTTCGTTGGAATTCTCATTGGGATATGAGAATTGCCAATATGGGAGAATTGGTAGACTAGAGATGGTAGTTTTGTCAATCATCAAAAAGGGGGAGATTGTTGGTGCAATCGGCCCAGGTTGACTCGAGTTTGACTCGAGCAGTACCTTGATAGTATTTTGATGATGGACAAAACTCATGACATGAGATTGTCATGAGAAAGTCCAACATGGGGTTGGCATGGAAAGTCCAAAGCATTGTGAAGCCGTGCGCTTGGTGCTTGGCATGAGAAAGTCCAAAGCATTGCGAAGCCGTGCGCTTGGTGCTTGGCATGGGAAAGTCCAAAGCATTGCGAAGCCGTGCGCTTGGTGATTGGTGAGAAATGCATTGCGAAGCCGTACGCTTGGTGCATTTGGGAAGTGTTGAGGACTTGGTAAGTTCACTAGACTCGGGGTCCTTGAGTCGGTGAAGGATGACATTGTGAAGCCGTGCGCTTGGTGCATCCGAGGGACCGTCGGACGGGGAGCGAATGGAGTGAGCCCAAAGGGAAGCATACTTCTAGGGTATAAGACGCAAAGGATGGCGTTGCGAAGCCATGCGCTTGGCGCATCCGAGGGACGTAGGCCGAGGGAAGAGAGCTTCGGTGGGGAACTCCATGAGGGATAAGGTGGACTTGGCCAAGTGGCTAAGACTGAGTGCCGGAGGCTCAAACTTGATGTTTGAGAGTTTACCCGACGGTCGGATGCTCAAACAACTTGGTGTTTGAGGTTTTGCTCGATGTCAGTCGACTGGCATAGGTGCCGGTTCGACTGGTCCAAGTCGACTAGGGTTCGACTGGTGTAAGGCTAGGGTTTTGTGCTTGGCAGTCGACTGCCATGGACTGGCAGTCGACTGCCGAGGGATGGCAGTCGACTGATGGGAGTGTCGCGAGCACAGAACACTCCGTAGCCGACTGGGCAGTCGACTACTAGGTCACCAGTCGACTGATGGGCATCATCAGTCGACTGGTAGGTGATCCGTTGGAACTTGTTTGACGTGGATCTGGCCGTTGTGAGACAATCTACAGGCAAGATCGAGGGCCTTTGGCGATCGCTAGGCGAAAAACTTTCGATCGGTTATAAAAGGAGCTTGAGATGGAGGTTTTTGCAACGGTTTTTGTGAAGTTATTGGAGGGTAATTGCTACTGCATTCCAGTCCTTCAAGAGCCAATCAAAGCAAGCAACAAGAAAGCGATCAAAGCAATTGTGTAAAAGTTCTCTTTTGTATTGTCTTTGTATTTCCTCTTATATTTCATATTACTTGTTGTAATAGCTTGTGAGAGGTTTCTCCACCTCCGACGTGTAGTTGATAAGGAGTGTTATTAGTGTCGTGCACATAACACGAGCTCGTTGAGCTCACCCCGTGGAGTAGGAACTATTCGGTTCCGAACCACGTATATGCTTGTGTATTGATTGTGCTTGTATTGTTGTTATTTCTATTGTTATTCCGCTGCGTATATTAACGACAATTGTAGACAAGCACACGAGAATGAACGAATTACGACATCCAACGAATGAGGGCTATTCACCCCCCTCTAGCCGGCCGTCCCGATCCCCCAACACTAGGAACCACCCCAAACTCAGTAATGAACTTGCAGATCCAAACTGCCTTCTTTGCTGCCTCTGATGCAGCAATATACTCGACCTCTGTTGTAGAATCAGCAACTGTGTCCTGCTTCGAACTCTTCCAGCTCATAGCGCCACCATTCAAGCAAAACACAAACCCTAACTGTGATCTATAATCATCCTGATCAGTTTGGAAGCTGGCATCGCTGTAACCCTTTATAGCTAGCTCCTCATCGCCTCCAAATATCAAGAAATATTCTTTAGTCTTTCTCAAGTACTTAAGAATATTTTTGACTATTATCCAGTGACGCTCACCTGGATCTGACTGGTATCTACTCGTCATGCTCAAAGTATACAAGACGACATCATGACGAGTACATAGCATGACGTACATAATAGATCCTATGGCAGATGCATAAGGGATCTTCTCTATGCAGTCTCTCTCCTCTCTAGAAGAGGAACTTTGAGTCTTCGAAAGACTCACACCATGTGACATCGGCAGAAGTCCCTTCTTGGAATTCTGCATGGTAAATCGTAGTAATACCGTGTCAATATATGTACTTTGACTTATGCCAAATAATCTCTTAGATCTATCTCTATAGATCTTGATGCCTAGAATACAGGTCGCTTCACCTAAGTCCTTCATTGAGAAGCACGTCTTCACAGACTGTAGCGAAGGGATGTCATTCCCAATGAGTATTATGTCATCCATATACAATACAAGGAAGACAATTGTGTTTCCATTAACCCTCTTGTAGACACAGGGTTCATCTTCATTCTTAATGAAACCAAACTGTTTGATAGCATCATCGAATCGAAGATTCCAGCTCCGAGAAGCTTGCTTTAGCCCATAAATGGACCTTTGCAACTTGCATACTTTGCCAGCATGTTGCGGATCTTCAAAATTCTCAGGTTGTGTCAAGTACACATCCTCGAGCAATTTTTCATTCTGAAACATGGTTTTGATATCCATCTGCCAGATATCATAATCGTGGTACGCTGCAATAGCAAGCATGATCTGAATGGACTTAAACATCGCAACTAGAGAAAAGGTTTCATCATAGTCAATACCATGAATTTGCTTGAAACCTTTAGCTACCAATCGACCCTTATAGGTATGCATAAGAACATCTATATCAATCTTTCTATTAAAGACCCACTTACACCCAATGGGTTTGACGCCTTCAGGTGAATCAACCAAAGTTCATACTTGGTTGGTGTACATGGATTCCATCTCGGATCTCATGGCCTCTAGCCATTTCTCAGAATCTGGGCTTATCACAGCTTCCTGATAGGAGGTAGGCTCATTCTCAATGAGCATAATGTCATCATGGTCAGACAAGAGAAATGAGTATCTCTCAGGCTGACGACGTACCCTATCAGACCTGCGAAGTGGTAGGTCTACCTGAACAGGTTGTTGTTCCACAACTCTTTGTACAACAATCTCATTACCCACAACACTTTGTGGTTCCTATTCAACCTCCATTAAGGCCTCAGGGCTATGGTCCTTATCTTGAATTTCTTCAAGATCGAATGTACTCCCACTAGTTTTTCTAGAAACAAAGTCTCTTTCTAGAAATATCCCAGTCTTTGCCACAAACACTTTATGCTGACTGGGAATATAGAAGTAATATCCCTTCGTTTCCTTGGGATATCCAACAAAATAGCACTTATCAGATTTGGGTCCCAGTTTATCTGAGACTTGACGTCGAACATAAGCCTCAAAACCCCAAATCCTCATGAAAGACATCTTGGGATTTTTCCTTGTCCATATTGTATATGGTGTCTTTATCACGACTTTGGATGGAACACGGTTAAGTGTGAAGGCTGCTGTGTCTAGAGCATATCCCCAAAAGGATATACGAAGATCTGTGTGACTTATCATAGATCGTACCATATCTAATAGGGTATTATTCCTCCTTTCAGATACACCATTTCACTGTGGTATTCCAGGAGGAGTGAGTTGGGATAGAATCCCACACTCAGTTAGATAGTCACGAAACTAATGGCTAAGGTATTCGCCACCTCGATCTGATCGAAGTATCTTAATACTCTTGCCAAGCTGGGTTTGTACTTCATTCTTGAATTATTTGAACTTTTCAAAGGATTCTGACTTATGTATAATCAGATACAAATAACCATATCTACTGAAGTCATCAGTAAATGTAATGAAGTACCTATAGCCACCTCTAGCAGCAACATTGAAAGGGCCACACACATCACTATGTATAAGTTCTAACAAGTCTGTTGCTCTTTCACTGTGTCCACTAAAGGGAGTCTTGGTCATCTTGCCTAGAAGGCAAGACTCGCATGTCTCATATGATTCAAAATCAAATGAGTCCAGCAACCCATCATTATGGAGCAGGGATAAGCTACTCTCATTTATGTGACCAAAGCGACAATGCCAGAGATAGGTTTGGTTCAACTCATTTGACTTGAACCTTTTGGTACTTATGTTATAGATGAGATTCTCTAAGTCTAGAATGTAGAGTCCGTTCATCAGAGGTGCACTACAATAGAACATATCATTTAAATAAACTGAACAATATTTATTCTTTATTGTAAATGAAAAGCCTTTCTTGTCTAAACAAGAAACTGAAATTATGTTCTTCATAAGAGCAGACACATAACAACATTCATCAAATTCTAGTACAAGCCCAGAGGGTAGAGATAGAAAATAAGTTCCTACAGCAACAGCAGCAACCCTTGCTCCATTGCCTACTCGTAGGTCCACCTCACCCTTTGTTAATGCTCTGCTATTTCTCAGCGCCTGCACATTAGTACAAATATGAGATGCACATCTGGTATCAAATACCCACGATGAAGAAATAGATAGATTGACTTCTATAACATATATACCTGAAGTAGAAGTCTCACTTCTCTTCTTCTTAAGATCTTCCAGATATGCTTTGCATAGCGCTTCGATGTCGGTCCCTTCCTTATAGTGGAAGCAAGTCTCTTCCTTGGCCACCCCTCCTTTCGGTTTCAGTGCCTTGCATTTGCCCTTAGCTTGGGACTTTTTTTTTACCTTTAGGCTTGCCCTTGCCTTTCTTCTTTTGCACCATCAAAATGGAGTCAGGTTTTCCCTTCTTAAGGTTGAGCTCAGAGTTCTCAACATGCTGAGCATCTCAGGCAGTGACTTATCAATTTTATTCATGTTGTAATTCATGATAAATTGATTGTAGCTTTGTGGCAAAGATTGCAAGATCAAGTCAGTGGCCAGCTCTTGGCCAAGTGGGAAGCCCAACCTCTGTAGGTTCTCTATATACCCAATCATCTTGAGTACATATGAACCTACGGGAGTCCCATCTTGCATCTTGGACTGAAATAGTGCCTTAGAGATCTCATATCTCTCGTGCATTGCTTGTCCTTGATACAGTTGACGAAGATGTTCAACCATATCAAAAGCATTCATGAACTCGTGTTGCTTCTAAAGCTCAGAGTTCATGGTCGCGAGCATGAGGCATGACACATCTAATGCATCATCTTGATGCTTCTTGTAAGCATCTCGGTCAGCTCGCGAGGCAGTGGCAGGAGGTGCCTCCAGAATGGGCTACTCCAGGACGTACAATTTTCTTTCTTGGGTGAGAACGATTCTCAGATTCCTGTACCAGTCCAAGAAATTAGCTCCATTGAGTTTGTCCTTCTTAAGGACAGAACGCAGGGAGAGAGTGTTCGTGTTTGTCGACATGGTAATCTACAACATAAACAATGCAGAAAATCAATATCATATTCCATTTATCATTTAATTAGGCCTTTAATCAAATGATGCTCCCACTGAATTATAGGATTTTTGTAGAATCGAGTCATGGATGTGGTCAAATCATATTACTAGATTCATACAAACTAGATATAATTCTTGCGGGACAAGATCCACATCATACTACGCCTTGAGTTAGCTTTGGCTAAATTGCCCAAGACTTAGTATGATCGGTAGGTAACAAATTACCGATTACATCTCTATGCAACTATTGTTTATAGAATCAAGATCCACATTTACAAAAGACCTTGAGTTAGCTTTGGTTAAATCGCCCAAGATTTAGTGTAAATGTAATCTTATCTTACCTTTCCAACGGTTGGAATATGTCTATAGTTTTACTCGATCCAATTGAGTTAACTAGTTTTACTCAATCTAATTGAGCTTATTCTTACCCAAGCTATGATAGGCGGGACCAAGATTGTCCCTCCGCACCCTACCAAGATAATATGCGTTGCTCTGCTTTGGCAGATTCAACAACAATAAATGATCAAGATAGTGATGGGTATCAAAACTTGGTAGGCATTTTCGAGTTGATTCGATTAAGATCTAATCTAATCGTGAATGTGTATCATATACGCATTAAGGCCTTAATTACCCTACACTAGCATGCATCACATACATACAAGCAAAATATACTAGCATGCATCATATACATACAAGCAAAATATCCTAGCATGCATCATATACATACAAGCAAAATTTACTAGCATGCATTACATATATACAAGCAAAAACAAATATATATATATATATATATATATATATATATATATATATATATATATATATATATATATATATATATATATATATATATATATATATATATATATAATTAAATTGTGATGAGATTATGACCCTACTATGATCTTCTCAAGCCAATGAGAAGATCGGACGATCAACCTAGGGTTAGCGGCTTCTCCAAGCGCCTCCTTTGACCGCCATGTGTCGTTGGCACCCTCCTCGTAACTCCGTCTACTAGTGGACCTTCCACCGCTTCATTTTGTACATTACAAACATAAAACTCGAGTTACATTCGAGTCTAAAACTATTTACAATAGGAATATTAAAAGAAGAGGCACGACGCACAGGTTGCATACTATATACAACATGCACAACCACAAAAACGACGCACAAGCCATATTATGAATTACAACACATTTTTGTCCAATCACATTAGGGTTTTGGGCCATGACCATCGCAGTATTATACATAATTCTAAATTATGTATTTTACAAAAATTTCTATAATTTTTTCTTTTTTTTCAATTTTATGAGTCACATCTCCGTAACGGTCACGCTAAGCGATTTTCGGGCGCGATCGCGAAACAATGCCCCTTGCGGGGTTAGGGGAAATGCCCCTACTCGCAAAATGAATCTCGCGAGTGTCTCATCTTGATCTTACAGTGCCTTAAGTCGCTGTCCCAAAAAACTAGAGCGAGAATTTGTCGTTTCGGAGAGTTTTTCTCGGTGGTTGAAGCCTACAAGTGTCCTAACACTTGTTGCTTCGACTCTTCAAGAAAAATACCCAAAAAATCTATAAAAGAGGAAATTTATAGAAACTTACTGATCTGTAATTTTTATATCTTATAAAAAAAATTACAAAACTAAACATATACATGCTTCGCACGTGGCTCTGATACCACTATTGGACTATCCGAGCCGTAAAAATCATTTTTTGCGTTGCGGAAACCTCGGAAGTCGGCCACGGATCCATACAAACATAAACAAAAATATACATGTACGTGTTTAAAACCTTAGATATACTTTAGATCTACATGTGAAGTGTTTTACCCTTGATACGACGCCCTTCGCTTATCCTGCTCGTCCAAATGACTTGCCGGAACTCGAGAGTGTCAAGCGTACACTCCTCTACAAGTATCCACACGAACAATAGGTGGAGAAGGCAACTTAGAGTGTGCTAGCACTCCATGAAACCCACGGCAAGGATGAGGGGGAGAGAAGATTGAGAAGAGAGGAGGAAGAAGATGAAATTCTCAATTCCCACTCACACACCATCAAGTGTTGGCCGCCCACATTAAGGAGACTTAAACCATGCAATACCAAGAGCCATGACTCTTGGTCTCCCTCATGAGGTGGCACCCCATGATGTATCCATGATGATGTGGAACATCATCATTGGTTGGCCCCTTTGCCAAGTCACCATAACATGACATTTGGTCAAGTCAAACTTGACAATTCATCTTCCCTCTCAAATCAAGTCAAACTTGACCTCTTATTTCCCATGGTTGATCAAATCCAACCATTTGATTCAAAGTCAATTTAATTTAATGAATCTCTATTCATTAGTTTAAATTGACTTGATGAATCAAATCTAAATTAGACTCATTCAACACTTGAATCAAATTGAGTCCAACTCAATTAGTCTAATTTGGATTACTCTTAATCCAATTTGGTTCATCACATGAACCTAATCCTCATGGTCCATCATATGAACCTAATTTACATCTAATTGCCCTTTGTGTGTGACCCTATAGGTTCTTGTAACGTTGGCAATGCTCGTAAACTGATTTAGAAACATAAGCAATGAGCGGTATCTAGCAACATATCATTGCTACCCAAGTTACAAGAATGTTGAGATCCAACATCACCTTTGTGACTACTAATTGTGACACTTACAATATGTGACAATGTCCCTCTATCCTTGACATCTAGATTGACCGCAAGAGGCATAGACCGTGTCATCCTCTATACAATCTATATCTTGAACTCCAAGTAGACTCACTCTAATCAAATGAGCTCAATATCTCATATTGACTCATTTGAACATGGTCATGCACTTAGTGGTCTCACTCTATCAAGAATCATGATGTTGTAGGATATTTGACGCCGCTAGAGGGGGGGGGGGTGAATAGCGTAGTGTACGTTCGTAGATAGAATTCGATCGCGTGTTCTTCTCTACAATTTCGTTAGTACGTAGTGGAATAGTAATGAAAGCAATAACGAAAAAATTAACAACACGCAAACACAATCGTTTAATGTGGTTCGGAACTGAACGGTTCCTACTCCACGGATCGGGTTCGTACGAACCCTAGCGATGTCAATCACACACCACTATAATAAACACTCCTTCTCAGAACAATCCGGAGGCGGAGAAACCTCGTACAAGATGATTACAACAATAATCAAAAGCTACAAGCAAATACAATGAAATACAAAGCAAGACTAGTAAAGAAAAACACTTTACAAATGCTCTTGAATGCTTGATCGCTAGGTTGATCGAGTAGCACTTAGAGACCCTGAATTGCAGCAGCAACTCGCCCCAAATCGCCTCAAAGAACCCTTGCCAATTTCCTCCATCACAAGCTCCTTATAAAGCTTCAACTCAGGCCGAAAAAGTCGATCGATCGATCGGGACCATCACGATCGATGTCATCATTGTCGTGAGACAACGGCTAGATCCACGCCGGATAAGTCCAACGGATCTACCATCACCGATCGATCATACCCATCGCCGACCGATGGAGTCCTCACTCGACCCGAGTCTTGACTCCATTCTCGGCCGATTTCGAGCACCACCGACCGATCACACGATCACCGATCGCCGAGCCATCATCGACTACCCACCTCCGCAATGATCGCTAGGCCACTTCTCACAGTCAAACCCTAGTTGACTCGGTCCAGTCGACTGCCACATGACACCAGTCGACTGGCACACCTCAAACATGAGGTTTTAGCCCAAGTATGGTTCCCCCATACTTGCTAGACCACCCTTAGCCTAGACCTAAGCCTTCTAGCCACCTCCATCAGCCTCACGCCTCTCAGATCCCTCCAAGTCATCCATGACTTGTTCATCCATCGCGCTAGCCTTCAGGTGCTTCCATCGGCTATGTCATGCTAACGGTGTCTACACCGCCAAGGCACATTGTGTAATATATCGAGAAAAAAAAACAAATAAAATAGATAAAATAAAAAAAATTAAAATAATATAATATAATAATAATATAATTTAAAAATGAGATAAATAAAATAAATTTATTTTATTAAATGGAAATTAGTTATTTATTTGTATTCTAGTTGATAATTTTGGGATTTAAATCAACATGATATGGTTGATCATACAAAAAGATTGGGTAGGTTTTATAAAACTAAGTTGGATTGATAAGGTCAATAAAGGATTTAGTCAAGGGTTAATTAAACCCGAAACATATGCTATAAATAGGAAACTTAGGTATTTATTTTGTAAGTTTCCCATTTCTTCCCAAAATCGCCGTCGCCTTTTCCTCGACGTGCCTCTTCTCCTCGTCGCAGTCGCTCAAGCTCGAACCACTACCGCCACCCTCTCCCCGCACACCGGCCATGCCCAGCTCACCGTTGTCGCTTTTCTCAGTGTCCAGGTCACCGTCGCCACGGGTGACAGTCACGTCGCCGCTCCTTTCCTTCCTCCACGACGTCTTGCATGGTCGGTCGACGTCGATGCTCACCGCGTCATGCACGCCTACTGCCAGGTCAGTCACCGTCGTCACCGCCCTCTACCTCATCCTTGCATCGCCAACTACGGAGGTCTGCTGACTGGAGGGTAGCAAGGGCTTATAAAGATAGTGGCGTTCTTTTTGATGGAAAGATCGAAGCCTTCAATAATGGGGTCTGATTATTCGATTTTATTTACTCTTCTTTCTCCATGCCATTCATGCAAAGGTCCATCAAGAGCCATTCAAGATGTAGAAAAAGACCTAGTAGGTTCAACGATCTCTGTGAAGGTCACCGAGAGGAGGAAAAGAAGCTCATCTTTTCTGAGAAGGATGCATCTTGGTCAAAGTATTCAGTCAAATAAAGGTCGATGATGTTTTGATGGAAGGGTGGGTCCCTTTGAAGATTTTGGTGCATTTGTCACCTACGTTTTCTAGATGGTAATTATATCTCACTGGACTTGTTCATGTCACTGAGGTTTCCTGGAACTTGGTTCAAGAGATTCATACGAGTTTATCAGACTGTTGTGGACCGAAAAGATCTAGTTTGCTCTCGAGTATTGTCTAATTATCAATAGAGACAAGATTCTTAAACTGTCTAAGGTTTTGATTCAAGATAGACTATCGAACATGGAGATTCTCGGACATTCTATGTATCAGGTGGGTGGATTCTATAATTTCAGAATTTAGTGCATATTTATATTGGTTATATTGGTTATGCTGTTTACTTAGGTGGTATCATATTTTCACTTTGTGATTTGTCTAGTATTGTTTTAACCTTATATCTGATAGACTGTGAAATTCTTAGGTTGCTGGTTTATCGTTGGCATATGGTTATAAATTGCGATTACTGTTATACGTAGCTAGTTATCATTGAGATAGAAATGATTAGATATTATTGGTGTTAGGGCAATCTCTTGCCGTAATATGGTTTTGATGGTGTGGCAAAGGGTTTAAGTTAGTTTGATATGTTGATTTGATATGTGCGTTGAAGTCGTGCAGGACTTAGTAATTCGCACATAGAGCCGTGGCGAGTTTCACATCTCATGACTCGTGCCTTGAGTCGGTGAAGGATAGCTTTGCGGAAGCCGTGCGCTTGGAGCATCCGAGGGATCGCCGGACGAGAAGCTTGGAGTGAAGCCGGAGGAAGTAGACTTCGAGGCAAGAGACGCGAAGGAGCATTGCAGAGCCGTGCGCCTGATGCTGCCGAGGGACGTGGCCGAGAACGAAGAGAACTTCAAAGGCGAGGGACTCCGAGAAATGAGAGTGAGCGATTGTAACCCGGGGAAGGGTAGCTCTTAGGTGAAACTTGGCCATTTGGCCAAGTGTCGGATGGGTTTTCCTGACACCAGTCGACTGCCATGTCATGGCAGTCGACTGATCGATCCGTGAAAGTGAGTTCGACCGTATACGTGGATTGTGCCGAATGATCGCCGCCATCGACGTGAGCGATCCAAGACCATCGATCAAGGCGCGTGATCGATCAATGGGGTTTCGCCGCAGAACCGTTAGCCGATGGCGCCGATCGACTACGGAGGCGTGATCGTGATGAGGTCCATCAGTCGACTGCCAAGAGTTCCGTTGGACTACAACGGTCGGGATCCGACGTGTTCGGAGGCCGTTGTAGTGACGGCAGTCGACTGCCAAGGGCGGCAGTCGACTGATGGCGGCCAACGGGAAGAAATCAGCCCTCTCTATAAAAAGAGAGGGTGTAAGCCTTTGAGAGAAAAATGCTAATGCTCCAAGTGATCTTCCTAGTGCCCCACAAGCTCTAAACTCTTCTTACTCACTTTTACTCCATTCTATTTGTAAGAAGAGTGATCTTGATTGTAAAGGTTACCTCCACCTAGCTTGGTGCAAAGGAGAGACCATTTAGTGGATTGGTTTAGCGGAGTGATTCACCGAGGACGAATCGGGGACCGTGGATTAGCGGCGTAGCCGTGAACCACATTACATTCTTTGTTAGCGTTTGTTTTCTCGTATTTCTATTTGCTTATCTTTATTAGTCTTCCGCTTGCGCTAATTAGTTTTGTAGACGAGCAAATACCGGTATCCAAACGTAAAGGGCTATTCACCCCCCTCTAGCCGGCCAATCGATCTCCTACAAGTGGTATCAGAGCCAAGGAAAGCTTGTCGAGGACTAACCGCCACAACAAGCAACATTCAAAATGGCCGGCTCCAACATCCATCCTCCGAAGTTTGAAGGAGAATTCTCTTGGTGGAAAAAGAGAATGGAGGTATTTTTCGAAACGGATTTTGATATAATGATTACAATGGAATGCTTTTTGCCTAGGGATGAAGAAGGGAAGCCAATAGAGAAATCTAGGTGGACCAAAAGGCAAAGGGAAGAGCACCTTGCAAACTCAAAGGCAAAACATCATCTTTTCAATGTGCTCCCCCAACAAGAGATTAACCGGATCGGAGAATGTGCTAGCGCCAAAGAGATGTGGGAGAAGCTTATAGAACTCCATGAAGGCACATCCGAGGCCAAGCTAGCAAGGAGAGACCTCCTCCGCTCCCAACTATCCAATATAAAACTAGAAAAGGGAGAAAAGGTAACCTCACTACACTCTAGGTTTAAAGAAATTTTAATTGGGCTAACAAGTGTATGTGAGAAGCTATCAAACCGGGATATGGTAATGAAGGCCATAGATGCCTTTCCCCGGTCCTCAAAATGGAGCTCCATGGTGGACTCATTCTATATCTCAAAAAATTTAGAAGTGAGCACCTTGGAGGAGTTCTTCTCAACAATGGAGCTCCATGAAACTAGGCTTGAGGGAATACAAGAGGAGCCTAGAATTCAACCTTCAAGGGGAGTAGCATTGTTGGCAAATAAGGGGAAGAAGAAGATGGAAATCCCCTCCTCCTCCGATGACGAAGCGTCCTCCTCCTCCTCCATGGATAGCACCGAAGAAGCCTATATGGTAAGGAGGGTAAGACGTGCATTTAAGAATTTTAGATTTGATAAATCTAATGATAGGAATAGAAGACCAAGGGGGAAGGTCATATGCTACAATTGCCAAGGAGAAGGGCACATAAGGGACAATTGTCCTCTCTTAAACAAGAGCAAGGAAGAGAGGAAAAAGAAAGAAGAAAAGAAGAAGAAAAAGGGGAGCAAGAAAAAGAAGGAAGAGGAGAAGAAGACAAAGGAAAAGGGAAAGGCTAAAGCTCTCAAGGCAAGGACTTGGGATGATCCATCCTCATCCTCCTCCTCATCATCGGATGAGGAGGATGCCTTTGTCACCAATTTGGCCTTGATGGCCTTTGATGACTTGGATTGCTCTTCCTCCGAAAATGAAGGATCAAGCTCAAGAGGAGAGAGCTCAAGTGAAGGGGGAGCTTCTACATCCTCCTCATCCGAAGAAGAAGAGGACATGGAAACTATGGTAACAAATCTAACTCCTAAGAAAATAGTTTCCATGGTTTCTAGCTTAACTAGAGATCTATTTAGAGCTAAGAAGAAAAACAAAAGCATGCTAGATCAAATTAAGGACCTAAAAAATAAGCTAGAAAATGCATGCTTAAATGATAATATTTCTTCTAGCTTAGATGATGCATGCTCACATGACCTTTATGTGCCATTAGATGTTAGTGATGCATGTATAAATGAAAATAGAGCCTTAAGGGAAAAGGTAGATTATTTAACCAAAGCCCTAGAGAAATTCACAATTGGCTCCAACACCTTAAATATGATCTTAGGGAGCCAAAGAGCTAGCTTCAACAAAAAGGGCCTAGGCTACAAGGAAAAGAAAAATGAAAAGGCCTACAAATGCCTAATAGCTAGGGGACAAGATAAAAAGAAAGTAATAGCTAGAAAATGGATCCCCAAGGAATATTTAGTGAACCCAATAGGAAAGAATTTATTTTGGGTTCCAAAATCCATCCTTAAGGGTTAGAAAACCCCTAGGGTAGTCAACCATATGAACTTGACCTATATCATATTTTGGTTGACTTAGGATGACGGGACAACATTTTTTAGATAGTGTTGGGTGATGATAACGTACCCATAAATAGGTAATAATGCTTAAATCATGATGATTAATGTAATCCCTATGTATATTTGCAATCATGATTTATGTTTTTGAAATTTGGCACGTTATCATGAGAAATAGGTTTGAATCATGCTTTAGGTGATACTTTGTTTATTATCATCATATAATACCTAATGCATGATTATAATTTGATGAAAACAAGTATTTCATGATCATTATGTGAAATTGATTCATATATGTCATTATGATCATGATTAATTGTTAGGTTGATACTTAACCATGATAGAATTGCATGAATATATTGGTTAAGTATATACAAATACCCCCTAGGATGCATCTCACACTCACTATAGGCTAACTTGATTGCAAACTTAGCATGGGTGAGATGTTAGGATGATACAAATGTCCACTAATGCCTATGGCATTTAGATGGTCATTTAAAGTATCAACATAGCAATAATAGACCAATCATGGGGAAGACTTATGTTTAATTCATAGACATATTGCCCAAAGATCATGGTTGGATATTTCATATGTTTTCAAAACAACTCTTTAATCTAAAATCTATGTATTCATGTTTTGGAACAATTCAAAGCAAGACTAGGTGTTAAAATGGATACTCTTATGATCAAAAACCTAGTAGTTTTTAAAGCTTTTGGATTTTTGGCAAATACGTGGAAATATAATGATTTTTCATGTAAACCTATTTTTCCTTGATAGATATACTTAATAGAAATATGCTCCTCAAATTTCATGATTTTTCGAATTTTCTGGAATTTTTAATGTATTTCTGAAATTCGCCCAGAAAATCAGAATTTCGGAATCAATTGTGCCACGATCGCCATAATCGATACGATAGAATGATCGCTCACCTGAAAATCAGCCTGCAATTTTCTAATTTCATATTTTAATCATGTTTTTGGTATTTTCCCTCCATTATACTTGATGCCATGAGCTTATAACTTAGTGTTAATCTTTTTGATGGTGTCAAAGGGGGAGAAATAATTATGTTTAAGTTAATTACCATTAGGGGGAGAAATATATTTTAGGGGGAGAAATATATGATAGGGGGAGAAAATTTACATAGAGAGTTTCATGGATTAAGGGGGAGTTGCATGTTGCTATATCATGTTTATCTTTACATGCTTTCTTACCTTAGAATTTATATCAAATGTTTTTACCTAACTTAAACGAATTGCCACACATCAAAAAGGGGGAGATTGTTAGGGCAATCTCTTGCCGTAATATGGTTTTGATGGTGTGGCAAAGGGTTTAAGTTAGTTTGATATGTTGATTTGATATGTGCGTTGAAGTCGTGCAGGACTTAGTAATTCGCACATAGAGCCGTGACGAGTTTCACATCTCATGACTCGTGCCTTGAGTCGGTGAAGGATAGCTTTGCGGAAGCCGTGCGCTTGGAGCATCCGAGGGACCGCCGGACGAGAAGCTTGGAGTGAAGCCGGAGGAAGTAGACTTCGAGGCAAGAGACGCGAAGGAGCATTGCAGAGCCGTGCGCCTGATGCTGCCGAGGGACGTGGCCGAGAACGAAGAGAACTTCGAAGGCGAGGGACTCCGAGAAATGAGAGTGAGCGATTGTAACTCGGGGAAGGGTAGCTCTTAGGTGAAACTTGCCCATTTGGCCAAGTGTCGGATGGGTTTTCCCGACACCAGTCGACTGCCATGTCATGGCAGTCGATCGCCCGAGTCGAGTGAGTTCGACCGTATACGATCGATCGGATTGCGGGCCAGCCGATCAAGAAGATTATCCCGATCAAGGCGCTGATCGATCAATGGGTTTCGCCAGACCGTTCGTAGTCGATCGGGCGACTACGAGGAGAGCCGATCGATGAGGTCCATCGGGCCGATCGCCAAGAGTTCCGCTGACTATACCCGGTAGGGATCCGACGTGTTCGGAGGCCGTTGTAGTGACGGCAGTCGACTGCCAAGGGCGGCAGTCGACTGATGGCGGCCAACGGGAAGAAATCAGCCCTCTCTATAAAAAGAGAGGGTGTAAGCCTTTGAGAGAAAAATGCTAATGCTCCAAGTGATCTTCCTAGTGCCCCACAAGCTCTAAACTCTTCTTACTCGCTTTTACTCCATTCTATTTGTAAGAAGAGTGATCTTGATTGTAAAGGTTACCTCCACCTAGCTTGGTGCAAAGGAGAGACCATTTAGTGGATTGGTTTAGCGGAGTGATTCACCGAGGACGAATCGGGGACCGTGGATTAGCGGCGTAGCCGTGAACCACGTTACATTCTTTGTTAGCGTTTGTTTTCTCGTATTTCTATTTGCTTATCTTTATTAGTCTTCCGCTTGCGCTAATTAGTTTTGTAGACGAGCAAATACCGGCATCCAAACGTAAAGGGCTATTCACCCCCCTCTAGCCGGCCAATCGATCTCCTACAATTGGTAGATGTTTACCTCTTAATTGTTGGACTAGTATTAGGATTAGACTAGTAGAATAATATGGCTAAGATAGATAAATTAGTAGAAGGTACACATATAGGTTCTTTGACTCCTTATATCCTAGTGCATGATGACATGGTTACATTGCTTACGTAGTTTAGGATATATATATATATATATGCACCTGATGTTTTATTTAGTATTGCCTGGACTTTGTCCTGGCATGACCTCTTTAGTTATACATTAATTAGTTTCAACTATTGATCTCCATTAATGTACTTTTACTGTTATTATTGGACATCATGGTTAAATGCTTATTTGGTTATGTATTGTCGCGATTGATACCATGATTGAGACTAGTAGATAGTATAACTTAGATGAGGTGATTCCGTAGGAGCGAATCTCAAGAATATAATAACATTAGTAGAATCCTAGGTGTAATAACTCAGACGTGCTCGTTGGTATAGGGTCATCCATTTGCTGTAGAGATAGTATAATTTGGATGAGGTTATCTCTTAAGAGCGAATCTAAGGAATGAAACGACAATGATATGACCCTAGGTGTTGGAATCCTAGACATAATAATTCGGACATGCTTATTGGTAGATGACGTTGGTATATGTTTGATCTATTTATTGGTTCAGTGGGTATTGTGATTGAACTATCAGAGGTAGTATGATCCTTAGACGGTATATACCGTTTCTCATATTTCGACTGTCAACTAAGTCTCTCATTCGTAGTTGAGAAAGTTACAGTAGAGTTTTCTATGGTTGCTTTGTATATCTGGGGTCGATCGTGTTTACCAATCATGGATGAGATGACTTACCGTAAAGTCATACTCTGGTATTATCCGTTTGGAGTTAGTGATAATTGGAATCGTATATCGATTGTAGCTAAATAATTACCTTACATCTTAAGTACCCACGAGACCTGTTCGTGGTAGCATGTTGTATCATGCATGATTGAATTGGTAAAAATGATATAATTTAGACTTGTTTGTCTCGATATGTTATGAGAAGGTTTATGATCTTATCGGCCGTGATAGGTGTTCATGTTAGAAGGGTTGGAACCCTAGGTTTAACTACCTTGATGTACTTATTTTAGGAGTTGTGACATACACTTGACTAGCTTTTAGATATACTTTCCCTATATACCTAGGTCATCTATATGTACTCATTTTTTTTATTGTACATATTATTTGGAGACGTATATTGGTTGGTGTTACATGCTTTAGTGACATGCACCATCTTGCATGATTGCATGTTGGCGAGCAGCGACTATTTTGTAGTTGAGCCTGCAGCCAGTTACATGATCTGCGCACACAACCACTCATGGGTTAGTGGTACATCAGGAGGGTGTGTGCAGTAGCTCTATCAGGCTCCGCTGGTCCGCTCATGGGTAGCTGTGATACAGTGTGGTAGCGGGCAGGGATCCCTCCTCTAGACTACGACACCGGGAGATGAGAGCTTTGCTCCTCCACTCTGTTTGGGGTAGGAGGATAGGTGTACCGACAAAGATCCCGTCCACTCTGGCCACCAGAGCAGTGATGGCAGAGTGCACAATTGTCATAGCCCTACCCACTCGGTCTCACCATCGCATGTGAGGCGGCTGACTGGCGTCAGAGGTAACCATGTCATTTGCATCGCATGCATATCGCATGGATTGCATTTGTTTGTGGTTGTTGCATTTTGGTTCCTGCCTTAGTTGTTGCATATGATTGACATGCATATAGGATACATCTTATATTTGGTTTGACGACCTTACTCCTGCTAGTATGGCCTACACTCCATAGACAGTACTTCGTATTTTGCTTGTCGACCCACGAGTCTCGTTCGTGGTAGTTAGTAGATAGTACCTCTTTGCATTACCTCGAGAGTCGAGGCTTTGTCGCGGTTTCTTGATATTCATTACTTGTAGATTTGCAGTTGGTTATGTGTTATGGATGTATTTATTATATTGTTGTCCAGGTTAGTGGCGGACTGATACTGGTACTCTGAGGTTTGAGTTACTCTAGTAGGTTTCTTTGACTTTCATCATGTTCATTATGTCCAGCTATCCATTATGTCCATTATAATTATGCACTTTATTCTATCCACCCACTGAGTGGTTGTACTCACCCCCTTTTTCTCATATTCTCCAGGTTAGCTGATAGAGGATGAGTCCAGTTGACTTACCATTGTGTCGCTCAGAGAGTCCCTGGCCGTGCTGGTCCCATAACATTCGATCGAGATGTCGTTCGATTTTTTTTTTGTTGTTATCGTAATTTGTTTACGCATTTTGAATTTTGTCGAAATTGGATTTAGTGTTAAAATGTATTTTACTTTTAATTAATTGATACTTAGTCGTGCATGCATGCGATCCATAAAATAATTATATTTCTATATTATTTTGGAGTTTTTACCAGATCTGGTTCCAGTATTGTGTTTATGAATATTGTCACTAAGGGGCTCCTCCGTCATTTGGATGGCGAAAAGGCCCCCGGGGCGTGACAATTTTATAGGGGTCACCGAATTCCGCCAATAGGGGCCAGGTCGTTACAATAAAAAGGTGCCTTTTTTATAGACGTATTAATGGCGACCTATTGTCGACGGCAGTAAGCCTATGTTGGCTCGTCGTTACTCACCTGGACTTTCCACCCCTGGAAGTGGGTTTTTGCCTTCCCCAGAATTCGAACTCTAGACCTCCAGGATAAGTACTAAAGTTTATGAATCCTGGTATCACTTGGTTACCAAGATTCATAAACTTTAGTACTTAGCCTGGAGGTCTAGAGTTCGAATCCTGGGGAAGGCAAAAACCCACTTCCAGGGGTGGGAAGTCCAGGTGAGTAACGACGAGCCAACAGGGGCGACGGTCGTCGACCAATAGGGGTCGCCGAATTCCGCCAATAGGAGCCGGGTCATTACACATTGGACTTACGCCGCCAAGACTCCGCTTGGACTTTACGCCGCCAACCATTGGACTTATGCTGTCAAGACTCCCGCTTGGACTTTACGCCGCCAATATCAAACCCTTGGACTTCTCAAATGCCAAGACTCAAGCTTGGACTTTCCCTTGCCAACCCATGTTGGACTTTTTATGTCAAGACCCATGCTTGGACTTTCCATGCCAAGACCCATGCTTGGACTTTCCCTTGACAATTACATTGTCATATGTTTTTGTCGAACATCACTCGAGTCAAACTCGAGTCCTGGTCAATCGTGACCTGGGCCGATTGCACCAACAATCTCCCCCTTTTTGATGTTTGACAAAAACCAAACAAAACATTGAGTTAGAACACTAACTCAAATCCCTTACGAATTATCCCAAATTGGTAATCTTAAACATTCTCCAAATGTTCTCCCCCAAACATTCTCCCCCTTTTTGACTAACATAAAAAAAAGTCTTCTCTCCAAGGAGGTCAATGTCTCATGTTCCAATGAGATCTTACAATCTCTCCCTTGGTCTAAAAATATCTAGGATGCCTACCATCTTCCTAGTGATAAGTCCCATATCACTCAAGAGAGGCAATCCTATTCACTCTCCATATTTTCAAATTGGGTATCAAAAACCCATCAATTTTCCCAAATTGATGATACTCTTCCAATAAATTCTCCTCTTCAAGGAGAAAAATACATTCATCATCTCAAGATGGATACCTCCCCCTAAAGACTTGCTTTCCCTTGACCATTGCACCAACAATGTCTTTGGGAAGTCCCTAAGCCAATAGGAACTCTAAGCCATCAAAATTAAGGTTAGAAATTCAACATTGAACTTTCCAACACCTTAAAATTGATACAAACCCTAAACACCTCTCCTAATCCATATCCAATGAATTTTCACCCTTTATCATGCTTCCCAAAGCATATCCTAGGGTTAGGAGTGGTTAGGGACCTTAACCGCAGCTGAAATCGGGTTAAACAACCTTGGTTACCCCGAAATCAGGCTATCAGTCGAGTGATTCAGAAATCACCGATCGACACGCCATCAATCGACCGCCACCCAGAGGAAGCCGATCGACATCGAAAATCTCGATTTTCAATTATCAGAAATGAGTTTTGGAAAATTATAACTAATTATACGTGTATCGAAAAATCACGAAATTTGATACGTATAATACTTATGACCAATACAATGGGTGAAAAATGTTTGAAAAATATTTTACCCATAAAATAGCAAAATTGATACAAAATCCAAAAGTGACTAATAACTTTAAAGTTTAAGCTCACTTTGTATCAATCTCATCAATGGTGATTGCTATCAAAAGATGACTTCACCAAGGTTTTTCAAAATGATTTTAAAATGTTTTCAAAACCCTATTTTGGATCATATTCCTTGGGATCTATGTACATGACTTGTACACAAGCTTTCCTAATGATCCACCTGTTGAGTTAAGATGAGTTTGGGTTCAACTAGATGCAAAACCTGTGCACCTTGAACTTAACTCATATCCTAGCATCTCACATGTATCTAGGGTGTATAAATACACATACATGTCAATTGGATGTGAGATGTGGGTTTTGGTTCATTTAATCTAGGGTTTCATGCATTTCCTAGGCAACCCTACTTGATTCCCTTATAAATGGGACTTCAAGTCATGCTATTGTCCTTAGTTCAATTTTAATCAAATTAATGCATGAAATGATCATGACATAAAGATAGCAATAATTAAGCATGGTCAATGATCATGATGTCATGACATATGATAAAATCTAAAAACATATGACATTTAAAACTTTAATCCTAAAACATGAACATGACATATACAATGAATAAAAGTAAGCATGATGTCATGACATGTTATATGGCAAACAAAGCATGAAAAATAAAATATATAGGTATAATAATACCTAAATCTTAATATTAATTGTCATTTGATATAATTCATCATATTTTGCTATATTTCTACTTTTCTCCCAAGTGTGCCAAAAACCCAAAATGACACACCAACCTCTAAACCTAAATTGTGCCAATTTGATCATTTTATCAAACTTCTCAAATAATATTGGCACATCCTAAAATCTTTTAGGATTAAGACTCAAATGTATTTCCATGGTGACCCTAACCTTGAAAATAACCTAAAGTGTCACCTTTATCATGATTGAGTTAACTACCCATCCAATCAAGGTTGACACACCCTAACCCCATCTAGCGTGAATCAATCACGCTCTTAGGAACCCAAAACCTATTTGAGCTCCTAGGGTTAATTAGGTATTCCTTAGAGATAACCTCACTAGATACCTTCCTAATGACCCTCCTAGGCTTATTAGCCTTGGTCATTTTGGTCTTGCCTAGGTTAACCTTAGGGATTGCCTCCCTAATAACCTTCTTAGTGGCCACCCTAGGTTTCTTCGAAACCCTAGCCACTAGGCACAACCTTTGGTCAACCATAGGGATGACTTCCCCATTGACCTTGGTCTTCCTAGACCTAGTTAGTGTTCCATAATCAAATGGAACACTATGGTAAGCCACCTTAGGCTTAGGTTTGTGACCCAAACCTTGCTTGCCCTTGGTTGACTTTTGACTCTTAGGTCCTAGGTGTTTACTTTGACTTTTGGACCCCTGAAATTGATTTTGGATGTTCCTAAGGGTCTTCTCAAGTTTTTCAAGCCTTGACCTCAAGGCTTGATTGTCCAACTCTAATTTCCCAATTTTTTATTTCTTATTTGGTCCTTGGACATTATCCTTTCTAGGCAGGTGCCTAGTCCATTTTGGATTAAAACCTAGATGATCCCCTATTTTCTCAATTGATTTCCTAGGTAAAATATTTTTAGGGACATTAGTCCCAAATTTTTCCTTCTTTCCTAAGTGGATATTTTTAGCACCTAGACAAATATATCTATTGTTTCTAGCATGCTTTTCATGTACAATAGCAAGAGAATTAAAACCCTTAGCATGCTTTTGCCTATTAACTAAAGAAGGTGCATTATTGAAATATACCTTAGGGTTAGCCTTAGAAGCTTCCCCTACTTGTGATGCTCCTTCTTTGGTCTTTTTGCTCCCCCTAGGACATTGACTCCGGTAGTATCCCGGTAGCCGGCATTTGAAGCAAACCACGTGCTTCTTGCTTTTAATTGTCGAGGGACCGACATCCTTGACCTTTGATGCCGGAGGAGTCTTCTTAACCCGTTTAGGACACTTACTCTTGTAGTGTCCTTGCTCCCTACACTCAAAGCATATAATATTCATTTTATTATTAATCGACATGCTTGAGTTACCTAGATCCATGGTGATCGGAGTGGGTTCTTCATCCCTCCTGGAGGTTGAGGCTTCTTCTTTATTTTGTTCCGGCTCCGATGTGGATGGTCTCTCCCCCTCAATCACAGAAGTGGATGCTTCTTCCACCTTTTCTACTTCCTTCTCCGATCCGGATGTTGATTCCTTACTTTCTTGTGAGGATGATGAAGCTTCCTCTTCGGTCTCCTCCTCTTCCAAGTCTTCTTGGACCGATTCGGGATTATCGTAGAACTTGACCAACTTGTTCCACAACTCCTTGGCATCCTTATAGCTTCCTAATCTCGATAAAATGTCGTTAGGTATCAAATTAATCAACATTTTTGTTACATTAACGGTTGTCTTGAATTTTTGGCATTGTTCCTCGGTCCATCGCTTCATTTTGAGGATTTCGCCGTTCTCTCCTCTCGGAGCATCAAAATCTATAATCACGGCAAATCAATTTTCTATATTCGTCATTAGAAAATATTCCATTCTACCTTTCCAATACGCGAAATGTTCGGGGTCGAAGGAAGGCGGAATGTTGATGTCGTCACCCAATCTCTCCTTGAATTTCATCTTGTTCCTCTAGCGTCTTGACTCCGGGTTGTTAATCCGTAGAAGAGCCCCGGGCTCTAATACCAATTGTAAGATATTTGACGCCGCTAGAGGGGGGGGTGAATAGCGTAGTGTCCGTTCGTAGATGGAATTCTATCGCGTGTTCGCCTCTACAATTTCATTAGTACGCAGCGGAATAGTAATGAAAGCAATAACGAAACAATTAACAACACGCAAACACAATCGTTTAACGTGGTTCGGAACCGAACGGTTCCTACTCCACGGATCGGGTTCGTACGAACCCTAGCGATGTCAATCACACACCACTATAATAAACACTCCTTCTCGGAACAATCCGGAGGCGGAGAAACCTCGTACAAGATGATTACAACAATAATCAAAAGCTACAAGCAAATACAATGAAATACAAGGCAAGACTAGTAAAAAAAAATACTTTACAAATGCTCTTAAATGCTTGATCGCTAGGTTGATCGAGTAACACTTGGAGACCCTGAATTGCAGCAGCAACTCGCCCCAAATCGCCTCAAAGAACCCTTGCCAATTTCCTCCATCACGAGCTCCTTATAAAGCTTCAACCTGTGCTGGAAAAAGTCGATCAGTCGACTGATCGGGACCATCAGTCGACTGATGTCACTGTTGTCGTGAGACAACGGCTAGATCCACCCTGGATAAGTCCAACGGATCTACCATCAGTCGACTGATCATACCCATCAGTCGATTGATGGAGTCCTCACTCGACCAGTCGAGTCTCGACTCCATTCTGTGGCCGATTTCTCGAGCACCAGTCGACTGATCACACGATCAGTCGACTGCTCGAGCCATCAGTCGACTACCCACCTTTGGCAGTCGACTGCTAGGCCACTTCCCGCAGTCAAACCCTAGTTGACTCGGTCCAGTCGACTGTCACATGGCACCATTCGACTGGCACACCTCAAACATGAAGTTTTAGCCCAAGTATGGTTCCCCCATACTTGCTAGACCACCCTTAGCCTAGACCTAAGCCTTCTAGCCACCTCCATCAGCCTCACGCCTCTCGGATCCCTCCAAGTCATCCATGACTTGTTCATCCATCGTGCTAGCCTTCAGGTGCTTCCATCGGCTATGTCATGCTAACGGTGTCTACACCGCCAAGACACATTGGACTTACGCCGCCAAGAATCCGCTTGGACTTTACGCCGCCAACCATTGGACTTATGCTGCCAAGACTCCCGCTTGGACTTTACACCGCCAATATCAAACCCTTGGACTTCTCAAATGCCAAGACTCAAGCTTGGACTTTCCCTTGCCAACCCATGTTGGACTTTTTATGTCAAGACCCATGCTTGGACTTTCCATGCCAAGACCCATGCTTGGACTTTCCCTTGACAATTACATTGTCATATGTTTTTGTCGAACATCAAAACATCACTCGAGTCAAACTCGAGTCCTAGTCAATCGTGACCTGGGCCGATTGCACCAACAGATGTCACTCCCAGCATATATGAGGGATAGATCTTATCTACATCACTCACATCCCTCCGCATAATTTGTTACATACCCAGTAATCGCCTTTATAGTCCACCCATTTACGGGTGACATTTAACGAAGCCAAAGTATGCAACTCCTTATGTAGGAAATCATGGTGACTTCAGGTCCAAGGACTAATAGTCATACTAATAGTCACATGAGAAAGTATATGACACTCATATAACGATTCATGATACTTTCTCATGGCGGGTCATTCAGTATACATTCTCCAATGCATACCCATGTGTCAACTTGATATCTCATATCCATGACTTGTGAGATCAAGTCATCGAGTTGACCTACATGCTAGTCTCTTCTCATTAACATTGTCCCTGAATGTTAATACTTGACTAAAAATGATTAAGAGTAGTGTTCTCTATATCATCTCATTATCAATTCAATCAATCGATTGATATATATAAGAACCTTCTACTCAAGGACGTTACTATACTTAGTTATTTGGCACAAATACAAGTAAGTATAATAACCATAAAGAAATGCCTTTATAAATAGGAATATGATACAACAAAGTCCATACAACAATCATCACATGATTGACTCTAGAGCTTTCACTAACAATCTCCTACTAGCACTAGTGTCAATCACTGTAGTATCTAATACCCAATGACCTAGTGTGACCATCCTATTTTTTCTGTGTCAAAGACTTGGTCAAGGGATCTGCGACGTTAGCCTCTGTGGGTACTCTACAAATCTTTACATCTCCTCTATCGATAATCTCTCGAATGAGATGGAAGTGTCGTAGTATGTGTTTGGTCCACTGGTATGAGCGAGGTTCCTTAGCCTGCGCAATCGCTTCATTGTTGTCACAATAGAGCTCTATAGGATTTGTTATGCTAGGAAACACCCCAAACTCAGTAATGAACTTGCAGATCCAAACTGCCTTCTTTGCTGCCTCTGATGCTGCAATATACTCGGCCTCTGTTGTAAAATCAGCAACTGTGTCCTGCTTCGAACTCTTCCAGCTCACAACGCCACCATTCAAGCAAAATACGAACCCTAACTGTGATCTATAATCATCCTGGTTAGTTTGAAAGCTGACATCGCTGTATCCCTTTATAGCTAGCTCCTCATCGCCTCCAAATATCAAGAAATATTCTTTAGTCCTTCTCAAGTACTTAAGAATATTCTTGACTGTTATCCAGTGACGCTCACCTGGATCTGACTGGTATCTACTCGTCATGCTCAAAGTATACAAGATATCATGACGAGTACATAGCATGACGTACATAATAGATCCTATGGCAGATGTATAAGGGATCTTCTCTATGCAGTCTCTCTCCTCTCTAGAAGAGGGACTTTGAGTCTTCGAAAGACTCACACCATGTGACATCGACAGAAGTCCCTTCTTAAAATTATACATGGTAAATCGTAGTAATACCGTGTCAATATATATACTTTGACTTAGGCCAAGCAATCTCTTAGATCTATCTCTATAGATCTTGATGCCTAGAATACAGGTCGCTTCACCTAAGTCCTTCATTGAGAAGCACGTCTTCACAGACTGTAGCGAAGGGATGTCATTCCCAATGAGTATTATGTCATTCATATACAATACAAGGAAGACAACTGTGTTTCCATTAACCCTCTTGTAGACACAGGGTTCATCTTCATTCTTGATGAAACCAAACTGTTTGATCGCATCATCGAATCGAAGATTCCAGCTCCGAGAAGCTTGCTTTAGCCCATAAATGGACCTTTGCAACTTGCATACTTTGTCAGTATGCTGTGGATCTTCAAAACCCTCAGGTTGTGTCATGTACACATCCTCGAGAAATTTTTCATTCTGAAACATGATTTTGATATCCATCTGCCAGATCTCATAATCGTAGTACGCTGCAATAGCAAGCATGATCTGAATGGACTTAAACATCGCAACTGGAGAAAAGGTTTCATCATAGTCAATACCATGAATTTGCTTGAAACCTTTAGCTACCAATCGACCCTTATAGGTATGCGTAAGAACATTCATGTCAATCTTTCTCTTAAAGACCCACTTACACCCAATGGGTTTGACGCCTTCAGGTGAATCGACCAAAGTCCATACTTGGTTGGTGTACATGGATTCCATCTCGGATCGCATGACCTCTAGCCATTTCTCAGAATCTGGGCTTATCACAGCTTCCTGATAGGAGGTAGGCTCATTCTCAATGAGCATAATGTCATCATGGTCAGACAAGAGAAATGAGTATCTCTCAGGCTGACGACGTATCCTATCAGACCTGCGAAGAGGTAGGTCTACCTGAACAGGTTGTTGTTCCACACCTCTTTGTACAACAATCTCATCACCCACAACACTTTGTGGTTCCTATTCAACCTCCATTAAGGCCTCAAGGCTATGATCCTTATCTTGAATTTCTTCAAGATCAAATGTACTCCCACTAGTTTTTCTAGAAACAAAGTCTCTTTCTAGAAATATCCCAGTCTTTGCCACAAACACTTTATGTTGACTGGGAATATAGAAGTAATATCCCTTTGTTTCCTTGGGATATCCAACAAAATATCACTTATCAGATTTGGATCCCAGTTTATTTGACTTGACGTCGAACATAAGCCTCAAAACCCCAAATCCTCATGAAAGACATCTTGGGATTTTTCCCTGTCCATATCGTATATGGTGTCTTTATCACGACTTTGGATGGAACACGGTTAAGTGTGAAGGCTGCTATGTCTAGAGCATATCCCCAAAAGGATATACGAAGATCTGTGTGACTTATCATAGATCGTACCATATTTAATATGGTATGATTCCTCATTTCAGATACACCATTCCACTGTGGTGTTCTAGGAGGAGTGAGTTGGGATAGAATCCCACACTCAGTTAGATAGTCACGAAACTCATGGCTAAGGTATTCGTCACCTCGATCTGATCGAAGTATCTTAATACTCTTGCCAAGTTGGGTTTGTACTTCATTCTTGAATTCTTTGAACTTTTCAAAGGATTCTGACTTATGTATAATCAGATACACATAACCATATCTACTGAAGTCATCAGTAAATGTAATGAAGTACCTATAGCCACCTCTAGCAGCAACATTGAAAGGGTCACACACATCACTATGTATAAGTTCTAACAAGTCTGTTGCTCTTTCACTGTGTCCACTAAAGGGAGTCTTGGTCATCTTGCCTAGAAGGAAAGACTCGCATGTCTCATATGATTCAAAATCAAATGAGTCCAGCAACCCATCCTTATGGAGCTGGGACAAGCGACTCTCATTTAAATAAATTGAACAATATTTATTCTTTATTGTAAATGAAAAGCCTTTCTTGTCTAAACAAGAAACTGAAATTATGTTCTTCATAAGAGCAGACACATAACAACATTCATCTAATTCTAGTACAAGCCCAGAGGGTAGAGATAGAAAATAAGTTCCTACAACAACAGCAGCAACCCTTGCTCCATTTCCTACTCGTAGGTCCACCTCACCCTTTGTTAATGCTCTGCTATTTCTCAGCGCCTGCACATTAGTACAAATATGAGATGCACATCTGGTATCAAATACCCACGATGAAGAAATAGATAGATTGACTTCTATAACATATATACCTGAAGTAGAAGTCTCACTTCTCTTCTTCTTAAGATCTTCCAGATATGCTTTGCAGTTCCGCTTCCAGTGTCCAGCTTCCTTATAGTGGAAGCAAGTCTCTTCCTTGGCCACCCCTCCTTTCGGTTTCAGTGCCTTGCATTTGCCCTTAGCTTGGGACTTTTTTTTTACCTTTAGGCTTGCCCTTGCCTTTCTTCTTTTGCACCATCAAAATAGAGTCAGGTTTTCCCTTCTTAAGGTTGAGCTCAGCAGTTCTCAACATGCTGAGCATCTCAGGCAGTGACTTATCAATTTTATTCATGTTGTAATTCATGACAAATTGATTGTAGCTTTGTGGCAAAGATTGCAAGATCAAGTCAGTGGCCAGCTCTTGGCCAAGTGGGAATCCCAACCTCTATAGGTTCTCTATGTACCCAATCATCTTGAGTACATATGAACCTACGGGAGTCCCATCTTGCATCTTGGACTGAAATAGTGCCTTAGAGATCTCATATCTCTCGTGCATTGCTTGTCCTTGATACAGTTGACGAAGATGTTCAACCATATCAAAAGCATTCATGAACTCGTGTTGCTTCTGAAGCTCAGAGTTCATGGTCGCGAGCATGAGGCATGACACATCTAATGCATCATCTTGATGCTTCTTGTAAGCATCTCGGTCAGCTCGCGAGGCAGTGGCAGGAGGTGCCTCCGGAATGGGCTACTCCAGGACGTACAATTTTCTTTCTTGGGTGAGAACGATTCTCAGATTCCTGTACCAGTCCAGGAAATTAGCTCCATTGAGTTTGTCCTTCTTAAGGACAGAACGCAGGGAGAGAGTGTTCGTGTTTGTCGACATGGTAATCTATGTAAGGGATCGGATGGCCGGCTAGAGGGGGGTGAATAGCCCTTTTCGTTTGGATGGCGGTATTTTGCTCGTCTACAAAACGTTAGCGCAAGCGGAATATACAAATATAAATAAAGACAAGCAAAATAGAAACAAGCAATACAAACACCAAGATATAACGTGGTTCACGGCTACGCCGCTAATCCACGGTCCGATTCGTCCACGGTGAATCACTCCGCCAAAACCAATCACTATCGGTCTCTCCTTTGCACAAAGCTAGGTGGAGGTAACCTTTACAACCAAGATCACTCTTCTTACAAATAGAATGGAGTAAAAGCGAGTAAGAAGAGTTTAGAGCTTGTGGGGCACTAGGAAGATTGTTTGGAACTTAAGCATTAGCCTCTCAAAGGCTCACACCCTCTCTTTTTATAGAGGGCTAACTTCTTCCGTTGCCGCCATCACCGATCACGCCTATGGCGATGCTGCTACTACAACCTCCGAACACGTCGGATGCCGACCGTGTTGTCCAACGGAACTCTTGGCAATGATGGACCTCACCGATCGATCACGACCCGTAGTCGACCGCCTGGCCGGCTACGAGCGGTTCGCGGCTAAACCCTATTGACTACCGATCGCCTTCGTGATCGCAGTCTTGCGATCGGCGCTAACGTATGGCGATCGATCGCCGCACAAACCGGCCGATCGATACCGGGCCGAGCTACACTCGATTAGCGGCGATCGGCTGCCATGACATGGCAATGATCGTGTCGGAAACCCATCCGACACTTGGCCAAATGGGCCAAGTTTCACCTAAGAGCTACCCTTCCCGGGTTACAATCGCTCACTCATTTCTGAGTCCTCGCCTTCGGTTCTCTTCGTTCTCGGCCACGTCCCTCGGCAGCATCAGGCGCACGGCTCTGCAATGCTCCTTCGCGTCTCTTGCCTCGAAGTCTACTTCCTCCGGCTTCACTCCAAGCTTCTCGTCCGGCGGGCCCTCGGATGCTCCAAGCGCACGGCTTCCGCAAAGCTATCCTTCACCGACTCAAGGCACGAGTCATGAGATGTGAAACTCGCCACGGCTCCATGTGCGAATTACTAAGTCCTGCACGACTTCAACGCACATATCAAATCAACATAACACACTAACTTAAACCCTTTGCCACACCATCAAAACCATATCACGGCAAGAGATCGCCCTAACAATCTCCCTTTGATGTGTGGCAATCCGCTTAAGCTAGGTAAAACATTTGATATAAATTCTAAGGTAAGAAAGCATGTAAAGATAAACATGATATAGCAACATGCAACTCCCCCTTAATCCATGAAACTCTCCATGTAGATTTTCTCCCCTTATCATATATTTCTCCCCTTATCATATATTTCTCCCCCTACAATATATTTCTCCCCCTAATGTGATTAACTTAAACATACTTATTTCTCCCCCTTTGACACCATCAAAAAGATTAACACTAAGTTATAAGCTCATGGCATCAAGTATAATGGAGGAAAAAATATGTCAAGTTGATTTAAAAAAAAACTGTAGGAGGCATCAAGTATATTTCTACCACTTGTAGGAGGTTTACAAACTGAATTCGGCCTTCAATATTCTGATTTACAGGCCACGATCGCTTATCGATATATGGCGGTCAAATTTCTGATTTTCTGGATGAAATTCAGAAATGCATTAAAAATTCCAGAAAATTCTAAAAATCATGAAATTCGAGGAACATATTTCTCTTAAGTATATCTATCAAGGAAAAATAGTTTTTCATGAAAAATCATTATATTTTACAAGATTTGCCAAAATTCCAAACACTTGAAAAAACACTAGTTTTTGAGCATGTTAGTATCCAATTTAACACCTAGTTTTGCATTCAATTGTTTCAAAACATGAATACATGTATTTTAAGGTAAGAAATTGTTTTGAAAACATTAGAAATATCCAATCATGATCTTTGGGCAATATGTCTATTAATTAAACATAAGCCTTCCCATGATTGGTCTATGATTGATATTTTGATACTTTAAATGACCATCTAAATGCCATAGGCATTAGTGGACATTTGTATCATCCTAACATCTCACCCATGCTAAGTTTGCAATCAAGTTAGCCTATAGTGAGTGTGAGATGCATCCTAGGGGGGTATTTGTATATATATATACTTAACCAATATATTCAAGCAATTCTATCATGGTTAAGTATCAACCTAACAACCCACATGATCATAATGACATATATGATTTAATTTCATATTATGACCATGAAATACATGTTTTCATTAAATTATAACCATGCCTTAGGCATTATATGATGATAATAAATAAGTTATCACCTAAAGCATGATTTAAACCTATTTTTCATGATAATGTGCCCAATATCAAAATCATAAATCATGATTACACATATGCATAGAAATTACATTAATCATCATGATTTTAAGCATTATTACCTTTTTATGGGCACGTTATCATCACCCAACACTATCTAAAAATGTTGTCCCGTCATCCTAAGTCAACCAAAATATGATATAGATTAGGTTCATATGGTTGACTACCCTAGGGGTTTTCTAACCCTTAAGGATGGATTTTGGAACCCAAAATAAATTTTTACCTATGGGGTTCACTAGAAATTCCTTGGGGATCCATTTCTTAGCTATTACTTTGTTTTTGTCTTGTCCCCTAGCTATTAGGCATCTATAGGCCTTCTCATTTTTCTTCTCTTTATATCCTAGGCCTTTCTTGTTAAAACTTGCCCTTTGGCTCCCTATGATCATATTCAAAGTGTTGGAGCCAATTGTGAATTTTCCTAGGGCTTTGGTTAAATAATCTACCTTTTTCCTTAATGCCCTATTTTCTTCTATGCATGCATCACTAACATCTAAAGGCACATAATTATCATGTGAGCATGCATCATCATGGCAAGAAGAAGTATCATTATTATTTAAGCATGCATTTTCTAGCTTATTTTCTAATGCCTTAATTTGTTCAAGCATGCATTTATTTTTCTTCTTTGCTCTAAACAAATCCCTAGTTAAACTAGAAATCATAGAAACTATTTTACTAGGTGAGAGATTGGTTACCATAGTTTCCATGTCCTCTTCTTCTTCTTCGGATGATGAGGAGGATGATGATGTGGAGGAGGCTCCCCCTTCACTTGAGCTCTCTCCTCTTGTGCTTGATCCTTCATTTTCGGAGGAGGAGCAATCCAAATCGTCAAAGGCCATCAAGGCCAAATTGGCGACAAAGGCATTCTCCTCATCCGATGATGAGGAGGAGGATGAGGAAGGATCATCCCATGTCTTGGCCTTGAATGCTTTGGCCTTCCCCTTTTCTTTTGTCTTCTTCTCCTCTTCCTTCTTTTTCTTGCTCCCCTGTTTCTTCTTCTTTTCTTCTTTCTTTTTCCTCTCTTCCTTGCTTTTGTTTAGGAGAGGACAATTGTCCCTTATGTGTCCCTCTCCTTGGCAATTGTAGCATATCACCTTCCCCCTCGGTCTTCTATTCCTATCATTTGATTTATCAAATCTAAAATTCTTAAATACACGCCTCACCTTCCTTACCATGTAGGCTTCCTCGGTGCTATCCATGGAGGAGGAGGAGGCTTCATCATCGGAGGAGGGGACTTCCATCTTCTTCTTCCCCTTGTTTGCCAACAATGCTACTCCTCTTGAGGGTTGAATTCTTGGCTCTTCTTGAATTCCTTCAAGCCTCGTTTCGTGGAGTTCCATCGTTGAGAAGAACTCCTCCAAGGTACTCACTTCTAGGTTCTTGGACATGTAGAAGGAGTCCACCATGGAGCTCCACTTTGAGGACCGGGGAAAGGCATCTATAGCCTTCATGAGCATGTCCCGGTTCGATAGCTTCTCACCTACACTTGTTAGCCCAATTAAAATTTCCTTAAACCTAGAGTGTAGAGAGATTACCTTTTCCCCCTTTTCTAATTTAATGTTGGATAGTTGAGAGCGGAGGAGATCTCTCCTAGCTAGCTTCGCCTCGGATGTGCCTTCATGGAGCTCAATTAGTTTCTCCCACATCTCCTTGGCGCTTAGGCATTCTCCTATTCGGTTGATTTCTTGTTGAGGAAGCACATTGTAGAGATGGTGCTTGGCTTTGGAGTTTGCAAGGTGCTCCTCTCTTTGCTTCTTGGTCCACCTAGATTTCTCTATTGGCTTCCCCTCTTCATCCCTAGGCAAAATGAAACCGGATTCCATTGTAATCATTATATCAAAATCCGTTTCGAAAAATACCTCCATTCGCTTCTTCCACCAAGCGAATTCTCCTTCAAACTTCGGAGGATGGATGTTGGAGCCGGCCATTTTTGATGTAGGGCTTGTTGCGGCGGTTAGTCCGGTGACAAGCAACCTCGGCTCTGATACCACTTGTAAGGGATCGGATGGCCGGCTAGAGGGGGGTGAATAGCCCTTTTCGTTTGGATGGCGGTATTTTGCTCGTCTACAAAACGTTAGCGCAAGCGGAATATACAAATATAAATAAAGACAAGCAAAATAGAAACAAGCAATACAAACACCAAGATATAACGTGGTTCACGGCTACGCCGCTAATCCACGGTCCGATTCGTCCACGGTGAATCACTCCGCCAAAACCAATCACTATCGGTCTCTCCTTTGCACAAAGCTAGGTGGAGGTAACCTTTACAACCAAGATCACTCTTCTTACAAATAGAATGGAGTAAAAGCGAGTAAGAAGAGTTTAGAGCTTGTGGGGCACTAGGAAGATTGTTTGGAACTTAAGCATTAGCCTCTCAAAGGCTCACACCTCTCTTTTATGAGAGGGCTAACTTCTTCCGTTGGCCGCCATCGATCACGCCATGGCGATCATTGCCACTACAACGGCCTCCGAACACGCCGGATGCCGACCGCTGTTGTCCAATCGGAACTCTTGGCGATCACCTGGACCTCACACGATCACGACCCGAGTCGATCGCCCGCTACGAGCGGCGGCTAAACCCTATTGACTATCCGATCACGCTTCGGATCTAGCTAATGATCGCTAACGATGGTCGATCACGCCACAAACTCGATAGATACCGAGCTACACTCGATTGGGAAGGCGATCGCTATGACATGGCAATGATCGGTGTCTGAAAACCCATCCGACACTTGGCCAAATGGCCAAGTTTCACCTAAGAGCTACCCTTCCCCGGGTTACAATCGCTCACTCTCATTTCTCGGAGTCCCTCGCCTTCGAAGTTCTCTTCGTCCTCGGCCACGTCCCTCGGCAGCATCAGGCGCACGGCTCTGCAATGCTCCTTCGCGTCTCTTGCCTCGAAGTCTACTTCCTCCAGCTTCACTCCAAGCTTCTCGTCCGGCGGTCCCTCGGATGCTCCAAGCGCACGGCTTCCGCAAAGCTATCCTTCACCGACTCAAGGCACGAGTCATGAGATGTGAAACTCGCCACGGCTCCATGTGCGAATTACTAAGTCCTGCACGACTTCAACGCACATATCAAATCAACATAACACACTAACTTAAACCCTTTGCCACACCATCAAAACCATATCACGGCAAGAGATTGCCCTAACAATCTACAACATAAACAATGCAGAAAATCAATATCATATTCCATTTATCATTTAATTAGGCCTTTAATCAAATGATGCTCCCACTGAATTATAGGACTTTTGTAGAATCGAGTCATGGATGTGGTCAAATCACATTACTAGATTCATACAAACTAGCTATAATTCTTGCGGGACAAGATCCACATCATACTACGCCTTGAGTTAGCTTTGGCTAAATTGCCTAAGACTTAGTATGATCGGTAGGTAACAAATTACCGATTACATCTCTATGCAACTATTGTTTATAGAATCAAGATCCACATTTACAAAAGACCTTGAGTTAGCTTTGGCTAAATCGCCCAAGATTTAGTGTAAATGTAATCTTATCCTACCTTTCCAACGGTTGGAATATGTTTATAGTTTTACTCGATCCAATTGAGTTAACTAGTTTTACTCAATCTAATTGAGCTTATTCTTACCCAAGCTGTGATAGGCGGGACCAAGATTGTCCCTCTGCACCCTACCAAGATAATATGCATTGCTCTGCTTTGGCAGATTCAACAACAATAAATGATCAAGGTAGTGATGGGTATCAAAACTTGGTAGGCATTTTCGAGTTGATTCGATTAAGATCTAATCTAATCGTGAATGTGTATCATATACACATTAAGGCCTTAATTACCCTACACTAGCATGCATCACATACATACAAGCAAAATATACTAGCATGCATCATATACATACAAGCAAAATATCCTAGCATGCATCATATATATACAAGCAAAATTTACTAGCATGCATCACATACATACAAGCAAAAACAAATATATATATATATATATATATATATAATTAAATTGTGATGAGATTATGACCCTACTATGATCTTCTCAAGCCAATGAGAAGATCGGACGGTCAACCTAGGGTTAGCGGCTTCTCCAAGCGCCTCCTTTGACCGCCATGTGTCGTTGGCACCCTCCTCGTAACTCCGTCTACTAGTACACCTTCCACCGCTTTATTTTGTACATTACAAACATAAAACTCGAGTTACATTCGAGTCTAAAACTATTTACAATAGGAATATTAAAAGAAGAGGCACGACGCGCAGGTTGCATACCATATACAACATGCACAACCACAAAAACGACGCACAAGCCATATTTTGAATTACAACACATTTTTGTCCAATCACATTAGGGTTTTGGGCCATTACCATCGCAGTAATATACATAATTCTAAATTATGTATTTTACAAAAATTTCTATAATTTTTCCTTTTTTTTCAATTTTATGAGTCACATCTCTGTAACGGGCCCGCTAAGCGATTTTCGGGCGCGATCGCGAAACAATGCCCCTTGCGGGGTTAGGGGCAACTCCCCTACTCGCAAAATGAATCTCGCGAGTGTCTCATCTTGATCTTACAGTGCCTTAAGTCACTGTCCCAAAAAACTAGAGCGAGAATTTGCCGTTTCGGAGAGTTTTTCTCGGTGGTTGAAGCCTACAAGTGTCCTAACACTTGTTGCTTCGACTCTTCGAGAAAAATACCCAAAAAATCTATAAAATAGGAAATTTATAGAAACTTACTGATCTGTAATTTTTATATCTTATAAAAAAAATTACAAAACTAAACATATACATGCTTCGCACGTGGCTCTGATACCACTATTGGACTATCCGAGCCGCAAAAATCATTTTTTGCGTTGTGGAAACCTCGGAAGTCGGCCACGGATCCATACAAACATAAACAAAAATATACATGTGCGTGTTTAAAACCTTAGATATGTTGGTGCAATCGGCCCAGGTCACGATTGACCAGGACTCGAGTTTGATTCGAGTGATGTTTTGATGTTTCGATAAAAACATATGACAATGTAATTGTCATGGGAAAGTCCAAGTCTTGAGTACTTGACATGAAAAGTCCAAGTCATGGGTACTTGGCATGGAAAGTCCAAGTCATGGGTACTTGGCATTTGGGAAAGTCCAAGTCTTGAGTAATTGGCATGAGAAGTCCAAGCATGGGTCTTGGCAAATGAGAAGTCCAAGCATGGGTCTTGGTAAATGGAAAGTCCAAGCATGGGTCTTGGTATGGAAAGTCTAACATGGGTTGGCAAGGGAAAGTCCAAGCTTGAGTCTTGGCATTTGGGAAGTCCAAGGGGATTGATTTTGGCAGCATAAAGTCCAAGCGGAGTCTTGGCGGCGTAAGTCCAATGTGTCTTGGCGGTGTAGACACCGTTAGCATGACATAGCCGAGGGAAGCACCTGGAGGCTAGCGCGATGGATGAACAAGTCATGGATGACTTGGAGGGATCCGAGAGACGTGAGGCTGATGGAGGTGGCTAGAAGTCCAAGCATGGGTCTTGGCAAATGGAAAGTCCAAGCATGGGTCTTGGTATGGAAAGTCCAACATGGGTTGGCAAGGGAAAGTCCAAGCTTGAGTCTTGGCATTTGGGAAGTCCAAGGGGATTGATTTTGGCAGCATAAAGTCCAAGCGGAGTCTTGGCGGCGTAAGTCCAATATGCCTTGGCGGTGTAGACACCGTTAGCATGACATAGCCGAGGGAAGCACCTAGAGGCTAGCGCGATGGATGAATAAGTCATGGATGACTTGGAGGGATCCGAGAGGCGTGAGGCTGATGGAGGTGGCTAGAAGGCTTAGGTCTAGGCTAAGGGTGGTCTAGCAAGTATGAGAGAACCATACTTGGGTTAAAACCTCATGTTTGAGGTTGGCAGTCGACTGGCAATATGGACGGTTCGACTGCCGTGAGTCGACTTGAGTTCGACTGCCAATTTAGAGCCGAATTAGCCGCAATGATCGCTCATTCGAGCAATGATCGATAGCCGTGATATCTGATCGCCAAGGGTCGGCAGTCGACTGCTAGTTCTGTGTCGAGCATAGAACGCTTCGTAGCCGACTGGCCAGTCGACTACGGGCATTGGCAGTCGACTGCCAAGAGTCCTGTTAGAACTTGTCCAACGTGGATTTAGCCATTGTCTCACAGCTATAGTGCTGGCAGTCGACTGCTAGGCGAAAATCCAGCCCGATGGAGGATAAAAGCAGTTGTTCGTGGAAGGCTCAAAGATCAGATTTTTGGGAGCTTTGGTGAGGCGATTTGAAGGCGATTTGCAGGTGCATTTCAGGGTCCTTCAAGCTCATCCAAGCAACCGACAAGCAAGCGCTCAAACCCTAGTTTGTAAAGTGTTCTTTACATTTCCTTTGTATTTCCTTGTATTTCTTTCGTTTATTGTTGTAAATGTTTGTACGAGGTTTCTCCGCCTCCGACTTGTTGTCGAGAAGGAGTTTATTGATTAGTGATTGCATTGGCATCGCTAGAGCTCGTTAGAGCTCGATCCGTGGAGTAGGAACCGTTCGGTTCCGAACCACGTTATATCGTACGTGTTGTGATTGTATCTTGTGTTTGTATTTGTTATTGTTTATTCTGCTGCGTACTAACAAGATTGTAGACAAGCAACGCGAACGAATTCCATCTACGTATGGTCAAATGCTATTCACCCCCCTCTAGCGACGTCAAATCTCCTACAAGTGGTATCAGAACCCGGGGCTCTTCTACGGACTAACCGCCGGGAGCTAGGACAAAGAAGCTAGAGGGTGAAGATGGAAGAACAATTGGGATGGAATATTAACACACCGATCCCTTACTCCTTCTATGGACAAGAAGGGTTTAAGCAATGAAAGTCAAGAATTGAAGACTTCCTAATGATGAGGGACTTTGAAGAATGATCTATCTTAATGGAAGGATATAGCTATCCAAGAGGACCAAAAGGTGGATTCCTCAAGAAAAAGAGATGGACCGAAGAGCAAGTCCAAGCCTTCGAAAAGAATGAGAAGGTAATAAAGTTGTTAATTGATTTAATACCTAATAATATCTTGTGTATGTTAGGTAATTATATAGATGCAAACGAGCTATGGAGCCAAGTGGCCAAGCTCCATGAAAGCCCATCAATGGTCCAAGAGGAAGAGACCGAAGAGGCTAATGCATCACCCTCACAAGGAAGTGAGGACTTGGAGGTTGAGAGATCATCAACATCCAAAGAGGAAGAGGAAGTAGAATCGGAAGTTGATAGGGAGTCAATTTCCGGGTTGGTGGAGGAAGTGGAAGAAGCATCCACTTCTAGGATTGAAGAGGAGATTAGAGTTTCCTCAACACCAGAGCATCAAGAAGAAGCTTCTACATCCAGTCAAGATGAAGAAGTGTCAATTCCGAACTCCACCACTAACCTAGGTAACTCAAACACTCTAATTTCAAATAAAAATAATATTATGTGTTTTGAGTATAGGGAATTTGGGCACTATAAGAGCAAGTGCCCAAAGAAGATTAGGAAAGCTCCACCGGCACCAAAAGTCAAGGATGTCGATTCCCCAACACCTAAAGGCAAGGAGCACATCATATGCTTCAAGTGCAATTCAAAGGGGCATTATCGGAGTCAATGCCCTAGGGGGAAGAAGAAGGGGCAAGGAGGAGCATCACAAGTAGGGGGAGCTTCTATAGCTAACCCTAAGGTATATTTTAATAATACACCTTCCAAATTTAAGAGTCAAAAGCATGCTAGAAATTTTAATTCTCTTGCAATTCACCATGAAAAGCATGCTAGAGATAAATATATCTGTTTAGGAGCTAAAAGCGTTAACTTCAAAAGTAAGGAGAAATTTGGGACTAATGTCCCTAAAAACAATTTATCTAAGGATAAACCTAGGTCAAATAACTCTAGAAAAATTGTACCTAGGGAGACCATTAGAAAGGTGCAAGAGCACCTAGGTTTCAATCATAAATGGACTAGGCATATGCCTAAGAAGTCAAATGTCCAAAAACTTAATCAAAAATCAATTGGGCAATTAGAATTAGAAAACCAAGCTTTGAGGTCAAGGCTTGAGAAACTAGAAAAGACCCTTAGGAATATACAAAACCAATTTAAAGGGTCTAATGGTCAAAGTCAAAGGTCCAAAAGTCAAAGTCAACACCAAGGACCTAAGAGTCAAAAGTCAACCAAAGGCAGACAAGGTTTGGGTCACAAACCTAAGCCTAAGGTAGCTTACCATAGTGTTCCATTTGATTATGGGACACAAACTAGGTCTAGGAAGACCAAGGTCAATAGGGAAGTCATCCCTAGAGTTGACCAAAGGGTGTGCCTAGTGGCTAGGGTTTCTAGGAAACCTAGGGTGGCCACTAAGAAGGTTGCAAGGGAAGTTACCCCTAGAGTCAACCTAGGTAAGACCCAAATGACCAAGGCTAACAAGCCTAGGAGGGTCATTAGGAAGGTATCTAGGGAGGTTATCCCTAAGGAATACCTAATTAACCCTAGGAGCTCAAATCGGTTTTGGGTTTCTAAGAGCGTGATTGATCCACGCTAGATGGGTTTAGGGTGTGCCAACCTTGATTGGATGGGTAGTTAACTCAACCATGGTAAAGGTGGCACTTTAGGATATTTTCAAGGTTATGGTTACCTTGGAAATAGACTTGAATTAATATCCTAAAAGATTTTAGGATGTGCCAATGCACTTTTGAAATTAAAAAAAAATCAATTAAATTGGCACAATTTAGGTTTAGAGGTTAGTGTGTCATTTTGAGTTTTTGGCACACTAGGGAGATTAATGATAATATGGCAAAATATATCTAATCATATTAAATGGCAATTAATATTAAAATTTGGGTATTACTATACCTATATATTTTATATGTCATGCCTTGTTTGTCATATGCCATGTCATGACATCATGTGTATTTCTAATTATTTTATATGTCATGATTATGCTTAGGTTTAAGGTTTTAAATGTCATGTGTTTTTAGATTTCATCTTATGCCATGACATCATGATTATGAGCATATGCTTATTTATACCATCATTAATGCCATAATCATTCATGCATTTAAGAAAAATTTCGATTGAAATTGATTTAAGGACTATGACATGACTTGGAGTCTCATTCATAAGGGAATGAAGTAGGGTTGCCTTAGAAGATGCATGAAACCCTAGTTTTAAATGAACCAAAACCCACATCTCACATTCAATTGACATGTATGTGTATTTATACACCCTAGATACACGTGAGATGCTAGGATATGAGTTAAGTTCAAGGTGCATAGTTTTTGCATCTAGATGAACTAAAACTCATCTAATTTCAAATGTGGATCATTGGGAGAGCATCTGTACAAGTCATGTACATAGAGCGCAAGGAATATGATCCAAAATAAGATTTTGAAAACATTTTAAAATCATTTTGAAAAACCTTGGTGAAGTCTATCTTTTGATAGCAATCACCATTGATAGAGTTGATACAAAATAGGGCCAAAACATTGAAAATTTCAATGGTTTTGAGTTTTGTGTAAAACTAACTAATTTATGGGTAAAATAATTTTCAAATATTTTTCACCTATTGCATTGACTATAAGTAATATACGTATCAAATTTTATGATTTTTCAAATTACGTAGAATTACTTATGCTTTTCCAATCTCGACTCGATATGAAATTGAATTTCTATCGATACCGCCTTGGTGGCGATCGATTGATATGGGTGTCGATCGATTACTATCGAGTCGATCGTCAGTCGATTCGGGTTAACAAGGTTTGTTTAGCCCGTGTTCAGCTATGGAAAAGGTTCCTAATCACTCCTAACCCTAGGATATGCTTTAGGAAGCATTATAAAGGGTGAAAATCCATTGGATATGGATTAGGAGCTGTGTTAGGTCAAAGTATCAAATTTAGGGTGAGTGAAAGTTCTATGTTGAACTTAGAACCTTAATTTTGATGGTTTAGAGTTCCTATTGGCTTAGGGGCTTCCCTAAGGACATTGTTGGTGCAATGGTCAAGGGGAAGCAAGCCTTTAGGGGGAGGTATTCATCTTGGGATGATGGATGTGTTTTTCTACTTGAAGAGGAGAAGTTATTGGGAGAGTATCATCAATTGGGAAAATTGATGGGTTTTTGATACCCAATTTGGAAATTGGGAGGGAGTATAGGATTGCCTCTCTTGAGTGATATGTGAATTATCACTAAGAAGATGGTAGGCATCCTAGGTAGTTATTTTTGGATCAAGGGGGAGATTGTAAGATCTCATTGGGACATGAGACATTGACCTCCTTGGAGAGAAAACCTTTTTGATGTTAGTCAAAAAGGGAGAGAATGTTTGGGGGAGAACATTTGGAGAGTGTTTACCAATTTGGGATAATTGGTAAGGGATTTGAGTTAGTGGTCTAACTCAAATGATTTGTTTGGTTTTTGTCAAACATCAAAAAGGGGGAGATTGTTGGTGCAATCGGCCCAGGTCACGATTGACCAGGACTCGAGTTTGATTCGAGTGATATTTTGATGTTTCGACAAAAACATATGACAATGTAATTGTCATGGGAAAGTCCAAGTCTTGAGTACTTGGCATGAAAAGTCCAAGTCATGGGTACTTGGCATGGAAAGTCCAAGTCATGGGTACTTGGCATTTGGGAAAGTCCAAGTCTTAAGTACTTGGCATAAGAAGTCCAAGCATGGGTCTTGGCAAATGAGAAGTCCAAGCATGGGTCTTGGCAAATGGAAAGTCCAAGCATGGGTCTTGGTATGGAAAGTCCAACATGGGTTGGCAAGGGAAAGTCCAAGCTTGAGTCTTGGCATTTGGGAAGTCCAAGGGGATTGATTTTGGCAGTGTAAAGTCCAAGCGGAGTCTTGGCGGCGTAAGTCCAATGTGCCTTGGCGGTGTAGACACCGTTAACATGACATAGTCGAGGGAAGCACCTGGAGGCTAGCGCGATGGATGAACAAGTCATGGATGACTTGGAGGGATCCGAGAGGCGTGAGACTGATGGAGGTGGCTAGAAGTCCAAGCATGGGTCCTGGCAAATGGAAAGTCCAAGCATGGGTCTTGGTATGGAAAGTCCAACATGGGTTGGCAAGGGAAAGTCCAAGCTTGAGTCTTGGCATTTGGGAAGTCCAAGGGGATTGATTTTGGCAGCATAAAGTCCAAGCGGAGTCTTGGCGGCGTAAGTCCAATGTGCCTTGGCGGTGTAGACACCGTTAGCATGGCATAGCCGAGGGAAGCACCTGGAGGCTAGCGCGATGGATGAACAAGTCATGGATGACTTGGAGGGATCCGAGAGGCGTGAGGCTGATGGAGGTGGCTAGAAGGCTTAGGTCTAGGCTAAGGGTGGTCTAGCAAGTATGGGGGCACCATACTTGGGTTAAAACCTCATGTTTGAGGTTGGCAGTCGATTGGCAATATGGCCGGTTCGACTGTCGTGAGTCGACTTGAGTTTGACTGCCAATTTAGAGCCGAATTAGCTCTGGCGGTCATTGCTCGAGGAGCGATCGATGTCTACTGACGATCGCCAAGGGTCGACGATCGACTACTAGTTACGTATCGAGCCGAAGCGCCGTAGCCGCCCGCGATCGACTACGCATTAGCGATCGGCCCGCCAATGTTGGCGATCGATTGCTAAAGTCTCATTGGAACTTGTCGATGTGGATTGGCCGTTGTCTCACGCGGCTCTCTGATCTTTGGCGATCATTGCTGGCGAAAATCCAGCCCGATGGAGGATAAAAGCAGCTATTCGTGGAAGGCTCAAAGATCAGATTTTTGGGAGCTTTGGTGAGGCGATTTGAAGGCGATTTGCAGGTGCATTTCAGGGTCCTTCAAACTCATCCAAGCAACCGACAAGCAAGCGCTCAAAACCCTAGTTTGTAAAGTGTTCTTTACATTTCCTTTGTATTTGCTTGTATTTCTTTCGTTTATTGTTGTAAATGTTTGTACGAGGTTTCTCCGCTTCCGACTTGTTGTCGAGAAGGAGTTTATTGATTAGTGATTGCATTGGCGTCGCTAGAGCTCGTTAGAGCTCGATCCGTGGAGTAGGAACCGTTCGGTTCCGAACCACGTTATATCGTACGTGTTGTGATTGTATCTTGTGTTTGTATTTGTTATTGTTTATTCCGCTGCGTACTAACAAGATTGTAGACAAGCAACGCGAACGAATTCCATCTACGTACGATCAAACGCTATTCACTCCCCCTCTAGCGGCGTCAAATCTCCTACAAGATATACTTTAGATCTACATGTGAAGAGTTTTACCCTTGATACGACGCCCTTCGCTTATCTTGCTCGTCCAAATGGCTTGTCGGAACTCGAGAGTGTCAAGCGTACACTTTTCTACAAGTATCCACACGAACAATAGGTGGAGAAGGCAACTTAGAGTGTGCTAGCACTCCATGAAACCCACGGCAAGGATGAGGGGGAGAGAAGCTTGAGAAGAGAGGAGGAAGAAGATGAAATTCTCAATTCCCACTCACACACCATCAAGTGTTGGCCGCCCACATTAAGGAGACTTAAACCATGCAATACCAAGAGCCATGGCTCTTTGTCTCCCTCATGAGGTGGCACCCCATGATGTGTCCATGATGATGTGGAACATCATCATTGGTCGGCCCCTTTGCCAAGTCACCATAACATGACATTTGGTCAAGACAAACTTGACAATTCATCTTCCCTCTCAAATCAAGTCAAACTTGGCCTCTTATCTCCCATGGTTGATCAAATCCAACCATTTGATTCAAAGTAAATTTAATTTAATGAATCTCTATTCATTAGTTTAAATTGACTTGATGAATCAAATCTAAATTAGACTCATTCAACACTTGAATCAAATTGAGTCCAACTCAATTAGTCTAATTTGGATTACTCTTAATCTAATTTGGTTCATCACATGAACCTAATCCTCATGGTCCATCATATGAACCTAATTTCCATCTAATTGCCCTTTGTGTGTGACCCTATAGGTTCTTGTAACGTTGTCAATGCTCGTAAACTGATTTAGAAACATAAGCAATGAGCGGTATTTAGCAACACATCATTGCTACCCAAGTTACAAAAATGTTGAGATCCAACATCACCTTTGTGACTACTAATTGTGACACTCACAATATGTGATAATGTCCCTCTATCCTTGACATCTAGATTGACCGCAAGAGGCATAGACCGTGTCATCCTTTGTACAATCTATATCTTGAACTCCAAGTAGACTCACTCTAATCAAATGAGCTCAATATCTCATATTGACTCATTTGGACATGGTCATGCACTTAGTGGTCTCACTCTATCAAGAATGATGATGTCACTCTCGGCATATAGAAGGGATAGATCTCATCTACATCACTCACATCCCTCCGCATAATTTGTTACATACCCAGTAATCGCCTTTATAGTCCACCCATTTATAGGTGACATTTAACGAAGCCAAAGTATGCAACTCCTTATGTAGGAAATCATGGTGACTTCAGGTCCAAGGACTAATAGTCATATTAATAGTCACATGAGAAAGTATATGACACTCATATAACGATTCATGATACTTTCTCATGGCGGGTCATTCAGTATACATTCTCCAATGCATACCCATGTGTCAACTTGATATCTCATATCCATGACTTGTGAGATCAAGTCATCGAGTTGACCTACATGCTAGTCTCTTCGCATTAACATTGTCCCTGAATGTTAATACTTGACTAGGAATGATTAAGAGTAGTGTTCTCTATATCATCTCATTATCGATTCAACCAATCGATTGATATAGATAAGAACCTTCTACTCAAGGACGTTATTATACTTAGTTATTTGGCACCAATACAAGTAAGTATAATAACCATAAAAAAATGCCTTTATAAATAGGAATATGATACAACAAAAATCCATACAACAATTATCACATGATTGACTCTAGGGCTTTCACTAACAGATTATGACATAAGCGTTTAGGGCATGCGGGAGAAAAATCTTTGAAATTGTTGATAGATCAAGGTTTATTGAAAGGAGCACATGCTTGCAAATTGGATTTTTGTGAACATTGCATCAAAGGAAAGAAAACAAGGGTAAAATTTGGTATAGCGATCCATAATACTAAGTATATTCTGGATTATGTTCATTCGGATGTGTGGGGGCCTTCAAAAACAACTTCTTTGGGAGGTAAACATTATTATGTTACTTTTTTTGATGATTTTTCTCGAAGAGTTTGGGTGTATACCATGAAGACGAAGGATGAATTTTTGGGAATTTTTCTTAAATGGAAGAAATTGGTGGAGACTCAAATAGGTAGAAAAGTCAAATGTCTCTATACAGATAATGGTGGAGAATTTAAAAACGATCTTTTTTTAAAAGGTTGTGAAAATGAGGGTATAGTTAGACACTTCACCATAAAAAAATACACCACAACAGAATGGAGTCACAGAGCGTATGAATCGGACATTGCTGGAGAAGGTCCAATGTATGTTATCTAATGCTGGATAAGACAAAGAATTTTGGACAGAGGCTTTAGTATATGCTTGTCACCTTGTTAATCGTTTACCATTAACCGTTATTAATGGTAAAACTCCATTGGAGAAATGGTCTGGAGAACCTGCTACAGATTATAATTTATTACATGTGTTTAGTTCTACAGTATACTATCATGTTAAAGAGTCAAAGCTGGATCCAAGAGCATAAAAGGCAATCTTCATGGGAATTACATCCGATATTAAAGGTTATCGTCTTTGGTGTCCAGAAACGAGAAAGGTAATTTTTAGTAGGGATGTCATTCTTGATGAATCTACCATGTTACGGAAGGTGATATCTAAACAAATATTGTAGTCAAATGATAATACTAAACAGGTAGAGTTTGAAAGTGATACAAATGTTTCATCCAATAAAATTAATGATGATGACTCTCCTATAGTAGATGAAGAGGTTCAAATCCAAGAACCTTTACAACTTGAAGAAGAAGGTCAAATCCAAGAATTTCCAAAGCAACATGAATCAATTGCACTAAGGAAGGGAAAAAGGACCATAAGACAACTTGCTCGCTATGTTGATATGATTACTTCTACAAATTCTATTGATGATGCTCCTGCTACTTACAACAATGAAGTAGTCCAAAGTTCAGAACATAAAAAATGGAGGAATGTCATGGATGAAGAAATGCAATCTCTTCAAAAGAATCATACATGGAAATTGGTTAGTCTTCCAAAAGAAAAGAAAACAATTGGTTGCAAATGAGTATATGCAAAGAAAGTTGGTTTTCCTGACAAGGATAGTGTTCAATACAAAGCAAGATTGATAGCTAAAGGATATGCTCAAACAGAGGGAGTTGAATATAATGAGGTGATTTGGACAAACGTCGATCAACGACTGGTTATGTATTTTTTTTTTTTTTTTTTTGCAAAAACATCAATTAGTTGGAGTTCCACCTTACAATCGACAGTTGCTTTATCTACGACGAAAGCAGAATATATGACACTTACAGAGGCTATGAAAGAGACAATTTCGCTTTCAAGGGTTGTTTGGTGAACTGAGAATGGAGCAGAAATACATCGGAGTACATTGTGATAGTAAAAGTGTTATTCATTTAGCAAAAAAATCAAAATTTTCATACAAGGACAAAGCATATTAATGTTCAATATCATTTTATACGTGGGATACTAGAAGAAGGTGGAGTCATAATCTCAAAGATTCAAACCACTTAAAATCCTACTGATATGATGACGAAACTTATATCTACAGTTGTTTAAACTTGATCAATATTATTTGAAGTTGACGGTTGATACTCGTGGCATTACAATAGTTTGATTTTATGAGAGAACTAAATTTTATTCAAGTGGAGATTTGTTATTTTGATAAAATTGAATAATCCCACATCAGAAATTTAGGAAATAAGAAAGAGTCTTCAAGCTATAAAAGACTCATATCATTGTTTGTTTTGTACATTGCAATTATTTCTACTTGTAGTTCAGAATTTTTTTTTTTTTTTGGTAATACTTCAATTCTATAATATCTGTTAATATTAGTTTGAGGATTAGGCAAAATTGGTCAGACCTCATTAATTGTTTTGATATTATTCATATCTAATTGATATTTATTATTGTAGATTAACCTGTTTGAAATTCAGATTTAACAAATTTACACAGGAAAATAACTTTATAAAATTGTCACCGCATTTTGCTTCCAGTAAAAGGGTAGAACTTGGGCCAATTGTTTGCAAGGTCGTAGGGTGACGACCGAAAAAGCAGTGGGCAACAATAAGGATGCATCGCACAACTCACCTAGAGACGAAGGAACAGCACTAGTAATTAAAAGTGGGATAGCACGGATAAGGACTCCTCAATCACATCGTTGTCTGCATCAATGAGCTCCAACTAGTTTAATTGCAAACTAATCGAATATATTCGTCAGGTATTCTAGTCTATTCAATATATATATATATATATATATATATATTAATTCACATGTGAAATTATCGAATTCGAATGAACTCGGATATGTTTGATATTTTTTTTTTTTTCGAATCAAACTTAAATCTGTAATATTTTATTCGATTATTCATGAATTATTCATAAGTTAAATTCAAATCGATCTTTATTTATTTTCATATAATTTTATTTTAATATGGTCAAATTAAAATTCAAATAATTTAAATTTGTATCATTCCGAATTACAATTTAATTCTATTTAAATCAAAATTCTAACCATTCAAATTGAGTTCGAATTTTATTTGGAATAATCAAAATTATTTATATTTTTGAATTTTGAAATTGAATTCGTATATATTTTTCAAACTTGAATTTAAATTAATATTTTTCACACCAATTCGATTGGATTCATTTACACTTGTAGAGTGCGTTTGATTCAAAGTTATCAAGAATAATTTTGGTTATCCATCCAAGATTATCCATAGCGATCTTATTTGGTTTAATGAATCAGTGATTCTTAAATAATAAAATATATCCGTTACATCAACAAATGGATATGCAATTTGGAATCACAATATCTAGAGAAGAGTAAGATTTTTTTTTATTCTGCAGTTAACAAATATTTTTTTTTCAAAATTATCCTTCAAATTTTATCAAATCTCAATTTCATCCTAATATATATAAAAACTTAGTCGAGCATCCACCACTGCCACCGTCGATCGTCTTCGTCATCGTCAGTTGTCGATCGTCGACCACCATTGTCGATCGCCTGTCGTCGCCATCGATCGTCGGTCGCTGCCGTCGAACACCGTCCTGTCACCATCGATTATCCGTCGTCGACCGTCGATCGTCGCCATCGGTAGTCAATCGTCGATAGATGGAGTCGTATGTCGATAGTCGATAGGTCAATCGTGAGTGGCCGATCGAGCGAACCGATAGTCAATTGATCGGTGAATTAGTCGTTGATCGTCGTCACCATCGATAGTCAGTCGTCGACCGTCGTCGTCGATCGTTAGTCATTATCAGCAGCCGTCGACGATCATCGACCACCGCTGCCGATCGTTGAGCATCGACTATCGTCGATCATCCATCCATCACTCGTCAATCGTTGTCGGTCGTAGGTCGTCGATCATCGATCGTCGCTGTCGCCCGCCATCGCCTCTGTTGGTGTTCGGTCGTCATCGATGGTCGTCAACTGTCGCCGTCGATACCAATACCAATATCATTATTTGTCTGTCTGAGTAAATAAAATTTTAGAATTGAATTATGAATAATACAGTAAAATATTAAATTAGATTATATATTAAAATTTCTAAATAAATAAATATTTATTATATTATTTAAGATTTTAACAAATCATATAAATTATATTTTATTCTCCATGATTAAAATTATGTGATTACTAAATAATCACATACGCAATAACTTAATTCAAATCTCCGAACGAAGAATGAAGAAATTTCAAGGCGATAAAAAAGAGAGTCAATGGTGACTGTACATGCCATGACCACATGAAGCGATCAAGTAATTTCTAAACAGCAACATGAACTCAACTTTGTACAAAAGGCAATAAATGATTACAGCGTCTTCACACCGTAGATTTATTATAATAAGTAGGGTCGCACCCAAGGACACAATGGTAAGATTTCTATACAATTTTCTAAATATATAGGGTTTGAACTTCAGCTGAGAAAAATTTATTAAAATTTTCTCCAATTAAAGTACTCAATCTTAAAAAATTGAATTACTGAATCAAAAATTTATTTTTACTTCGATTCGAGATCCGATCATTTCAAAATTAATTGAACTGAAAATTTAAATATCTCAATCGAGAATTTAAATATTTGATGTCATTTTTTTTAGGAGCGAGCGTTATCAATAAATTATAATTTTTGAAAACAGAAAAATTAATAAATCTAGTGGGGAAAGTAAAATTTTTGTTAATGTTAACTCCAGATCTCAGAGAAATTAGGGATTTTTTTTTTATGGTACAAGATTCATCGAACAAGTTGGGGGAAAGAAGAAAGAAAAAGAAAAGGCAAGATCATGAACCACGCACGCTCTTCTTAACCTTCCGGCATGGCCATGGCTCCGGCTCTCGCCATGACCTCCGCCAGCACGCCCGTTGCTTCCTCCAATCTCCTCGGGGCCAGTACAATCCCCCCCTTCCTCCGCCGCTTCGCGTCGCCCCACACCGCCACCGCCGCCAGCCGCACTCTCTCCCTCGCCCCCACCGGCCCGCCCCCGCGCGCCCTCCGCCTCCCCACCGTCGCCGATTCCGCCGTGGACACGCACGACTCGGTGTCCGACTCCTCGTCGGCGACCACGGCCGCCCCCCTTGCGGCTGCCGCGGCGCCTCCGCCGCAAGATCCGCAGACCGATCGGACCGGGGCGGCCGATCCTGCGCCGACGAACAGGCGGTCGTCGTCCAGCGCGCCGCACCCGGTGCAGGCGACCCGTCGGAGGTGGCGCGCCACCAGGAAGTTGGCGCCGTGAACGTGGGCGTCGCAGGGCCAGCAGAGATGCGCCGCGTCCGCCTCGCAGTGCACGGCGGCCGCGCCGCCGCATAGCTCGCACGCCCTCCGCCGCCGCCGCGCCGCTTTCATCGCCCTCCCGTGGTCGGACTCCGAGAAAGGCGGCCTTTTTTATAAACGGGAACAAGTAAATAAAGTTGGGTGAGATATTTAGAGGTGTTTATTATTAAATAATTGGATTTGTGGCCATTAAGGCATGAGATTAAGATGACTGCGACCATGGAGAATATATATATTATATATAATGCTTTCCGTTTCTTGGTTCTTATTCAGGGTTTATTTGAGACGCAACCACATACTTTGGGTTCGCCTTCGACGGTGGAAGGAATTCATTTATCCTTTTTTTTTTTTTTCAGTTTAAAAAATGGTGTGCTTATTCTCGAGACTCTCTTTTTTTTTCTTCTTCTTTAAAATATATTCGAACCAAATCTTGCTCTTATTTTTCTTTGTGGCATGGACAATCTGCAACAGCATTTCAGACGAAGACATAAAGATTCGATAACGATGATAATTAAAAAATATATATATTCAAAATAGTTTTCAGTAGGGAGCCTATTTATTGCCAATTGATAATAGCTATCAAGGCACAACGACCATCACGGTGACTGGTCAGTGTGTCTACGTGATCAATAACCCTAGGTCTGCAATACGTGCCGTGAAGTTATACGTCGTAAATGTATGGACCAAATGATTGGATCAACAATGACTGACACGTCCATTGTGGAGCTGCAGCAGTTAATGGTGCTGCCACACCTGTATGGCCAGAGCTCTGCAGCATCTGTGTGACAGATGAATCCAAACAACTGGACGCCTGGACAGTCACTGAAGAATGACAATTTCTGTGGCACAAGAACAAGGTCTAGCCAATTCTAGTTGTTCGAATAATTTTGTCATATTCTGTTACTCTTTTTGGCCTTTTTTTTTAGCCTTTGTTACACATTTTTTTGCATTCGAGTTTCATCAAATGGAATGGCAATTGACATTTGATGTATATGTGTTCCATGAGAAGTTACATTACCTATAAGAAAACCTTTCAGAAGTAGAGAGGGAGGATATAGACGTTGTGTCATGAGCTGGGCTACTCGACTAGATAAGCTGCATGTCGGGGCCTTTCTCCCCGAACCTGGAAAACTCTTCTGGCAGGGGAATGTTCAACTCGGAACAAATTAACTGAACTATACTTCTTGTGACGTTGCCTAGGGACATTTTGTTCACTGTGATAGCAATGGAAAAATTGTGCTTGATGTCGCAGAATCCAGTAGACCCGCCGACTCCAGAGTGCCCAAAACTCGACAGGTTACAGGTTGGGGTGTAGAAATTCCGAAACCCAAGGCCAAATTTGCCATTCGGAACGACCAAGTCGGAGTACTCGCCCGACCCCATGAAAGCGTCGAGGATCTTGGGATTGCTAAATATTCTGCCTATATTTTTCCAGTCTCCTTCAGTATTGGCTACGATGCTATAATGATTGTGGTTAGCAGTGTACGAACTGTTCCCGTTCGTATTCGAACTTAGTGAATGCTTGTTTGCACTGATAATCTCCTTTATTTTCCATTTCTTCTTGGACTGCTTGGCCGAAGGAAATGTTGGAACATGGGCATGGCGGCCAAGGAGAGGCTTTGACATAGAAGAATGAGGCGGAGGGATCAATCCGCCTGTTGCAAGAGAAGCATAGTAGCGAGCCAAGGCACGAGCAGAGCAATGGCCATTAGCGGCGGGGATTATGGCTCGTCGGATTTTCAGTGTGTTGAAGAGCATGGGAAGAGTGGATACAATCTCAGCTAAATTAACCTGCTGTAAGCTGGATGGCATGTCTTGCCTGCTTCTGATCTCGAGAAGATTTTGCAGCTCTTCTTTGTCGAGGGTTAGTGTAGCCAGCCGAGATTCCACACCTACAAAGAAATCACCCTCAGGTTTTTGAAATAAGGAAATAACTGCAAAAGAACACTAGAACAAAACGATCCTCTACAGATTGTAGATGATATCTTAATATTGCAAGAATGGATAAATATCCTGTTGAACTCTAAAGAGTGCAGACCCAAACTGTTCAAACATTAATGAGAATGCTCATCGACATCTTCAAGGAAAGAAATAATGAGGTTGACAAATTGTCCTAAACTGATCTCCCATCAAAGCAATTCTTGCCTTCGAAAGATTCTAGCTAGAGACAATTTTATGTTGTATCTTACACAACAAACTTGAAATATAGTAGTGTTTCAATCCTTTTTCCTTGATTGATTTTGAAAGACTAACAATTATAGCTGATATTATTCAGAAGTTCTTCACTATATTCTCCAAACAGTCTAAGCTTTCATTATTAATCCGAAAATCTAAGATAGCATGTCCGTCCATATGCTAGGTGGGTGTAATAAACTTGTGCAGGCAGTATATCCAACTAATGTATCGTATGACTGGTGGGCTGCCACCAATTACTTGAAATGATGTAAAGTGAAATAGTTAAGGGAGATCCATTTAGTTTGAAAACAGGGCGACAAACGAATTAGTGGACACTACTTTTCTAATTCAAACTAAAAGATTATTCTCGTCAATTGCTTGTACATAATCCAAACATGGAAGCCCAGAGCTAACATGCTTAATCACAGTTTTCAGTAAAAATGTCAATATAAAGCTATCTATCAAATCAAGATTGAAATTTGTAGCATTAGTTACTTGGATTAGAAAAGCAGAAGGTTGAACGTACCAGGAGGAATACCAACATATAGTTCACCTTCAATATTGAGAGGGTGGATTATGGCTTCTTCCAGAATGTCCTGAAACTTCTTCCCAGATGCACGCTGGTTACATGAAAGAAGTATTTGAATATTAGAGTACACACACACAAATAATAGTAATAATAATAATAATAACATTTATAAGTAAACCATATCGAGCATAAAATATTTGCAAATATGCAGATAGCAAGCTGTGCTAGTATAATGTAATTTATCTTCTTTCATTACAGTAACATTTGCATGTTACTGAATACATCCCAATCTGTCTTTTAAGTTACTGCTGATAGCCATTATTCAATCTTCAACCACTATCAAATGTGGCAACATAATGTTGCTTATTTTTGTAATATTAGAAGGTTAAAATTAAATACTTGTTGCAGTAAACTATTAAGTACCATGCCTCAAAAAGGAAAAACAAAGGAATAGAGGATACCTCTATAATACTGCCACAAAGCCATCCAAAGGACAAGTAGTGGTATAGTTGCTGGGAACCAGGTTCTGTCTCAGGAACTGACATAGCAATATGACGCAGAGACTCCTCCCAGTCGCACATTAGCAAAGGGTTGCTCCTCATAACATCAAACATAGCATTGTGCAAACCAGATGAGTGATTAAGAACATGATGCACCTAAAGATAGAATAATAATAATAATGCATGGTGAAACCCATGTTTTAGCTCGAAAAAAAAAGAACAATATTCTTGGTGAATCACATGATCCTTTGTCCTTGCCTTTATACCCTTTTTGCTGCCGCTGAACTCTGGCCAGATATTTGCTATGGTTTCAGTGAGCTCAAGTTTTCTAGAAAAAGTCAACATCTATCAGAGCATTCATTACCCAAAAAATGAATAGAATTAGATATCTAGAAACGGAAATATCATCTAAATCATATATGATATTGTTGTTTAATAAGTAATTTCTCACACTTAACAAAAAAATTGCATGATTCTTAAATATACTGATTGCTCAATCGCCTCGGAAGAGGAATGCAAAGATTTCCATATATGTGGGATTCATGCGACGGAAGTACTAGATAAAATCATCTACAATCCCATTATCCAGAGATATCCACAAACAATCTGATAATCATGTGCCGGAACATATATTAGGTCATAAATCATATTAGTTTGTGAATCATAGTTAATGACAGAACCATTCAACTTATTTCACAAAAATGTAAAATGGCGTAACCATAGTTTGAAATCATAGGAGTCAGTAACTACTCGGTTACATTTGGTGAAAGATATGAAGTTATTAGATGGTACTAAATCTCAAATAACCCTTGCAAGAACATGCAGTACACCCCCTCATTTCATTGCAATAGCCAATTAGCATTACCACCTTCACACACTAGATCATCAGAATATCACTATCTCCATCCATGCACAGTTAATGTTGTCAAACTACATAAAATGACCTTCGATTCAGATAATACTCGAGTATCTTACCCCTTATCAACAAGCCAATGTACCATTCCAGCAGTGATCCCTTTAGTTACTGAGAAAACTGGAAACAAAGTGTCTGGTTGAACAGGGCGAGGATCATGTCTCCCAAGCACACCTGCGGCAGTATCTATTATAACCTTTCCATCTTTGTATGCACAAACCTGAAGATGTCAGAAAACAACACTCAGTAAACTAAGCAAAAATATGAAAGAAGAAAACAGTCTTTTTTTAATAAACAGACCAACTGGCAGAAAGGAACATCTTTTAATGCTGTTGATCCAAATTTCCAAATTCCAAACTACTTTTTTCTTGGGACTTGTAACTTCTTTGGTCTTGACCATGAAATGTACCCACACCTCATTGGAAGTGAAACTATTCCCCGATCATTCGGATTCAAATCGTGACCTTTGGATGAAAGCCCTCCAGGTTTAGCTCACTTCTCAATAGACCAAGCAACCGTTGGTGTAGTGGAACTTGTACCATGACAATTATAATATGCACCTAATTCCTCCTTTTAAGACATCCAATCTTGTAATCTCAAAAAGATTTCTATTGTAGTTGCAGTCTCTTGGTTCATATTATTCAACTTTAGTGTTTACCAATACCTAATGTGGTCCGACTCTTTTTTGGGACCCTGCATTGGTGGAATCTTCATATACTCGGTTGCCCTTCACTCTTATCCCATTACCACCGGCAACCAAATGTCAATACCTACTACCTTCTCACTTGAATGACAAATTCAACATGTGTTAATCATTATAATATGCTATTTAACAATGAGATACTGCACTCTGCATTGATTTCCAGTTGCAATTTTCCAAATTAAGCTTCTTGTAGCCAGAAGAGAGAGAGAGAGAGAGAGAGAGAGACTCTGGATTCATATGATGTTCAGACCAACATGCATGTTTGTCTCAGCTAACAATTGATGAAGACATTTTGAAAATTTAAACTTTTCTAGATTTACTATTTTGTTTATTGCATTAAAGCTAGAATGAATGCATTTGCTAAGTTAATACTTTCGATATTATTCTTTTTATTTTAAGAGAAAAATATATATATAGACATTAAGGTAAGAAATTTAACACATGATGTGTAATAAATTAAATTATTATTTGATACTGCCTTTGGGAAATTCCCCCTTCTCCAAGCAACAATAGAACAAAGATGTTGGATCCATTCAACTCAAGAAAGTCGAGTTTCCATAAGAGGCACACAATTTTTGAGATAGACTTTCAAGATCTACACTTTTTGAGATTAATTTTTATTTTCTTTCTTGTTCAAAATTTTTTTTTATAGTCAAAACATAATTAGTCTATTATAAATCTATATTTTATTGTTACTTACTTCTATCTGAGGAGCAAAAACCTTAACTTAGATTTTTCATTTAATTTAATAGTTTATTTATTGCAATAAAGACAATGAGTCTATTCACTAAGCCAACATTTTATCACCATTCCTTTATTTTGGAACAAAAGCCTATTAAAGGATACAAGTGTAAGATATTTAACATGTAATGAATTGTATTAAATTACTATTCAGCATCTCCTCAAGGATATTTTCTTCACCTATATTTTCTCTCTTGTCACAAGTCACTGAGACACACAATTGAGTGTTGGCATCATTTAAAAGGTCCAAGTAACAAATGAATGTAATGAAGTTGCAATTTAAATATCATGAATAATCAAGAAAAAGCACTCTAGGCTAAAACTCCTGAAAATTCTTGGGCGTAAACTTCAACAAAATGATATACAGAAAAGAGCGAACCTAAGATAAAGAAACTAATAACATGAAATATACCACTTAGATATTCTACATTAAACATGGGAAAGAATGAAACAACGAAAAGAGTTTATAACTCAGCATGTATTTATTGTCAAATTATTTTATTAATCATTTTAAAAGAGACTATCGAATTTTCTATTCAAACACCAAAACATCAACTATACTAAACCTACTTGTATTCCCAGTATTTTATCATTTCCAAGCTCAACCAGGAGCTGCCTCAACTTGGCCTCCACATTAGACTGAATGGGTGAATCATAAATCCATTGGCTATTTCTTGTTGATCCACGGCTGATGCTTCTGATGCACACAGATATCACATAAAGTCGGTGAATCAAAATAGTACAATGATTCAAATGTTTGAATAAGTCAAAAAAAGAAGAATGGCATTTGAGAAGCTGCAACCAAGATATTCACCCTACTAGAGTCGACTCAGCAAATGGTCTCATAATGTCGAAATAAACAACACGAACATCAAGTGTAGATGAGAGCCCTGAGAAAGTGAAATACTATCTCTGTAAAGCATTATATCGTTACAATTAGAAATAAACATCGAAGAGCAATGGGCAAACAAACCTCGAAGAAGATTCACTACCCTTGCAAAAATGACTGCATCTCCTGGGAAAGCATCAACCTGGGAAAATGTGATCATCTTAGTTTTTCACAACATGAATGTGTGAGATTTTACAATTGTCTAAATATGATACCTATTTATAAAGATTATTCACAGCTACCCTGTATGATATATTTAGTGAGTTAATGGCCCTTAAAGTATACATAATTTCCATAGCTACCGTGCATGAAAAAGTATGCAATTAGCCAGCAGAATATCAAGGGACAAATTGAAAAGAACATCTGAAAAGGAAGTAGCTAGAACAGTTGCTAACACTTACAGGGTTAAAATGCTGGACTTCCTTTTTGTTCATTTTCATCTTTTCCTGGAGAACCTTCATGTTCTTCTCTCTTTGCTCAGCCAAAGTCTTTATGTTTTCCTAGATAGAAAGAATGTACAAGATAATTTAAACCAGAATAATTAGTCTGACTTCCAAACTGGAAAAGGAAAGAATGAAAAAGCAGACAAAATTCATACTTACAAGTGCCTCCCTTGCTGGTGTGGAAGTGCGAAAGAATACTGTTGCAATGTTCATAGCCTGCTCTGGCATATCAACACGCAGCTTAAGCCCCATTTCAGTGAAGGCTGCCAATAAAGCCACATGATCCCCCTGCCACAACACATGTTCATGCTCTAAAAAGAATGTTTTAATGATAACCAGTAAATAGCCTTCTTAGAACCTTCAGAAGCAATTGCATAAAATCCCTTCAGACATGATGGAAATCCTGATAAAGCAAGCTAAGTTGTATAAATAGATGGATTTTATTTGAGAATAGAATATCTACATCAGTCGATTTATAAACTTTCTCCATAGTTGGGATGAATTACATTAATAAGTCCTACCCATTTGTCATTTGTGAGTTGATTCTCAATTATTCTAGCAGAAGTTGACAACTAAACAAAATATAAGGTAGCCAAGGGAGCTCAACCAAAACCCAAAATTATATTTGGGAAATTTGTGGTTAGTTTGCTAGATGAAGAAAGGAAATTAGACACAAAGGAATCCAAATTAATACGACACTACACGTTTTTCAGTTGTTTTACACTACACTCATGGTGATTCACTTGTATGATTAGAATTTTTTACTCGTCCATATTCTAAACACACTTCCTTTTAATTTTCTGGAGGCTCACATGGTTCATGAACATTAGAGAAAGTATCCAGTGACAATGTGGTTATTCCAATCAATGTGATTGCAGTAGGGGATGCATTGATGCGTTAACATTGTACAAGAAGTGGAAGCAAGGAGGAAGCAAAAGCAGAGGTGCATTTGTCAAACTCTATGGTGTTCCTACAGCAGAAGCTGGAGAAGAAGGTGGTGGTGCATGGACACTCACAATTGTGGCATAATAACTAATTATATTCAATTGTAGCTGATTATACTTTGATCACGTAGAAACTATTACAAGGGTGAGGAGGCATAGAGGTGACAGAGTGCAAGCCAATTAGGGTGACAAAGGAGGAAAAGTTACAAGAGTTTAGGGTTTAGCATTCTTGCATAGATTTGGGTTAAGTAAAGATTCAAGTGGAGCACAGAATTTAAGTAGGTTAAGGTGACCTAGACAAAAGTATAAAATAATGCTAGATGGCACTAGTCATCATTTGACTAGATATGGCTGGGGCAGTCTGCACAACCACTAAGAGCATTGAGCAAAAGAGTGGAAGTTATCAGTTAACTTTAGCCTAATTTACCTTTTTCTGTTTCTACATCCTGGACCGACAGCTATGTAAGTAATAGGAAGAGAGAAAAGAAAGAGTCAACCATATCAGTTAAGCTGACAATAGATGCAAATCATTACAAATGAGGCAAAAGCACAATCTAGATGTTAGCAAACTGAACTATGAAGTTATGCATTATGCAATATACCTCAGCACATGCCAAAAACATTTTTGCCAGTGCCTGCTTCATAGACCTTGAAATTGACTTGGTAAGGCCAAAATCAAGTAAAATAGGACGATGAGGAGGTTCTTTGCTTACGAGAAAATTTCCTGCAAATATGGTCACCAATGAATTGCACATGAGGAAACTCTAATAGTTATATAATCAATGATTAGGACCTTTTAATTTAAAGGTAAAAAATGAAATAAAAATTCACTTTAACGTAAGGAAAAAAAAAAAGAAATCCTTACCTGGGTATAGTTTCCATATGAAACTTCATGAAAATTTTAAATTTAAAGATGAGAAGTGGTATCAACAATTGCCATTTTGGAACACTGGGCAAGGTGTGGTCAGAATGAACAAGGATTTCCATTTAGTTGTTGCCAATTTCATTGCAGCTTAATGTGGAATTAGTAATTAGTGTTTTGCCTCTAAACCACCTTTCCTTGCAGGTCATGGAATATGTTAACTTTGTCTTCTCCCAAAATAGCAAAGACTAATACTTTATCCTAAAGTATGGGCACACGTTTGAACATTTTCATTCACAAATTACCTGTAGGTAAAATTGAACTGGTATAGTATCTCTCCCATAGTTTGAAATGTCATACCATGCCGAGCAAAGTGGTTGAAACGAATTGTTCTAGTAAATCACCAAAACTCAATACCACTCAGCAACAAGGTTCAAAATTTGAAACCCTACTGTAGTTTCAGTCTTTAACCAGAAAGACACTATTCTAGTATGGTGCCAACACTCTTATGCATGGTGTTGATGACAAATTGAAGGTTAAAGGAGGAAGGAGATGTGTTGGCAGTTGCTGGCAACTGCAAGTGTAGTTGTGGTTGCATGTGCATCCAAAATAAAAAAAAAAAAAAAAGAACATGATGAGAAGTTCATCAAGAAGAGAAGAAGAACATCCAAAAGACAGAGGATTTGGCTCGTGATCTCGAAAAAGGGGTTGTTGGTTTGTAATCGTCCTTTAGACGATAAGCCAAAACATTAATCAAAAGGCATCGAACAGTAAGCATTTTGTTTTAAATTGAATTGTTCATGCATTTTATTTTTGCAATTAATCATGCAAGTGAGTTATACAATGCATCTATGGAATTAACAATGGTATCAGAGCATGTTAATGTGATACTGCTTTTAAAGAAACTAGTGCTAGTAATTCTAAGAATTTATCTAACTTACCAGTGGATTCAGTCAATACATGTATTTGTCATATGATAACTTTTATCTATCAGATGTCTTGCATGCGTACAAGGAGGGGTAAAGCTTCTTCCCTAAATATAAGTCTCGCATTTGATAAGCATATGAGAAAATACAAGATATATTTCGCTAGAGACATTCTTCTCCAGATTGATCTCAGATTTGTATTAGGATATTTTCCAAAACTAAGTTTCAAGTCTCTTTGTTTTGGAACGTATCAATTTCAGCTTATTGGTATAAGGATTGGAGGATGCTTTATAAACTGAAATTGACTCATATAATATATCGAGATCACAAGATCATGATAGCAATGATAATCTCAAAGTTTAGAAGGAATTGTATGAATTTTAGTTGAATTGACTATCATAGAAAACATCACCCTCAAGCTGGTATCAAGACGTGTCATCCACGTATGTGATGAGTGTGCACGATGTGGACGTGATGTGTCATGGATGACATGGTCATTGACGAGGTTAAATCAGTGTGTGCATCGTGCATGTGAGGGCATGACAGCGCATGTGAGCGCAGTCAGTTCAAATTATTTTTTCTGATTTTTTAGTATTTTAAGAATAATTTTCTAAATTGTTTAGGTATTTTAAATTGAATTTTCTTTGTGAAAATTAAATTTAAATAAGGGAAAATTATTTTTCAAGTTTGGAAAACTTGTAAAAAAATTTTTTGCCTATTGATTTCTCGTGTGTTCATAGTCTATTGGTTCTATGCTTTCTTGAATTAAATTGAGTCGATTTTGTACTAACTTTGCTATTTCAATTTTAGATTGCACGGATTATACACACATGATTCATTATGATGTGCTACGAAATGAGCCGAAGGAGACTATCTAAAAGATAGTGTACTAACCTGCTGATGAAGTCAAAGGACATATTAGGAGACTCGATAGGTTATTCTAGAAACTTAAACAGTAGGATTTTCCTATCCTAGATAATTATAGGATTTAGGTCTTGGTTCGATCACTGTCGATACATCTCAATGAAGTAGTACACCACACATGGGAGCACTGTAAAGGGTGTATCACGTATGTGGAGTTGACAGTGAACTACTTCGTCATGTACACCATTTAGATAATGATGTACCACCCCCTCGAGAGGATCTCGATGAGATTGAGGAAGATCCAAATGAGGATTCTATAGAGAGTTCCAATGATAGTCTTCTTAAGATCATTGCCCTTACTGAGCCTAGAAAGATAGAGATTATGTTAGCTACTACTACGCTAGTGTTAATCCTAGTGGAAGTGGTAACGATGTATCTATTTTATTAGAGTTGTTTAAGAATTTACTATCATTATGTTTACTTGCATTATTTTTATACTATGTACTTTATATGTATGACTTGGATAGATATTATGTGTTAACAGCATGTTTATTATAAATGTTTTGTTCATTTATTATTATAAATTTGATGGGTTGTATGTAATATGATTGAACAATGTTGGTTAGATTTGATTGTACGAATAATGAGTGGAAAAATAGTTACCACTTGATTTTGTAAACTAAATCAGATTAACATTGAATTAATCATGAATTGCGTACACATGGATTATGGACTATACTGAATTACTAAATAATGTGTTGGTTTATGTTAGATTATGGTTTTTAAAAATATCATAGCTGAACTTAATAAAGAAGAGAAATTAAATGAGAATATCTACAAAATATAATATCTCAATATGCAATATGTACTTGAGGAACAAAAAGTTCTTAAGGCTATCAATCAGGTCATGGAATAACTTATTGATGATCCTACAGCACAACACAAACGTGATCTTGATGCCTATAAGGCATGGAAGGACTTTACTACTAAGGAAATCTTGATCAGTTCTATGGATGATGACCAGGTTTGTGAGTATGAGCAGTTTCCAACGGCTCATACTACTTGAGTTGTCCTTAGAGAGAAATACAGTGGAGTGAGCCTGAGCAAGCTTCGATAACTGACTATCAAATTTGATAGCTACAAGAAACGTCCAAATGTCACCATGGCCCAATACCAGAAGGAAATTGCAAATATGATTCGGGAGCTAAAGGTTGTCGGTCATAAGTTGATAGATGAACAACAGATTCAGACAGTAATCCGTCCCATTCCTGATTCTTGGGCAACAACGAAATAGAATCTTACTCACAGTGAAAGCATCAAGACTTTCGTTGATGTTTCATGCTATGTTGAATAGAAGTGAAGAGAATTGCATCTGCAAGAATTTCTGAGTAGGCTTTTGTAACTAAAAATTCGGTTGGCGCATCTGGATCCAAGAATAAAAAAAAATAGTTCAAGAAAAGAAGGGGAAAGAGAAAGAAAGTTGGTGTTGTTGTTGGCATGGCCTAAACAAGAAGAAATTCAAATGTAAGAAGCGTGGACAAAAACCTAAAACCAAACTAACTTGCTATAACTGTAGCAAGAAAGGTCACTTTGCTTGGGAATATACCAAGCCGAAAAAGATAGATCCATGTTTATCTTCTATTTATGAGCATCATGTTACTAGTATAATATTATTAACCGATTCTTATTCTTTGTAGACTATAGATTCGGGAACAACAAATTATATAGCTCGTGAATGAGTTGCATTTGTGAAGTACCGTCGAGTACGAACTAACAATAAGTGAATATATGTGTGAAACAATGCAAAGATTGGAGTCAAAGGAGTTGATACACAAACTCAATCTACATGGTGGATGTTCCTTGTTTCTACATGATATCCTTTATGTTTTAGAAATCCGACAGAATTTAATTTTTATTACTTGTTTTCTTGAATTGGGATATTGTTTGAACTTTTACAGTAGGTGTGTGGAACTTCTTATTAACTCTGTGTTGATTGGATATTATTTTCTAACAAATGGTTTCATGATTCTTAATATAGAACCGGATGAAATTGATAGTAGTTTTTCAAATATTTCTCTTTCTAGTGATATTGATATTAATGATGAAATTTAGCATGATAGATTAGGACATATCGGACAAGAACGAATGAATAGATTAGCTAAAGAGGATCTGCTAAGCGTTCATGCTAAGATTAACTTGTCAGTGTGTGAGCATTGTCTTACTGAAAAAACAACTAGGAAATTATTTGGTAAGACTATTAGAGCTGAAACACCATTGCAATTGATCTATTCGGACATCTATAGTCCAATGAATGTGAAGGCTAGACATGGAACTTCTTATTTCATTATATTTATTAATGACTTCACGCCTTTTGGTCATATGTACTTGATTTTTCATAAATTTGAAGCATTAGATTACTTTAAACGTTACTTGAATGAAGTTGATAATCAATTATATCATAAAGTTAAAACCTTACGCACTAATTGTGAGAGTGAATATTGTTGGATCACAGCGGCATCTGCAAGTTATGTTGTATATAGCTCGGATATCATAGTTGATGCATGCAAATCTAGCATTCGTGTGTTGTGTTTCTACACCCCTATGTGCAGCGGAAGTTTAAATTTTATTTATGATTTAACAATTAAATCAAAGGAGTGTTCATATGGATTTTCCAAAATAAACATAAATATGATCTTTTAATCTAAGCATGAAATACTATCTAACTTTTAAGCAAGATCTTAAATGCATGACAAAAATAAACTATCATGTGATTGAACATTTAATGTCAATCTAATCATTTTATTTAGACATGCTAAACTATCTAGAACTAACATGCTAGATCTTTTAAGCACAATCTAAATAAAACTATTATCACATGTATCAATATATATATATGAAACTTAACACAAGTAAAGATTTATACCTTCCAAACTATCTTTGGTTAGGATATCTAGAACTTGTGCTTCCTCCTTGAACTCATGCTTCCTCTGTCTAATCCGGTCCACGATCGGAAACCCTTTTCCAATGCTTGACCGCACTAGAGATCAAGAGCCCTTTATCGTGACGATTAAGGTGTATTCCTAAAAAAATGAAGAATGTGATGCCAAACTCCCTTCTCAAGGGGATGCCCAAACTTCCTCAAAAGAGAACTTCCCTACAACAATTTTGTAAGGTTAGATGACAACAACACTTCTCCAAAGGGAGAAGAGATTACAAGAAGATTGACTCTTCTAGATGGAATCAAGGAAGAAGATCTCCTATCTTCTTCTTTGATAGGGGGCGACCACTCAAGAGAAAAGAAGAGTGCTTCCAAGAAAGAAAACTTTCACACACTTTCTTTCTTGCTTTCTTCTCCTACTTATAGGACTGACCACCTCTTTCAAGGAGAAGAGGAAGTGGAAGCCTGGGGCGGGGCGCTTCTCACCTCCTTTCATTTGGTCAACCACCTTAATGGAGAAGGTGAAGAGGTGTGGGAAGAAAAATCTAATTTTTCTCCCTCTTATTTATTGATTTACAATCATGAACTTGTTAATGGACTTATGGATTATGGGTCATTGTCTCTCTTCCATCTTAGGCTATTAGGTTATTAGAAAATTTCTAAAATCCAATAATGAAGTACATCCCAATAAAGATCCATTATTGTTAACATGGTAAGCACAAATCCGATTTGTGAAACATGTGTGGAACTCTTCCATTCTTCTTGTTTCCATCTATTCATAAACTCTTTTATGAATTATAACATTTGATCATATTAAACTTTATTGAATTTGACTTTCTCAACGGGAAATAGGGAAACTAATACTTGTGTGACTCTCAATGATTCAGGGATACAAATAATCGTGGGTTCACAACTCTTTTTAATTAAGGACTTCTCTCGTCCTTTATTTAGGCATACCCTTAATATCCCTATCCTACGATCAACTCTTTGATTATAAGATGTCAAAACTAATTCTGATTAGCACCCAACGAATCTGATAAAAGCATCTAGTAGCACCGTCCCATGACACCCTATGTATCACTGAATAGTGCCTGCAAGAACCAGTCGATTATGGTTAACGTATAGTCTAGTCCCTTTAACTCACATATTCCAGTCAAATCTACAACCATTGGTACATCGAGAGTTGTATATTGATTTGACAACCTTATAATTTATTTTATAGTGACATTGCATGTGTAACTAGAAAACTCCTTTCCGAAAGCACATCTTACAGTCTTGATCAGAGACTTCGTACACTATAGAATAATACATTACATAAAATATCCATACCCATAGATGTCTGGTGAATCCCCGACTACAATGCACTAACTCCTATGTGTTTCGTTACTGCACCTAATCTCACCACCTGATGACCCTAATAGAGTTGGTAAATAAGTCAAAGTACAATCCCAACATATAGAGTCTCAGTGTTGTCCCAGGTCATAAGGACTACTAGTGTACAACCACAACCAAGGACTTATCCACTAGATAAATGATTACCACTTGGAAAGTCAGAGTGAGGGTAGTTCAATGAACTCATCATATGAGCATCTATTTGTATGCTTAAACATTTCTATATCCTTACTAATGAAACATGATACACTACATCACAGATGCTAGTCTCAAGCTTGAGCGACCTTTTATCCTTGTTTATTAGGTGACCCAATTGACTAGGAATATATTTAGAATATACAGTGAATATTGATGTATTTCATGATGATCATCATATGTACCACCACATCTCACTATAGTATATTCAAGGACTTTATCTTATGCATCTAGCATGGGTATTAAGATAAAGCAAATGTCATACTTAATTGAATTATATTTAAATAGAGAATGTTCATTCACAAGAGTCATTAAAGCCTTAGTCAATAGTTGACTTGTAGGACACCTACTCTAACAAATACTTGTTTGATCAATTCAAGATAATATGTAATGATAAAGGGATTATTATACAGCTAACAATCTCAAAAACTTCACAGCAAAATGAGATTGCCGAAAGAAGAAATCAAACAATTCTGGATATGGTTAGGTCTACGATGACTCAAAATAATTTGTCAATTTCCTATTAGAGAGATACATTATTAGCATCAACCTATATACTTAACCAAGTGTCTTCTAAATATATTCCATCTATCCCACATAAATCCTGGGCACGTAAGAAACCATATTTAAGTCATTTGCAATCTTGGGGTTAGCTATCTATGTTCATGATAATACACATAAATATAAAAAATTAAGACCTAAAGGTAAAAAATATATCTTGTAAGGTATTTTGATACCTCCAAGGGTTATGTTTTCATTGGTGAACAACAAGATGAAATCATCTTTGAAATAAAAACGAAAGGTGCAACTTTTTTCGAAACTGAGTTCCCAATAAGAGGTAACGTTGTTAAAACTATTCCGTTATTTGCAATGCAGGAGGATGATACTTTATCAACGAATAAGGTATCACAAAAGATATCTAAATCTAGTCAACCTAGCGGGAGTGAATTATCAATTAATGAGTTAATTTCTCAATAGACCAATCTACGAAAAAGTAGTCATAAGGCTATTCCTCGAAAAAGATTTAATATTGAAAATGAGGCCTTAATGATTCTCTCAGTTAACGATGAAGAACCTCAAACTATTGAAGAAGCATTAAAATACTCAATTAGAAATAAGTGGAAAGTTACAATGGATGAAGAAATAGAGTCAATGAAAATGAATTAAATTTGAAAATTAATCGATCTTCCTTCAGGCCTAATAATTACCATTTTGTCGTGTTATTTTGGTCCTTAATATCACTGTTTTTATCCTCTCGAGTGATTTATTATTGATTATTATCATGTTTTATGAGTTGGATATATTTTTGGATCTTAGTGTAAATTCTCCTAAATTTTGGACTTATATGCGAATTTTATCTTTGTTTGTAGGAGATCAAGATGAGTCACTGGACTAGACTCAAGTTGGATCAAATACGGCTTCATCTAAGGGTCATAAAGGGCATTTTAAGTTGGATTAATCTGAACCGTTCATCAAGATCGAGGGCAATTCAATCAAGAGATCAGATCTGAGCGATATGGACCATCCGATGCAAGCGGCTTGATTCTGAGCCATTTATCCAGATTTGGAGAGATCCGATCCGTACATTTAGATTTGGACATCTTAGTCTTTCATCCAGATTCAACCGATCGTGATTATCTATTCAGATGGATCAGATCCGTCCATCCAGAGTTGGAGTGATTTCAGTCGTTGGATGCACAACCCATTAATGGATTAATCCGATTCATTTAACCCTAGCTCTAATGGATGGCTGAGATTGAAAGGGGTTTGGATCGAACGGTGGAGAAAATCCACTTAATGTTTCTTCGATCGCGCAGAAAGGTTGTCAGCATTTTCCTCTTCTCGCTCGCGCCCGACGCCTTACTCACCGCCGTTGCGCTCTCCCTTTCCCCGCCGGTCGTCGAAGAAGGAAAGGGGATCCCCTCCAATCTCCGGTGACCGGTGGTCTCCTTCACCTCCTCACTCCGACAGCTCCGGCAGCCATCCGTTTCACCGCGGGCTCTGTCGCCGCCGTCTTCTCCATCAAACCGCCAGCATCTCCACAGCTCCACTCCGAGCTCTGTCGCTGCCGACCAGTCGGAGTGGGGATTCCCCTCCGATCGGTTCCGACAGCCAGCCCATCATAGCTCCAACAGCTCCGATCAGCATTTTTTTTCCAGCATCTACGTGTTTTGATTGTTTGGTTGTTTAATTGATTGAACGTTTGTAATCACATTTCCCTTCCATGTGTAGACTGCACGTATCCAATTTATTTTGTTTCATGCCTTGTTGGTGTTCGGTTAAATGTCTCTTTGGATAATTAGGTTCTCTTTAGATAATTAGGTTGTAGTTAGTTAGGTTAGATTTAATTTCATGCTTTACTTTAATTGCTCTCTTTTAATCATGTTTATGTAGTAGATTTCGTTAATGCATTGCTTATTTCATTTAGTTGTTAGTTAAATCTGTTCTTCTCTTGACCCTTAGTAGCCGTCTCTACCTTGCGTCCATTCATTTTCCTCCACGAATTCGAGGAGTCTGATCCGACGACACTTCTTCGAGCTCAACCGGATCCGCGAGAGTTCGGAGCATCCATCAAACTACTGGATTCAGGAGTTTGAACCATACCACATCCACTTCCGTTTGCAGAGTCTCGATCGAGCTTCGTTGGACTCAGCCGGAGGACCTTGTTCAGTCACCGGGCCTATCTTGGGTTGATCAGATTAGTTTATCTTCCAGTTTTTATTGCTTTAATTTCTGTATTGTTTGATTTTGTTGTTGCATGTTAGTTTAGAGTTTTAATTACCTTGCAACCGTAGGTTAGAGCATCAAAATCCAAATCCCCATCTTCATTAGAAAACTCAAAGCAATAATTAGAAATCCTAAGTTTACTATTCTGTCGATTACACTCGTTGGAAAACGATCCGGGCCATCCACTATGCTCTATTAGTGTAGTTAGGGGGTTCGATAATTAATTTGAAACGGTACCACAATAAATACCGTGCATATCAAATTTTGGCGCCGTTGCCGGGGAGTGTAATAATGCTTAGTAGATTTAGGATTGTTTTTTTATTTTTCTAAAAAAAAATCAAATTCAAAACTTTTGTTGAGGGCTTAATTCTTTTATGTCTTGTATATCCATGTGTTATATTTTGTTTGCTTCCTATATCTTTTGATATTGTTTGTTAGTGTTTCAGGAAAGAACAGGAAATTTCTTTAAACATGGATCCCTATTATCAGAGATTAGGAGGCTTTCATCAGGCTTATGATTCAGGGATTAACAAAACCGTCAGGGAACTCACTGCACCAAATGTTGCTTGCCAATCTTTTTGCATTCAGTTTCCTGAATTAAATGTGGATGTTAAACTTTTTGAAATTGTACATTTGCTTCCGAAATTCCATGGTTATGCTAGCGAAGATCCAATTAGGCACTTGCAAGAATTTTATATGGTATGCTCAGTAATGAAGTCACGAGGTATACCACAGGAGGGCATTGTGCTCAGAGTATTTCTATTCTCTTTATCAGACAGGGCAAAGGATTGGATCTATAATCTTCCTCCTGGCTCTATTACATGTTGGAGTGAAATGAAGAAAGCCTTTTTGGAAAAGTTTTTTCCTGCATCTAGGACCATAATAATTCAGAAGAGCATTTGTGGCATAGAGCAAATGATAGGAGAAACTCTACATGAGTATTGGGAGAGATTCAAAAGGTTGTGTGCTAGTTGTCCTCAACACCAGATTAGCGATCACATGCTCATCCTGTACTTCTATGATGGATTATTTCCTATGAACAGGTGTATGCTTGATGTAGCTAGTGGAGGGGCCTTAGTCAACAAGACTCCTGCTCAGGCTAGAGAACTTATTGAGGTCATGGCTGTAAATTCGCAATATTCTTATCAGCCTCCACCAGTATTTCAGAGGATGACTCCTGAGTTCCAGAATATCCCAATGCTTAATAGCCCACAGCAATCCTAGCAAATGCAAGCATAAGGATTTATTCAGCCTTCGTTAGAGACCATTTCTGTGGATATTGATGCGCTAGAGGAGATGGATTGTGGAGTATGTGATAGCCAAGTTTATGATCCTGCTACTCTACAGGACTTCGATATTTCTATGTGCTACGGTAGTGAAGTTGTGGATGATGTGAATGTTATTGTGGATAAGAGTGCGGATATTATTGTAGATGATATTGTTACTCCTGATATTGTTAATGTTGCACATGATATTTCAGATGTAGCAGATATTGTTACTTATATTGAGGTTGATGATGTTGTAAAGGAGACAGTGTCTGCAAAATTGTTATGTTCAGATGTGCAACTACCTGATAAGTCAAGATGATTTCTATAGGAGTGATGGATAGCTGGAGAGCCCCAGACTGGACACTCCTATTACAGCCTAAGCCTCCCATATTTATGCTCAACAAGGCCCCAACACCAAATATAGCAGTCCAGCTTCCAAACTGGTTGCTCCAAATAAATCGTCTCCGGCCGCCTGAGATAGCCTTTGAGAAGACGATAGTGAAAGGAGTGGAATTCATCTTAGCTCTTATTGATCTACTTCTGGGTTGGATTTTACACTGGAATTATTCTCATCCACCTAGAAGAACCTTCACGAAGATGATGATGAAGGGAGCTAGACTTTACGACACAGACCACATAAAGAAGACACTCACTTCCACTCGATCCACTCCACTCCTAGCCTGGCTACTACTCCTGAACCGCCTGCAACCACCAGGACCCCAGGGGAGTTCATTCCTTTTCTCATCTTCTTTTCTTTTCCTTTGTATATATATTTCTTTTACTTTATTTGTTTTTATTTTAGTTGTTATGTTTTGGTTGTTGAGTTTTTGTTTTGTTGGTTTTGAAATAAATTTCCTATGCATTCCTTTATATCATCTTAGAAGTCATGAAAGCTAGTTAAATTTGATTGTCGAGTTTCAGGAATTTATTGACTTAAATGGATTATTTGATTGCATGTGGTTACTACTTGGTGATGGATTCTGTATTGATAGACTGAGTTGATTATTTTTGTTTACCTAGTGAGGATTGAGTCTATTTTTATTGCTTGTGTGTGGGGCACTTGTGGTTATTGTAACTCTAGAACTTGCTTTGATTCTTTTGAGATCACACAATAGTAAGTTTGCATGATTATTATGAAGGCAATCACATTTGTTTTCCTTCACTTCTTTTATTATCACATACTTATTTGAATAACACTCTAGTCGTTCATCATTTCTATTTTTCTTTCCTTCCATTACTTTTTTGTCCATTTCTATTTTTGGATGTGGAATACTTGGATGTTTCAAGATGAGTGTTTTGCTCAGGATGGATAAAAATTTAAGTGTGGGGGAGAGAGTAGCTCAGGAGAATTTAGTGTAAGCATAGGCAAGTCGTGCTTGATCACCATGAGCTAGCCATGTTCTTTATCTTTTTAGCTGAGCTTGATGTTTTCTTTCTTGGAGCATAGGGAAGTGCACTATATGTCGAGAGAAAAAAAAGAGTTTGAAAACAAAAAGAAAGAAAGAAAGCTGAAAAAAAAGTGGAAAAAAAAAGAATAAATATTTGGGTGCCCATGAAATAAAAAAAAAGTATTATGAAAATTTTGACATATGATGTCATTCATTTTTATTTATGTGTGATAGTATTTTTGTTAACGACATCCCTTATTGCAGTTATTGAGAGATTTATTGTATATCATGTGTAGTTTTGTATTGAAGAATGTGATAAGGGTTGTTTACATGTTTATTGGGTTGGAAGAAAAATTTAGGGCAATGCTTTCTTGTACTCATCTATGTAGCATTCCAGTATTTCCATATCTTCTTCTTGCATTTCTTATCTTTCTTTTCTTTAACAGATCTTGCCATTTTTCTTGTATTCATGCTTCCCTTACATTCTTAATAAGCCTTCAGTGATTATGTATTCTTATGTGTATATAGTGATGAAGATAGAAGAAAAACAAGCATATGGTAGTTCATAAACCATGAGTAGCTTAAGTGAACTCCACTATTATATGTTTATGAGAGCGAGAGTGTTAAATACTGAAAAATTTAAAACACTAAATTAAATGGCCAAAATTAGGAAAATAATCGTAGAAATTATTTTCGGATTTTTAGAGAATTTTAGAAAATTTTCTGGAAATTTTCGGGAATTAAATGGTGCTTGTAGGGGGTATTTATGGAGATAAGGAAAACCGACTTTTAAAAGGCCTGTTTGGATTATCTGACCTAAGGTTTTAAATAGAAAACCTCCGGCGCCCCTCTCCATTGCTTCGCAGGGCCGACGCAGCCTGCATCGCCTCTTTCTCAAGGCTCCTCTCCTTACCGGCCACGCGCATCGTCATGCCACTACAACCGCTGTAACGCGGATCAGATCGCATGCCGCCATGATCATGAATCGCCTGACAGCACGGTGTTTCTCTTCGCCGGCGACGCCTTTCTTCCTCGAGCCCGAGTCCTTCCTTGCAGCAAGCAACGACGTTCAATCTTGACGGTGCCCCCAGGCGAGTCGACAGCGAACGCGCAAGCTGGGAGGTGGCGTCGGTGGCGGCAGGGTTTTGGTTCTGACCTAGGTTCACTATTTTTGCCGGAGCAGGCGATTAGGGTAAATTGGGCGAGATTGCTTGGGTGGGGAGCGCCCTTCTAAATGAGCACACGAGCAAGGTAAGGCGTTGATTGGGTTTTCATTTAATCCTACGGTATGTTTCGTGATTCGACATGGATCGAGTTTGGCGATGATTTAGGCAACAAGGAAATTACGGCGTGGCAATGAGAAGGTTTTGCGCGCAGTATATCTTGAGGATATTTTTGTAGGTGATGAATTAGGTTAATTGATTTGGAATTAATTGGGCTAAATTAATTGTGTGGATATTTATGGACAAGGAAAATTAGAAATAGTTTGGGTTAATTGGGTTATGAAGGAAATCGATTAAGTATTCGATTTGTCGGTGGATTGAATTTTTATGCTTAATAATAATTATCTTTGTACAGGTTTTGATTGAGGCGTGTTCACTACGTGACGATTTGGTTCTTTTACTGACATTTTATCAGCGTATTTTGACTTAACTTTTAGATTAAGTCAAATTGATACGCTAGTTAGGATAGCAATAATTTTTCTGTTTATATGCCTAGTATGTTTTCTACCTACTAGATCATACGTTGGATCGATATGATTATATCTTCCTGCTTTATTTGGACCATAGTTACTTGGATCATGATATGCACTTATTGATTGCGCATATTATTCTGATAGTATTTTTAGTTGGATTTATACGCTTTAGTATCACGCACCATTTTCGCGATGATCGCATGCTACCGACGGGTTCCATTATTGAGCCGCTGAGTTCAGCTTATACGGCTCGCACACACACCGCCACTCATGGGTTAGTGGTACATCGTGAGGGTGTGTGCGTTGCTCTGTCAGCTCATTGGGCTCGTAGGCAGCGCGTGGTACGGGAGGGATCCTCCTCCTCTATGACACCGAGATGAGAGCTTACCCCACTCTATGTGGGGCGGGGAGGATAGTGTACTCGACAAAGATCCCGTCCCACTCTGGCCACCAGAGCGATGATGGCAGAGCGCATGATTGTCATTACTCTACCCACTCTGGCCACCATTATCATGAGGCTCCGATCAAGGCCAGGTGACTACGCTATCGCACGATACGCACTTCAGACGATTGTATTGTGATTTCTTTGCACGATTTTTATTGATGCCTTGGATGCATATGATATTATCACATGCATCTGAGGATACATGTTTATATATAGTCGGGACTTTATTACTCTTAGTCGTGCACACGCTTCCTATATCGCAGGAGATTTAAGCATACCATTTTGTATTTCTTGCAGATACCCTATTTACGTGAGATCAGATCTTGGCGATGATATTTTATCATAATTATACCTTACTTTCAGATATCTATTATACCATGCAGTAGTTCTTTGAACTCACCCCGTTGATTTATTTTTATTTCAGGATGAAGCTGTCAGGAGAGTCCAGTTGCCAATCCCCCTCGTCGAAGTGGATAGGTTTTTATTGGTCTTATGGTTTTGGATCTTGTATAGAAGAGATGTTTAGGTCCTGATGTTTTGGTTATGTACTCGTGGATTTGTGGTGTCCTTGTAGACCTTTATTCGGATTTTATTCCGGTTGGTTTTGGTTGGGTTATTCCTGCTCAGATGGCAGAAGGGGTAAGTCTAGTTAGTGTAGACTTATATTTACCTTGATTTGTTGGCCTGAGGCCTATTTGATTACCTGCATGTGATGTTTGGATTCCGGTCGTGTTGACCGATGTATAGTGGCCGTGTAGGCTTTGTATAAAAATTGATATTGTCAACCGTACAGGGGAGATGCTGTCGGATTTTTGTCTGGCGGGGACTCCCTCGGGGCGTGACAGAGAGAAACCACCACTTACCTTGTGAGGCTTAGTCATTCTCAGTCTATTCATAATGGATTGAAGTTACCATGTTTGTTAACCTATGTAAGATTTGAGTCCATGATTGCTTGAGTCTTTGAGATTTGACAATCCTAGGTAACTTTCTTTCACGATCTTCTATGTATGCTTGAGAATTGATAGGGAAATATATCTTCAATTTGTTTTTAGTTTTATTTACTTGCTCGGGGCGTGCAAGAATAAGTGTGGGGGAATTGATAATTATCATTTTGTCGCGTTATTTTGGTCCTTAATATCACTGTTTTTATCCTCTCGAGTGATTTATTATTGATTATTATCATGTTTTATGAGTTGGATATATTTTTGGACCTTAGTGTAAATTCTCTTAAATTTTGGACTTATATGCGAATTTTATCTTTATTTGTAGGAGATCGAGATGAGCCACTGGACTAGACTCAAGTTGGATCAAATACGGCTTCATCTAAGGGTCATAAAGGGCATTTTAAGTTGGATTAATCTGAACCGTTCATCAAGATCGAGGGCAATTTAATCAAGAGATCAGATCTGAGCGATATGGACCATCTGATGTAAGCGGCTTGATTCTGAGTCATTTATCCAGATTTGGAGAGATCTGGTCCGTACATTTATATCTGGACATCTTAGCCTTTCATCCAGATTCAACCGATCGTGATTATCTATTCAGATGGATTAGATTCGTCCATCCAGAGTTGGAGTGATTTCAGTCGTTGGATGCACAACCCATTAATGGATTAATCAGATTCATTTAACCCTAGCTCTAATGGACGGCTGAGATTGAAAGGGGCTTGGATCGGACGGTGGAGAAAATCCACTTAATGTTTCTTTGATTGCGCAGAAAGGTAGCCGGCATTTTCCTCTTCTCGCTCGTGCCCGACGCCTTGCTCACCGCTGTCGCGCTCTCCCTTTCCCCTTCGGTTGCCGGAGAAGGAAAGGGGATCCCCTCCAATCTCCGGTGACCGGTGGTCTCCTTCACCTCCTCGCTCGGCGGCTCAAGCGACCATCCGTTTCACCCGAGCTGCATCGCCGTCGTCTTCTCCATCAAACCGCCGATCTCACGGCTCCACTCGAGCTCCGCATGACCAGTCGGAGTGGGGATTCCCCTCCGATCGGTTCCGACAGCCATCCCATCACAGCTCCAACAGCTCCGATCAACATTTTTTTCCAGCATCCATGTGTTTTGATTGTTTGGTTGTTTAATTGGTTGAACGTTTGTAATCACATTTCCCTTCCATGTGTAGACTGCACGTATCCAATTTATTTTGTTTCAAGCCTTGTTGGTGTTCAGTTAAATGTCTCTTTGGATAATTTGGTTGTAGTTAGTTAGGTTAGATTTGATTTCATGCTTTACTTTAATTGCTCTCTTTTAATCATGTTTATGTAGTAGATTTCGTTAATGCATTGCTTATTTCATTTAGTTGTTAGTTAAATTTGTTCTTCCCTTGAGCCTTAACAGCCGTCTCCACCTTGCGTCCATCCATTTTCCTCCACGGATTCGAGGAGGAGTCTACCCCGACAACACTTCTTCGGGCTCAACCAGATCCGCGAGAGTTCGGAGCATCCATCAAACTACTGGATTCAAGAGTTTGAACCATCCCACATCCACTTCCGTTTACAGAGTCTCGATTGAGCTTCGTTGGACTTAGCCGGAGGACCTTGTTCAGTCACCGGGCCTATCTTGGGTTGATCAGATTAGTTTATCTTCCAATTTTTATTGCTTTAATTTCTGCATTGTTTGATTTTGTTGTTGCATGTTAGTTTAGAGTTTTAATTACCTTGCAACCGTAGGTTAGAGCATCAAAATCCAAATCCCCATCTTCATTAGAAAACTCAAAGCAATAATTAGAAATCCTAAGTTTATTATTCTGTCGATTACACTCGTTGGGAAACGATCCGGGCCATCCACTATGCTCTATTAGTGTAGTTAGGGGGTTCGGTAATTAATTTGAAATGGTACCACGACGAATACCATGCATATCAAGGCCGAAAGGCTATTGGAAATAAGTGAATTCTCTAAATTAAGAGAAAAGGGATGGATCGATTGATCGATACAAAACTCATTTAGTTGCAAAAGGTTATACCTAATAAGAGGATATTGATTTTGAAGAAACATTTTCTCCTGTCGTAAAGTTCGTGTCATAGCCGATCTCACTTAGTGGAATAAGACTTGGTTGTTATTGTTGTAAAGTTTGTGTCAACTCATGTCATTTTAGCTATAGTAACACATTTAGATTTGGAATTATATCAGATGGATATAAAGATAACTTTCCTAAAAAGTGAACTTGACGAAGAAATCTATATGGCACAACCATAAAGTTATATTGTTAAAGGCCAAGAGAACAAAGTGTATAGACTTAAAAAGTCTATCTATGGTTTAAAGCAAACATCAAGACAATGGAACTTAAGATTTAATGAAGTCACTTATAGTTTTGAAATGATCAATGAAGATCATTGTGTCTACTTAAGAAAGAAAAAAGGAAAATTTGTCATCTTATTATTATATGTCGATGATATGCTAATAGTTAAAAGTGACATAGAGTTTGTGATAGAAGTCAAAACATAACTTTCATCACAATTTAACCTAAAAAATATATGAGAAGCTGAATACATCTTATGAGTAAAGATTATAAGAGATCGATCAAAAAGATTTTTAGATTTGTCTCGAGAGATTTATATTACTAAGATGTTAAAATACTTTAATATGTCAAAATTGCAACATTGAATAAATATTTGTAACAAAAGATACTATTTTGTGCAAAAATATATATCCCAAGCCTCCTGAGGAATAACCCAAATGAAGAAAAGACCATATGCTAGTGTCATTGATAGTTTAATATACACTATGTTGTATACACGTCCTGATATCAGTTATGTTGTTAGCTTAGTTAGCCTTTTCCGATCAAGCCTTGAACCGAGACATTGAAAAGTGGTGAAAAGAATATTTAAATATCTTAAATGGACAACAGATTATTGTCTCTATTTTTAAAAATTTGATATGAGCCTAAAAGGCTACACAAATGCAAATTGGGTTGGGGATCTGATGATAGAAAATCTATATTTGGCTATGCCTTCTTATTGAATGGTGGAGTCCGCTCATGGAATAGCAAAAAGCAAGTTTGTGTAGCGTTGTCAACAATGGAAGCTAAGTATGTGACTTGTTTAATGGCAGTGCAAGAAGTTATCTAGTTAAGAAGGTTCCTGAAGTATCTAAAAAGTTTTTTCTAAGGATCCCAAATATCACAGCAAGGGTAAGCCCATATCTATTAAGTATAATTCTGTAAGGGATATATTTGATAAGAAAAAAATAGTTCTTGAGTATATCCTTACTCTTGTTATGTTTATTGATCCTTTTACTAAGTCATTGATTAAAGAGTCATTTCAAATACATGTGAAGTCTTTGAGGCTTTGTAAAATGTAATGTATTATAAAGTTAATCGGATATTGTAAGATGTTTGATTGTGGAGAGTTATGATATATTCAGTGTATATGTCATTATTAAACTTGGATAAAGTCTCGATGAGCATGTTAGCGAGTTGAGATTAGTCCTCTCACATGGACAATCATCTCTATTTGTTAAGTGTAAATAGAGGTAAGATACAGTTAATGAAGCTATGAATGAAAACATACCTATAAGCTAGGGTAGCCTTGACAATAATTTCAAGATCAGATCAATTGTAAATTGATAATGATCAAAATAAATATACTCACCATTTACTAAACCTGTTGGAAATCAGATTAGAATTCATGAGTTAAACTCAGGATAGACATTGAATATGTCTAAATCAAAATTTGTACGATGTTAAATTTATGAAAAATATGCGTTCTTTATTAGTAAAGAGAATAACATCGTAATATGTGTTTCATATCATATGTGTTATAGCGACAATAACGATGGTAAGAGAATGGATCCCTGCTTCTCTACTATGTAAGACCCTCAAGGTTGTAAAATAATCTCGATTTTATCCTTAGTGACTTTTTAGTTGTCTACTTGAGTTTTAATCAGTGTATGCTACTTTAGCATGTATCCTAATGACTATAGATGATTCAATTTATGGATCATGACTAAGAAAACGACTGATTAATATGAATGAATTATAACTAAAAAGGAAGATTAAAATAGATTGACATCTTTGACATTTATTCATTGGCCAACCAATTATATTTTTTATTTGGTACTTAGAATGTGATTATGAATAATTGTAATGATTGGAGATATTGAACATACTCTTGACATAATAGTCATTACGAGGGATTAAAAATGTTCATATTGATGTAAATGATTTGATCTAAGGTAAATGCAAGATATTGACGTTTTCAATTTATCTTGAAGAGTGACTATGTAAAGTTTAACAACTTTTTTAGCATTAATCATTGAGTATGCTTATTGTCACACGAACCATTTTTCCTTAAATATAAATTGAATGTTTTTATTTGGTCTTTGTGGCTTGACTTGGATGAGTGAGAGATGTTAACAGTTGTTGACAACTGCAAGTGCAGTTATCTTGCAATTGCATGTTGTTACATGTGCATCCAAAAAAAAAAGTACATGATGAGAAGTTCATCAAGAAGAGAAGAATGTCCAGAAGAAGAAGAAGAGGATTTGGTTCATGATCTCGGAAAAGGGGTTGTTCGTTCGTTATCGTCCTTTAGACGACAAGCCAAAAGATTAATCGAAAGGTATCAAACAGTAAGCATTTTGTTTTAAATTGAATTGTTCATGCATTTTATTTTTGCAATTGAGTTCTACAATGCACCTATGGAATTAATAAGATGAAATAAAGGAAGGAGACATTTTCAATAGTTTCAAGTTTCGGTAATTTACCAACCATCTCTTATGCTTAGCACAATCTCCTCACTATGTTTCATCTCCTTCCTTCTTCAATTCCAATCCATATCCGACACCATACATCAAAACATTGGCATAATACTTAAACATTATCATTCTAGTCAAAGACCTATCATTCTAGTCAAAGACCAAAACTTCGGTATGGCTCAGGATTTTGAACCTTGATTTTTGATACTAGAAAAGTTTGGTTTCTTATTCCTACTTTAGGATTCTAAGGGAAAAAGAATATAACAAATATAGCAACAAACAAGTGTACCTGGATGAGGATCGCCATTGAAAAAGCCATCAATGTATATTTGATGAGCATATGCACGTGTAATTTCTTCAACAAGCTTCTGTTTGTTCACACCCAGTGCATTCAGTGATTCGACATCATTCAAGCGAATACCATCCATATATTGTAAAATGAGAACCTTCTCTGTTGACTGCTAGTATAAATTGGAAAACTACTCATGAAGTAAACTTTAAACTGGTAAAAAGTATTGCTTCTGAAAAAGGTAGTTGATCAAGCCAAAAAGGTTGGAATCAACTATTCCACCTGAATAACATCTGGGATCAGCACATCAACCTTATCTGCAAATTTTGAACCATCATTCTCACTTTTGACTCGTAAGTTTTTTGAAACTCTTCTAGTGTTCTCTGCATAGAGAAAACATGATTATCAACAATCATGTCTAAAAGATTGCACTGATAAGGAAAGGCCAACTCTTAAAGCATTTTGTTTTGAGGTAAAATCAACTTCCAGATAAGAATGGTGACAAAAAAAAACCTGCTTCATGATTGAAATCAAGTTCTTTAGGTGCCTCCTTGCACCACTCATCTATCATGGGGTTGAAGTCATATTGTGGTTCTGCCCATGCTATCCAATCAACTATCCATTTTGCATTCTTTAGGTCCTGAAGATCAATACTGATAATTTAATGACAGGATAACTTCGAATTTAGTTGTAATTTTATCAAGAGAAAAATTGCAGACCTCTAATATGACCTCTTTGATGCCCCTATGTTGAACTTTGACAACCACCTCCTGCCCATTTCTCAGAGTTGCACGATGAACTTGTGCTATCTGCAATTCGATACTTTTTGGACTTTTTAATAAACAATTAGCAAAAAAGTAAATTGCGTGTAGCCTGTCAAGGAAAGATAAAAATACATGATACACACATAGTTTCAAGCAAAAAATTTCTAGGATCAATATTTTTATATTTGGTAATTTGACTTACAGATGCAGTAGCAAGAGGTGCCTCTACGAACTGAAAGAAAATGTCGCCCATAGTTTTTCCAAGCTCCTTCTCTATAGTTTGACAGACCTACACATGACAAACTTTTTAGAGTCATAAAAGATAGTACCCCCAGATACACACATCAACTTTAAGAAAGCAACAGTTTTATTCACTTGGCAGATTTGCTGAGCTATTTTTTGCTTCCATGTAGGCAAGAATGTTATGCATGCACATCTGCTTATGCAGTTCATACGCAAATATCCATGAACTGTGATATAAATACTCAATGAAGCATTAGACAGTGCTAAAAAATCCTTAAGTCTAGCAAAACAGAATTGCCCTCAACCAAATCATATGTGTATTAATTGGAAATAAATCATTTCGGACCCACCTTCAACAAAATACAACAAAATACCGGCAAACAATTAAGCCATCATCTAGACATTTTCATGATGCATTGTATATTCAACTATGATGGAGTCAGTTTGAGACAGAAAAGAATAAATTTGCATCTCCATAATTGCACCTTAATTATCTTCATAGCTCAATGATACCTCAATAGCTTTAAATGCATAAATGTAACAATTAAATTCACATTCAATTGGACAAGCTACCTCTTCTAATCGCCGAGGAGGAAGAGAGTCCTGCAACTGTTTGAGAAGACGTATATAAGCCTCTGGAAGAACATCTGCTCGGGTAGATAAATATTGACCCAGTTTTACCCACAGACCTTCCATCTCAATCATCAAATTAAGAACACGTCTAGCATTTCTTTCATGAGCTTTTTCCCATATAGCGTCTGTTTTGGTTTTGCTAAGCCATTTAACTCTCTTCTGTACGCCCTGCAGTATTACAAAACCTCACTGATCTCTTCTCTAAACAATTGGACAAACAAAAATTAATCGCGCAAACTATTTTAGCGGATAAGCACACCTTGTAATCCAGGTAGATCACCAATGCCAAAGTGAATACTTTCATCCTCCGATTCAAGATGTTTCCCCATCCCATTAGGAGTTGCAAGACAAGACAGACGAGCAGATGATCTTGGCAGCTCTTAACCACAAACTCGTACGACAAAGACTCTTGTACTTCTAGTAAACCAAATTATACACAAAAAAAAAAGTCAGTAATTATATAGGTGCATTAATAAGCGAGCAAAGAACATCAAATATGCGTAGGCGTTCATCACGAGGAAACTTTTTTTTCAGTAAAATTTGGATCTTCTCGAGAATTATTCCAAGCTTTCTTGTGCATGTATTATATTGATGAGACTATATCGATCAAAGATCTATTAAAAAACACGACCTGATCGAGTAAACTCATGAATTAAAGGTAAAAGCTGAAAGCAGCTAAATACGCAATGCATTAATTTCACTCTAAAGATCAACAAAATAACCAACCTTTCACCAATCCAAGAACAGCGACTGGCGAAAAAAAGCTAAACCTCGCGAGAAACAAACGAAAGGTACAAAAAACCCCAGCAGGTCCACGACAATCTGGACCGAGAAACTACAATACGCCTTACAAAAAAGCGAAACTTAGGGCCGACCGCAGAGATTCGAGTCTTCGCCGAAGAGATTGGAGATTTGGAGGCGGAGACGCAGGGAATTTGAAGATTTGTCCCGAAGGAAGTAACGAGGCCCGGCGCTGCGCACAAATGGAAGCCTTTTGGCGGCACGCGTAGAATCCAGGCGGTTAATTGAAATCAACGAAATTGAAAGCCCTTCGCCGTCGGTTCGTACACGGCCTGATCTCGTCCGTCCGTCGCTTCAGCGGGTCCCCGTCCCACTTTTTCTCCGTCCACCAGAATTTTCTCTATTGACCTGAACTTACCAGAGACTTGCATCGGGATCAGTCTCATTTCGTCCACTAAACGCGAGAGTAAAATTGCGTGTGTGAGAAAGCTAGTTTAATATTTCATTTTTTTTTTACTTGCAAAAGGTTGGAGCGGCTCCATCGTCTCAGTTCCAAAGATTTGGAAGGTAATAAATCATGAAAAGACATCGTCGTGGATGCGATTTCACACTACACTAAAAAAGAGATATTAATGAAAAAAATAAAGAAATGGAAGGGAGAGAAAGGAAAGAAAAGAATTGATTAATGAGATGTAAGGAAGGGAGGAGAGGAAAAATAAAAAAATTAAATTTTTTTTTTTCCTTTGTCTTATTTCTTTCTAAATAAAATTTAAAATTCTCTTCTTTTTTTTATTTACTCTTCACTTCTTCTCAAATAAAATAAAATTTTCTTTCTATTCTCTTTCCTTTCCTCTTACTTATCTTTCTCTCATCTACTCTCAAGCGTCGCCTAAGGGTTCCTTAGGACGGTTCACCCGCTCACCAACCGAACACCACGAAGACGGTATAGTGGGCCCCTATATGACTTTCAATGCGCTGACTGGTAGGTCCCATTGTAGGATTAGGTCGAGCTTTGGAATTCTTGAGAAAGGCTGACATTTTATACCGAAAGAAACAGAAAAAAAAAACAAATTGGAATTTTGACGATCGCACGCAGTGGGTTGATAAAACACTTAATCAATGTGTTTTCAACAAAAGGAGAACCAACGTGTAGCATAGAAATGTACTTAAAAACATCGAGGTATTATTGTCCATGCATCTCTTTATTTAAATTGCATTGTTAATCCATTTACTTTAGTGGGTAACTTATGTTTGTTTCGATATGTATTTTTGTTCATTTTTTTCCCTTTTATATTCTAAAAGTTTGCTGCGAGCTATCTAGTCCAGTGATTCCTAAATGATTTTACTGACCGGACTTATAAATTTATCTTATAATTCTCATTTTTCTTGATGAATATTAGTGTCTTACTGTCTTATACTTTAGAAGGAATTCAAAATCAAGTTACTAATTTAAATTATTATAAATTATTTGGTGTAGAAAATAAGTAAATTAGAGTCTTAGGTTTGTACTCATTCCCTGAAATAGCATATAGACAGAAATTAAGGAAATAGAACAAATTGGGGGTCGATTAGATGCAAAATTTGCAAACTGGCATTGAGTATGCAAGCAAACAACTCATAATATGCCAATGTTTTTTATTGGCGAAAACACCATATATAACAATATCCATTGTGGTACAATTAAAAAGAAATAGTATGGGACAAGTTAAGAATCTTACCCCTTTTCTAGTGAATGATTGCAACCCTACAACTTGATGATTGTGGTGCAAGCAAAGAAGAGGTTCCATTTCTTCATAGCTTAGCACTACAACATGGGCAAGATAAAGAGGCTTCCGATAATATATACTGCCAACTTTGTGTTTGAATGGCAGTGCAATTACACACAAACAAGGAAAATAAACTTTGATCTATATTGTGCTTCACTGTCAGAAAGTGAAGAAAAGATTTTTCACAGGAATTTCTACTGACCCATGTTGCCCAGATTAAGCTGCATGTCTGGTCCTAATTTTCCAGAGTTTGAAAATTCTTGAGGAAGGGGAATGTTCAGCTCAGAGCACACTAGCTGAATTATGCTCCTGGTGACACCACCAAGTGACATCCTGTTCACTGTGACTGCGATGGAAAAGTTGTGCTGAGTGTCACAGAATCCAGTGGAACCACCGACTCCAGAGTGCCCGAAACTCCCACTTGCTGAATTGAATTTCCTGAAACCGAGCCCAAAGTCTCCGTCTGGAATGACCATGCTTGTGTAATCGCCCGTGCCCATGATAGCATCATGAATATTTGGGTTGTCAAACATTTTTCTTACAGTTTCTGAAGCACTATCATGAGTGTCATTGGATGCAAGGCTACCTTGCGTGCTTTTAGTAGTAAACAGACAAGTGCCCTTGTCACAACTAACGCTAGGATCCATATCGGTCTTTGCATTTTTCACATTTTTAATGGGCACCTCGGGGTTATTTATATCCTTGATATTAGATTTCTCCTTCTCGGGTGATCTATCAGGGAGTAATTTTGGAACATGGGCCTGGCTACCCAGGAGAGGTTGGGAAAGAGGTGAATGAGGTGGTGGAATGGATCCACCAGCAGCAAGGGCTGCATAATATCGTGCCAAGGCACGAGCGGAGCAATGCCCGTTAGCAGCAGGAATGATAGCTCGTCGAACATTTAAAGTGTTGAAGAAAGAGAGAAAGCCCGAAGCAATCTCAGCTAAACTGGCCTGCTGTAAGGGTAATGGCATATCTGGCATAGATTTTATCTGAACAAGTTTTTCTAGCTCTTCTTCATCGAGAGTGAGTGAAGCCAGCCGAGACTCCACACCTGAAAAGATCAGAAATTGATGGCTCCAAGTATGCAGAAAATTGCAGAACAAATACAAAAAGGAAATTAAGGCTTTACCAGAAACAAAAATAGAAAAACTGACTGATATAAATGAAACTATATGTGGGAAAACATAGTAAAAATTAGAGCAAAATTCAAAAGAGCGCCCCTTTTCATTGGAATCATCAAAAGAGTGATCCTTTTTCATTTATTATCAAAACAGCAGCCCATTCCACCTCAATATATTTTTGTTTTCAAAAATACCTTTATTTTCGGCGATGTTATAGCAACTGCAAAGTAGCTCTTACACCAACACCAAGAACCAAGCATTATCCCATCAGATGTGATCGGCTATATGGAAACAACTATTACAACAAAGAACATTTATTTCTATTCAACATTGGTCAATATTATATTGTAGCAGCTATAATTTTATAACTACTATATAGTTGTAGCAGCTACGGGATCGTAACTACTACAATATCACTGGAAACAAGGGTAATAAAAATAGATTTAGGCGGGATGGAACCCTGTTTTGATAATAAATAAATAAAAAGGGTACCTTTTGACGATTCCAATAAAAAAAGGGCACTCTTTTGACTTTTGCCCTAAAAATTAACACCAAGGTTACATTTTGTCAACAAATAAAGGGAAGTTTGTCCATACCAGAAGGAATGCCAATATACAATTCGCCTTCAATGTTGAGAGGGCGAATAATTGCCTCTTCTAGCACATCTTGAAATTTCTTTCCAGATGCATGCTGTTTCAAATGAGTACTTAGTGAAGAATATGAATATGAATATTGAATATTATTCTTTTTCAAAAAGAAGAGCATAAAGATGGACCAATGTATTGGGAACAATGAAGAAAATTGCTGGTGTCTTATCCTAGGTAGTCTGTTCTATTTGTATCCATATGCATTATTGCAACTTTACATTTTATACCGTATATTATGTGGTATTTTTACAATTGGATCTCTAAGTTCCATAATACTCTCCTTAAGTTGGTTCACATATAAACACAAAGATTTGATTAGGGAATATATTAGCAATGGATAAAATTATTGGAGCTTCTTATAGTAGATAGTCATATGCATATATTCCTATATTCATGATTGTAGTTTTCCACCCTATACTATGTGGTATCAACAATTAAGTCCCCTAGGTCAATAATACACTACAAGACTCTCAAGCTATTGTAAGATAAAAGTACTTGTTCAACTATTTCATGAGAAAACATTTTGCATGCCAATTAATATTATCTAAACCTCAATTTTTTCCCTTGGATTGGAATATTAATACTTAATAGTCTTGAATAGAGCTTAACAAAGGAAAATAATTCATCTAGTCAACCCCAAATAGTTGGAACAAACACGACTCAATATAGGTAGTACTCGGCCTTCAACCATAGTACAATGGAAAACATAAATTTTCTTAAAAATTTGTATTTATAAAAAAATGAATTACTAAAATTCTTGCAGCAGTAATGTAGTTGGAAGCAAACCTCTATCACACCACCACATAGCCAGCCAAAGGACAAGAAGTGATACAGCTGCTGTGAGCCAGGATCTGTCTCAGGAACTGCTTCAGCTATATGGTGTAGAGACATTACCCAGTCGCACATTAGCAAAGGATTGTTCCACAAGAAATCCGTCATAGTATTATGCAAACCGGATGAGTGATTAAGAATATGATGAACCTACAGAAGAGATGAAACTATATAATGACATCAAATAGAAGTTGAACAAACTATTATTTTAAAGGACCCTAACATGTTCTCCACCTTAATCAAATCCTTGTTGTTGCAACAGAACTCTGGCCAAACAGTTGTTATGGTATCATCAAGCTTGAGCTTCCTACAAGAAATTTGAGGCTAATTATCAAAATATTTCTAGATTTTTGTAATGAGAAAATTAGCACTACTATTGCACACCAAGAAGGCAACAACTTTCGGTTGTTGTTGTTGTTGTGTACTATGGCACAAGTATAAGCGATAGAATATAAGAGTAACCCAGGAGCTGAGTCTACCATATAGAAATAACTAACAAGATGACTAGCACCGACTCACCAAATAAACAAGCAGAAATGGGGAACATAGTTTATGAAGCATAGTGGATTGCAAAATTGTAAAACTAATGAAAATGAACATATAGGGTTCAGCGCACACAATTTTCAACAATGTCTTACCCTTTATCCACAAGCCAATGTACCATCCCTGCAGTGATTCCTTTTGTTGCAGAAAAAACTGGAAACAAAGTGTCAGGTTGAACAGGTTTAGGATCACATCTACCAAGCACGCCTGCAGCAGTATCTATTATAACCTTGCCGTCTTTATATGCACACACCTGAAAATATTGTTAACTACACTTTGCTAAGTTACAACAAACAAAAATTAGAGCGCTCAAGTTACACCTTGTAGAACAATTGACAGCAAATTAAAAGAGAAACTACAATTTATCACGTCTCCTGTGTCATTAAACTAATGATCAATTGAAAATAACGTGTCCTAAAATTTACCAATTTCTCTTAAAAGTTTCATATAGAAAAAAGACCGACATAAATTACTACGTATCCACTCCTGTCATTCCTACATCTTCTATTACAAACAAGCTCTTTTCAGCTACCTAACAGTTAATGTTAATAATGTTATTTCCACCAAAGCTTAAAAAAATAATAAAATAAAATGTCTATACCCCATAACTTCTGATCTTGTTTCACAACAAGTTTATTAAAAGGCAGAGGCTCTAGTCAATACAGAGGTCTAGAAAAGGATCGGACCATATTGAATCTATTGTATATAATTTTATCCCGCACTACAAGAAATTATTTTTACGACTCGAATCCATGACCACAAGCTCACACAATAGCAACTTTACCGTTGCCCCAAAGCTCTCTTTCTTTCAAAACAAATTTATTCCAACATATAAATATGGATGAGACATATCTATATTGTTAACAGTCCATTTTTTTCATTTTCATATAAAGTGATTGGTCCAACTCGGACTATGTGATTAAAAATCTGACTAATCCATCAAAATAATCTTTTTGATTCGAAAACTGTTATATTGTAAATGCTAAAATATCTAAGTCATTTGTAGCATAAAGATTTGGGCTGAAACCGAGAAGATTTTCTGGAATTTTATGTGAACATTGTGTGCATTTTAATATTAAAAAAAACAAATTTTATAAGGCTATAATATGATTTGTCATACTTTCTGGATTAGAATGTTGAGGAAAGATTATAATGCTAAAATTTATTTGAGAATTATTAGGGGAAAACATCAAACATACTGCTATCCTAAAGCTATGAGGCGTACCTCCAATGCTGGAGCCCATGTAATTAAACAAGTTAGACAAAAATAGGTATATAAATGTTGAGAGACAACTAACTATATACTTAGACAAGTTAGATTGATTCAGCCTGAAGGTGTAGGATGGGAGGCAAACAAAAAAGTTAGCTTAATCACAAGCGATTCAAATAAAGGGCAGTCTGGTGTTCAAAGCTTCTGCCAATGTGGGATCCTAAAAAAGAATCGGACTACATTAGGTCTATCGTATGCAGTCTTACTTTGTGTTGCAAGAGGTTATTTTCGTAACTCGAACTCGTGGCCTCAAGATTGCATGAACAATTTTACTGTTATGCTAAAGCTCCCTTTCAATCACAAGTGATTCAAATATTAATATTATATCCTTGGATAGTTCAAAATCTCCATATAACTAACCAGAAAGAGTGGGATTCCCTAAATCAGTTGCTTCTAGAACTGATGACAACAACACTTAAACTTCAATAATTCATTACCCTAAAAAACTTTATAAGGTAAAAGATGTGATAATATCAAAGATGAAGGTTTACAGTCGGATCCTATAACACGTTCCTTCCGGAGAACAATCTAGTATTAGCACAATAGTTAAATGGATCCATTCATTGAATATTTGCCTAGATTTAACACTAGCTGGCAACCTAATGCCACCCTCCACCTTTATCTGGGCTTGGGACCGATCATAACAAGGTTAACTCATCATGAACGGAGTTTATCAAAGATGAGGACTCAAAAAAAATATATTAATTAAAATGAACAGTCATTAATTGCACAAATATTAAGATATGCTTAGGCAATCTCTAGAAACAATAATAATGGAGAAAAGGATGAATTTAACTTTTGAAAAGCTCCAATTGGTTAACAAAATAACCTAAGCCTACTTGCACTCCAAGTATTTTCTCGTTTCCCAGTTCAATTAGTAGTTGCCTCAACTTGGCTTCCACATCTGAGTGCACTGGTGAATTGTAAATCCATTGGTTTGTTGTTGATGGCCCAGAACTGATGCATTTAAATGTCTCATGATGAATTTATGTTAGAAAGAAGAAATCAAATGAACACAGGGATAATAGCATAAAAAAAATGCAAACAAGATACTCACCCTAGCAACATTGACTCTGCAAATGGCCTCATGATATCCAAATAAGGAATCCGAACATGAAGAGTGTGTGAAAGTCCTGAAAATTATGGTCCTGCATTTATAATGCATTATGACAAAACATGATAGGAGGAACCAAGTTCAAACAAACCTTGAAGAAGATTTATTACCCTCATAAATATAATTGCATCAACTGGGAAAGCATCAACCTGAGAAAAAAAATATTGTCATTTTGAAACATGATCTGTGAGTGATGTTCTTAATTTATAAGGGGAAGACAGCTTCACACAAGTCTGTAAGAATAATTAGATGCATATTTGTACTCATAAGTGAATGTATACTGTACAGCATATCATTAAACGACTGTAACAAAGGCATACAGCCAAAAAAAAATCCATAAAATATATGCCTGCAGGACATCAAGCACTAAATCAGAAAAGTATTTACAGTTAGCACCAAATGCCATTACTTACAGGATTAAAATATTGATTTTGCTTCTCATTCAAGTTCCGCTTTTCTTTAAGAAACTGCTTGTTCTTTTCTTTTTCTTCAGCCAATGATTTTTTGTTTGCCTTGCAGAATGCATAGATGATTTAATTAGGTTGAATAACAACAGCTAATTCTTCCAACTTGAAAACAAATAGCTGTTGTCAACAGCTAATTCTTCGAAGAAAGAAAAATATTAATCGTGAAGAAGGCTAAAATCAAACTCATGAACACTTTACTTACGGGCATGGCATTTGCAAAAAATAAAGTTACAACAGTCATGGCTTGCTCCGGCATATCAACTCGCAGCTTAAGTCCCATCTCTGTGAAGGCAGCTAATAAAGCTACATGGTCCACCTGCAATAAAATATTGTCATGCTCCAAACCTTCAAATACTAGTATGATTATGAATAGGATAAGCTGAAGGGAACTAGAATTTTCTAAGGTTAATGTAACCTGAATTATTCTTTCCTTCACATATTTTCCACTACTTTAACACCTTATTATGTTTATAAAATATATATCTATATCCATGCAAATACAAATTGGCAGTGTCCTCGCCTTCTAATTTTCCCCAAAAAAGGAAGTTTCACTCGTAGAAGCTAAATTCTATAATATATTAATCTAGAATTCAACAATTTTCTTTTCTGTAGTTTATTTTCCATATTAAAGACCAATTTGATCCAACTGTTAAACACAGCTTGCATACACCATAACTGGGAGCTAATATAGCAATTTTGAAAAATAAGTTATTAAAACCATTCCTGTTATGGGTATGATGTAATTATACATACTATGGGGTGGGGTCGTTTGTGTGATTTGACATTAAAACAACATTTATGTAACATGGTGTTGGGGGCTACCTAAGATAAAGATGTTAATTTCCCCTTAAATTAACATGGTAGCAGAGCCACCCTTCTTCCTCATGTAACTCTTCTCCACATCAATCATCATATGCACAAGATTTCCACACGAGCCCAACACCTCTCGCTTCACTCTCCTTTTTTCTCTTATGTTGTACTCTTCTCTATTTTCTTCCACGCAACATCTTGCACATAGCAACTTCTTGTTTGCATCTCCCGCAGGCACCACAAATCAACACACATCCGCACAGTCGCCCAACCACACCTCCTGCAACCACCGCCACAGCCCCCTCGCTCAAGTGCCACTACTTCCTATCCTCCAGGAGCCCCTCTACTTTTGATCATTACGCATGAGGTCAAAACCTACCCAACTCTCCTTCTGTTCGCAACAAATGAAGATAGAGCTAATTTTGAATACTCCACACAAAAGTACAATGCACAAAGACAAAGCCAATCCGCCTTTGACGTGCTAATCAATCTAATGGAAACTAGCAATTATTTGATTTGAGTGAGCTACTTTCAACCACTCCACACAAAAGTGCAATGCATAAAACAAAAACAGTTTGCTATCTATTTGGTTTGAGTCGACTAAGTAAACAGCCAAACTACCATTTCAATTTGAAAAATTAAACTGCTGACTAGATCTTACCCACTTGAGTCAATTGATAAGTTTTGAATCTAGTGGATTGAATTTTAGTTGGCTGAAAAATTTTGAGCCGATTGGAATCCTAATCAGCCAAAAGATAGCCTATGTTCTCCAATTGAGTCGAGTCGAGTGATAGTTGTTGAGCAAACTCAACAATTATTGAGCCAACTGAAATTAGCAACTAGCAGATAATGTTTCCATGATTAATGTTTTAGTCGACTAGCCAAAACTTCAGATCAACTGAAATTACACAGAAAAGCTAGTTGAAACTTAACCAAGGTTGTTTTGAAGACTATAAATAGAGGAGCAAAGAAATCTTGTCTAATAACAAATAGGCTCACTCAATAACTCCAATCTTGTTTTTATTGTCTTTATTTATAGTCCTTATATAACAGCTTAAGGTCTTTGTCTTCAAATACAAGTTTTTCTTTCAGTTTTTCTTTTACATTTTTATTGCAAATATTTTTGCTGTAAAAGAAAAGTTTATTGTTCGAGGTTTATACACCTCCAAAGATGGCGACTCATCTTTTTTTTGTTTGACTAGCACCAGGTTTTTAGGCTTTCGGCCTGACTAATCCTGGGATGGTCGGCCTTACCCACAGATCTCTAACGGGGTGCTAAGCAACCCCTAGATGAAATATACTCCACCGACCACCAGGATAAATCAGGAAGTGCTCGCGTTGGCAACCTCAACAGCTACAGTGTCTTTGGTTTGTCACCTCATTTGAAGAAAAATTTTGCAAATGCACCCTGGTTGAAAATAGAACCATGGGTACTTGGAAGCCGAGCTAAACGTCCTACTGCTGCACTATAGCTCTGGGGGCAGTGGTGACTCGCCTTATGATTCCATAAGTCATGGATAATCGTGAAGTGGGATTTAAGGGTGTTATGAACCACTTTAAAAAATAGTTTTTGTATTATTCTGTGGCATAGTCTAACTCTTAAACTTAAGCTAACATTCAAATTATTTTATATTTTATATTTTTGACTATTTACCTCTCTTTAGCCAACACTTTCAATCCTACAAATTAAGTAGGGAAGATCTAATACAACCAAATCATTCATCTTTAGGCGTGTTTCCTACATCGGAAGAAAAAAAGGAAGTAACAAAAAGAGTTTTCCAATTACAATTATCCTCCATTTCCTTTCGGGAAAAAACATTTTTATAAAGTAAAGGAAATATTTTCCCAATTTTCCTCTATGTTCTGTCCGAATTGAATCGAAAACTCACTTTCATGTATGACAGAATTCAAATTTAAGTTCAAAGATTCAGAATAAAACTTGCAAATATAGTTTTAATTTATGTTTTTCCTTTTTAACCTTTCACAAATATTTTATTTTGAAAAAATCTTTCCTTCAAATAAAAAGTTGGATATTGATACCATCGATATCTGGTTCGTTTCAGGTTAGCAAAATACCCCTACGTTGCTTCATCTCGAGCTAGCCAAGTCATTATGTTGAGTTGCCCTGAATCATGCTTAGTCGAAAGCCAAACTACCAAGTGGCTCAAGCCGAGTGCCAAGTAGCCAGCTGCCAAGCTAATCTAAGCCGCTGACCCCCCTCCTTGCCAAGCGCCCAAGTCACCGAGTGTCGATTGAGCAGTGCGGCCAAACACAAACATCTAGGAGTTGAGAACTCGGGAGCCCTATTCCAAGTGCTCAATTGCCCGAGCACCTAGGAGCTGAGGATTCAAGATCCCGAGCTCGATTGCCTGAGCACCTAAATGGCTAAGGATTCGGATGCTCGAACCTGAGTGTCGACAGCCTGAGTCTCGAAGACTTTCGAGAGCTCAAGCTAGAGAACATGAGGGTCTTTGTACAAAGACCTTGGACTTGTGGGATCAAGAACCTAAGTTCATCGCACGAAGGGCAAGGAAGAAAATAATATTTTGATGACGAGTGTGAAGTAACAGAGAAGTATTGAAGAAAGGTAGGCAGTTATGGCATAACAATTGTCTCTATTATAACACACCAATTATAGTCATTATGAGATAGTGGCGACAATTACAAAGGAGTCGACGTTATGGTTCCTCCCCACTCTTCTCTCCGGTTATATAAGATAACGATGCCAATGTTGAAGGAGGTATATGCATAGAATTCTCTGCTATTTCATCTGCTTTGCTACTCTCTCTCTCTCTCTCTCTCTCTCTCTCTCTCGAATCTGACTTGAATGTCGAAAGGGTTTCACTAAGGTCCACCTTGATTCCCTTAAGTGTAGGGTGTCACCAATCAAAATATCATCCCGTCTCAGTGCGGTAATCAATCCCTTCCTCGTTGTATATTTACTGCCTCGTGAACCTGCCCCATCACCAACTTACTCTTCTGACCTGTCCAAGCTCTCCTCTGACCCGATCTAAACCAGATCAAATATAAAAAAATTTATAATTTTTTTTCCATAAGAGTTTTTCTAAGTTGTTTCCTTCCTTTAGGAAAGAGTCTTTAAGATAGTCATATCCAAGTCTAACTTCAAATGTACATCACTAGCCTTTAATAGCAAGGTGCCAGCCATCACAGTTGCAAAATACAAACATCATAAATTTGTAACTAAAATCTGTGTCTATGACAACAATAGAAGATATTGACTAGGATGTACACTTCCAATTGATCATAACTTGATATTTCAATTTTTTTATCTCCTTTCAGCATAGCTTATCTCATGTCGAACTATGCATAAGAATATATTTCCAGTAATGTAGATAAGATTTTTTTTCCCGACCCCACATAGTGGGATAAGGCTTTGTTGTTGTTGTTAGATAAGATTTTTTAAATTACTTTAATTGTATTAAGAAGAGCTCTCTTGGGTTCCCTCAATCCATCATACCTTCAACCATAATTTATTTAACTTATCTAATTGTAAAATTTGGTCATCTAGAACATGCCTAATTATCATAGATCCTCATACTCAAAATCTCTAAAAAAAGCGATGATGCCTACCTCAGCACAAGCCAAAAGCATCTTTGCCAATGCCTGTTTCATAGAACTTGATAATGACTTAGTGAGACCAAAATCGAGTAAAATAGGCTGATGAGGGTGTTCCTTGCTCACAAGAAAGTTCCCTGCAGAAAAATTGACATGAGTCCTAGCATAGAGATGGTCAAGAAGAAATATAACTGTAAGATAGGCACATATCTGATTGAGAAAACAGACTTGTTTTTTAAGGTAATAATCAGGAAATCAGTGGGTAGGAAGAAGTTTCATATTGAACTTTGCTAAGATACAAAAATGCAGAATAATAGAGAGCAAGCTCAGATGATTCACCAACTTCATTCATTTTGTCTTAATTTAATGGTTGAATTGTGGCATGAATGAACTACCATCTTGATTTTCTTGTCAATTTCATTGAAAACCTAGCTCAGATATCATAGCACAAAGCTTATCTTTGCTTTTGTTTCTTCCTATACCCTATATTATCAAGTGTTACTTTGGACTGGTTTTTTCTCTTAAATTAAGGAGATACATCCAAAAATTTGTATTAATCTGTTACCAGTTTGCAGAGAATCATCAAGCATAGGATCTCTAACAAAATCAACTACTGCTGTTTCAGTTCAACATTCGTTGATTCTTAGAAATGAAGACAAAAAATCACCTCAAGATGCATACCTGGATGTGGGTCACCGTTGAAAAATCCATCAATATATATTTGATGAGCATATGCACGTGTAATTTCTCGAACAAGCTTTTTCTTGTTCACACCAAATTCTTCCAATGAATCCATATCACTCAAACGAATTCCATCCATGTATTGCAGAATGAGCACCTTCTCAGTTGACTGCTATTAGCAATTTAAGTTAACATATTTAGTGAAGAAAGAACAATTACTATTCAAGTGAAAATCTATGCAAAATGTTACTTCCACCTGAATAACTTCAGGAATCAGTACGTCTACTCTTTTCTTGAGCTTCATGCACCCATGCTCACTTTTGACTCCAAGATTCATGGAAACTTTTCTGGTGTTTTCTACATTAAAAAGATTAACATTAAGAGGACCATGTTTTCAACTTTCCATTGTTATTTAAGAACTGACATCAGGTAAAAAATGAAGTCAGGGTACTAAGAGATGACGAGTCAAACTTGTAGAACATCTTAGACTGACCTGCTTCAATATTGAAATCAAGTTCTTTAATTGTTTCCTTGTGCCATTCATCTACCAGACGACTGAAGTCCAATGCTGGCTCTGCCCATGCAATCCACTCAACTAGAGATTTTGCATTCTTAAGATCCTGAAGACCAGTGCTGATCAAGCAACTGATTAATTTTGATTGTAAATTATCAATATCCAAATTGCACACCTCTAAGATAATTTCCTTGATGCCCTGATGTTGAACTTTAACAACAACCTCCTGGCCATCTTTAAGAGTTGCACGATGAACTTGTGCCATCTGCATAAACTAATTTTAGGCAAACTGCAAATCTGAAACCATATATTCTTTTTGGAACTAAATAACCAAGGAACTGTACATGGAAAGCATAAACAAAAATACTATATCAAACACATCATTTTATTAAGTTCAAATTTGGTCATGTTATCTTACAGATGCAGTTGCAAGAGGTGCCTCAAAAAAATGAGAGAACATATCTTTCATAGATTTCCCCAACTCCCTCTCTATGGTTCGGTAGACCTGCAAAGGCAGTAAACTTTCAAAATCATAAATGATAAGTGCCCTGGCAGCACATAGAGCTAAACTCTGTTTGAAACACGAGTTAGGTGGAAGTATCTACATCATAATAGCTACAAGGCAAGATTAGTAACTTTGTTTTAAGTTGTTGCATCTGTTGGTTTGCATAGAAAGGAGAATTTTACTCAACCACATATGCTATAGGTGACACATACATGTAACAAATGACTTTCCAGTGTCCAAAAAAGCTTATATCCAACAAAAACAGAACACCCACATCTCCACAGTACACACACATACCCTGCATTTGCAGGAGTCTCTTCTCCCACTGACCTTTGATAATCCTCTTCCATGTCAATTTGATACAAATGAGATCAGCAAATTTAAAGCTAAAATCAGCTGAGGGGGCTCACCTTCTCTACAGTGTCCGCTAAACATACAAGCAGATTTGGTTGCCTGTGAACATGGATGCAAGCAAATGGGAGAAGAAAAGAGTACTTGTTAGTGATAGGCAATTAATTACAGCAGCTTAATTACCTCTGTAATTAATTCTCTAATAAAGGCTGTATATACTCTCATAAATAGGAGATTTAGGTTATCATATTTAGCTTCAATTACCTCCGTATAAAAGCTGTACATACTCTCATAAATAAGAGATTTAGATTACTATATTTAGGTTCCTAGATTTACTCCATGAATTTATTTTTCCTTGTATAGTTGGCAGTCTTACCTATATAATGAAAGACCTCTATAGAGAGGGAATTTTCGGGAGACCAATTTGTCATGGTGTCAAAGCAAACATTCAAGAATTCTTAGCCTTCTTAGTCATAGCCTTAGTGATTATGGAGAGGTCAAATCATGTCAGTATCAAATTTACTCGGAAAAATTATGCTGACTGGGAGTTCCAGTTGGAGACATTTCTCAAGGGTAAGGAGTTGTGGGGTCATATAGATGGCAGCACCAAAGAAGGAGCTACTACTACAAACAGGATAGCTTGGGCTACTAAAGATAATTAAATCATGACCTGGATTATTATTTCTGTGGAGTCACATTTAATGCTTTCTTTACGCCCTAAGGCTATGGCGCAGTGGTAGGACGTCCACACAGATAACCAGGAACCCCTGGGTTAATCCCAAACTATGGTATATTTATGGATTTTTTCCAAAGTGGGGGTCGATCCCTTGAGCTCAAGTCTACTGAGGCAGCCCATGCTCGCACCCGCTTGATTTACCTCCCTCTTCGGTTAGAGGCAGCTGAGGGGGGCCACTAATGTGGTGGTTCCACTTTTTTTTTACACCCCCATAAGTCTGCAAAGGCAATGTGGGATTATCTCAAGCAAATCTATAATCGAGATAACAAAGCAAGACATTTCAACTTGAGTTAGTCATTGCTAATTATACTCAAGGGGATCTATCAGTTCAAGAATATTATTTTGGTTTTCTAATTTTGTGAAATGATTATTCAGATCTTGTTATAGCTAAGGTCTCTGCAGAAGGTGTGGAAGCAGTACAACTAGTACGTAAAACCAGTCAAAGAGATCAATTTCTAATGAAACTGCAACCTGAATTTGAATATGTTTCTGCCTCTCTATTAAATAGAGATCCTGTTCCAACTTTGGACATCTGTTTTGGCGAACTCTTGCATGAAGAACAACGGATCAATACTCAGAACATAATGGAGCAACTCGTGTTACTTCTAATAATGTTCATGTTGCTTATGTTGCATACGGCGAGGGAAAAGGGAAAGGACGAGACATGAGCACAACATAGTGCTATAGCTGTAAAAATTATGGCCATATTGCACCTCACTGCCCAGAGAAATTTTGTAACTATAGCAAGCAATCTGAGCACATCATTAAAGAGTGTCCTACTCATCCTCCTCGCTCCAACAAAGCCTATCATGTTGTTGTTACTGCTGCTGCGATAACTCCTGTCGTTGTTCTACAGACTACAACAGAGAATATGCATCTAACTTGAGAGTCAGTGCAGATAATGATTGTGCAAGCATTTTCAACACTTGGACTTCAAGGCATTGAATTTGTATCTACTCCGTGGATTGTAGACATAGGTGCCTCTAATCATATGACTAATTCTTCTCATGGATTAAGTAATATCAAAGAATATTGTGGCTCTTCATCCATTCAAATAGCAAATGGTAGTGATCTACCTATTGTAGCAGTGGGTGATGTATCTTCTTCCTTTCAGGATGTTTTTGTATCACCTAATATGTCTATGAAATGAGTATCTATTGGTTAACTTGTGGATCAAAATTGTGATGTTCATTTTTATCATAATGGTTGTTGTGCAGGATCGGATGTCGGGGCAATTGATAGCGAAAGGGCCTAACATGGATGGTTGTTTTTGTTGCACTTACCTATTCCTCGCAGTTTTCCCTCATCTTTTGTCCAAGCTTTATTTTGTAATGAGTCTAGAGTGTCCACTAAAGTCTAGCATAAGTGTCTTGGTCATCCTAATTCTAGGGTTCTCTCTCATTTGTTGAAATTTGGTCTATTACATAAGAGAGTGCATTCTTCTACTGTGTTTTCTGATTGTGCAACTTGTAAATTTAGCAAAAGTAAAATTTTGCCCTTTCCATATGAAGGTAGTAGAGCTACACACAGCTTTGAAATAATACATAGTGATGTCTAGGGAATTAGTCCTATCACCTCTCATGCTCATTACAAATATTTTGTAACCTTTATCGATGACTATAGCAAATGTAGATGGGTTTATTTTATGTGCCACAAGTCAGAAGTGTTTTCTATGTTCAAACTCTTTGTAGCTCTTGTTCAAACTCAATTTTCTGCTCATATACAAATTCTTAGGTCTGATTCAGGAGGGGAATATGTGTCTCATGAGTTCCAATCTTTTCTGCAATCTAAAGGAATTATCTCTCAATGTTCGTGTCCTTATAATCCACAGCAAAATGGAGTAGTTGAATGAAAGAATCGTCATCTTTTAGATGTTGTTAGGACTTTGCTAATCGAGTCATTTGTTCCTCCTAAGTTTTGGGTAGAAGCACTCACTACAACAGTTTTTCTCATCAATAGACTTCCTTCTAAAGTTTTAGATTTTGCGTCTCCATATTTTAAGTTGTATCGTCATCATCCTACTTACACAAATCTTCACATATTTGGGTGTGTTTGTTTTATGCATCTTCCTCCAATGGAACAACATAAACTTTCTGCTCAATCTATTCGTTGTGCTTTCTTAGGATACAGTGTCACACGAAAAAGCTTTTTGTCCTATGATTCTACTTCCAATTGGATTCATGTTTCAAGGAATGTTTTATTTTTTGAAAATCAATGGTTCTTTCCTCTATCTTCATCTCCACAGTCTTCTTTTCAGCTCTTGCCTTTGTTTGATGATACTTCTGGTGCTCCTAATACTTGGGTTGCAAGGTTTAAGCCAAGTCTTGTTTATCATAGGAGATCTTCCATGTTGACCCCTTGCACTCCTATCTTACCAGTTGGTCCCATGCGACATTCCACAAGAATTACTGGTCCTCCTGATCGATATGGATTTCCATCTCATAACACGGGTAATCCTACATCTGCTTTCTAGGCTACTCTTTCTTCCATTACTGTTCCTACTAGATACTCACAGGCAATCAAAGAGAAATGTTGGCAGCAGGCCATGCAAGAAGAATTATGTGCTCTTGAAGCTAATAAGACTTGGGAATTGGTTGATTGTCCTACTGGTGTAACCCCACTTGGCTACAAATGGGTTTATTCTATTAAAGTCAAGTCTGATGGGAGTTTAGACAGGTACAAAGCTTGCTTAGTTGCACTTGAAAATAATCAAGAATATGAAGTTAATTATGAGAAAAGTTTTGCTCTGGTAGCCAAATTGACTACTATATGCATTATTTTGGCTATTGTGGCTTCACAAAATTGGAGTTTACATCAAATAGATGTGAAGAATGCATTTCTTCATGTGCAAATTGTATTGCTAATTTTATGGTCTAAAATTGGCACCCCGTGCATGGTATGAGAAATTCACTTCTGCATACTTAAATTTGCTTTTTTAAAAAGCAAGTTTGTGTCATTCTGTTAGTATATGCTGATGATATCATAATCACAGGTACTAATTTAGTTCTTATCTCTCAACTAAAGCAGCATTTACAGGACTCTTTCCACATGAAAGATTTGGGCTCTCTCACATATTTTCTTGATATAGAGATTAATGCTAGTTCCTATGGTATTTTTCTGTCACAACACAAATATGCCTAGGACTTGGTGGCAGTTGTTGGTTTCTAAGATTCCATTCCTCTTGATACTCCAATGGAGCTTAATCTCAAGCTACAGAAAGAAGAGGGTGACTTATTATCAGATCCTGCAACCTATCAACATCTTGTTGGCAACCTAATCTATCTTACTATTTATTGACTTGATATCTCTTATGCATTACAGCAAGTGAGTCAGTTCTAGACTTCTCCTAGGCACCTACACATGGCAGCAATTTGTAGAATCATTCGCTATGTTCATGGCACAGTTTCTCATGGACTTTTTTATCCTTCTTCTACTTCACTTGATCTTGTAGCATATAGTGATGTTGATTATGCAAGGTGTAGTGATATAAGGCGTTCTACAACGAGATGGTGTATGTTTCTTGGACCAGCTCTTATTTCCTAGAAAAGTAAGAAACAAGACCGTGTGTCTAAGTCCTCGACTAAGTCCGAATATAGAGCTATATCCCAAGCGTGTGCTGAAATTCACTGACTCCGTGGACTACAAACTGAGCTTGATTTTCCTCTATGCAGTCCTACTCTTCTTCAAGCCGATAATACTAGTGTAATTCACATTTCTGCCAAACCCGTCTTCTATAAACATACTAGACATATCGAGGTTGATTGTCACTTTATCTAAGAAGCTTATGAAGCTAGGATCATTTCTCTTCCTCATGTTTCTATCAATCTTTAGGTGGCAGATATTTTTACTAAAGCTCTTCCACAGCCAAGACATAAATTTCTTAATGACAAATTGATGCTTGTGGATCACCAGCATCAATTTGAGGGGAGATGTTAGTAATAGGCAATTAATTACAGCAGCTTAATTACCTTTGTAATTAATTCCCTAATAAAGGTTGTATATACTCTCATAAATAGGAGATTTAGGTTACCATATTTAGCTTCAATTACCTCTGTATAAAAGCTGTACATACTCTCAAAAATAGGAAATTTAGATTACTATATTTAGGTTCCTAGAGTTACTCCATGTATTTTATTTTCCTTGTATAGCTGGCAGTCTTACCTATATAATGAAAGATCTTCCCTATAGAAAAGGGAATGTTTGGGAGACCAAATTGTCAGTACTGTTATTGGCATGCAACACTGCTCTACAGCGTATAAGCTATGAAACCAAGATTTGTTCTCTTAGGTTGCTCCCCCTCAATTTCCATAAGATCAATTCATTGAAAATAGCCTGTTAAACAGTCCAATGTTTGGGCTGGTGATTCTGTGTTGGTTTTGTTCCAACAAAGTTTGAAGCAAAACACATGAATGGTTTTGACCAAGCAACATACTTGAGGCTAAGATCATACCATGCAAATAAAAGAAATTTTGTCATTGTGGCCTTACTGGATAGGTGTGCAATTAGACTTTCATATTATTGACATTCAAACAAATGATAAAGACACGTGTATGGTACATAATAATTAACAACAATGAATCAAAATAAAGAAGAGAAAAAGCCCAAACTCTTGTACCCAAATACGCATATAATATATCTTCAATGCTCAAAGATATCACCGTAAGTACAATCAATGATTCATGAAACATTTGCATGGAAATATTACCTCTTTCAATGCCTGAGGAGGAAGAGAGTCCTGCAGCTGTACGAAGAGACATCTATAAGCCTCGGGGAGAATATCTGCTCTGGTAGACATATATTGACCAAGTTTTACCCACAGACCTTTCATCTCAATCATAAACTTGACGACTCGTCTAGCATTTCGGTTATGGGCACTCTCCCATAAAGCATCCTCTCTGTTTTTGCTAAACCATTGAACTCTTTTAACCACAGCCTGCAAAGCCCCATTAACGTCTCGTGCTAAGAAATACATGGAAAAACAACAATGAAAAAAAGATGAAGATCAGGTGGCTAAGTGAACCTTATAGTCCAAGTAGATCACAAGTGCCAGACTAAAAACTCTCAGTCTCCGCCGATAATTGTGTCCCCATCCCATGAGGAGTTGAGAGCAAAAGGTATGCATGTAGATATAAGTACTTCTCCACTGTGGATTCAAATCAATATATCATAAATTGTTTACTTCTAATAGAAAAAAAAATGTATTATACCAGTACATAAAGAACATCATAATCTATCAAGAAGTTTCTTCAAATTTATGATAGTGCAGGAAAGTGCAATGTTTTTTTTTTTCCTTCTGAAAAGCAAGACTTGCTTTTCTCAGATTTATCTTTGTATATTTAGGAGAAGAATTTCAATTTTCACTGGTAAAAACTGAAATATTATGAATCTAGTCTCAGTACTTCCATTTTTTTTCCCAATTTAGCGTCTCGTGTTGCTGGTTCTGGTCAGAACATATCCTAACTGTACAATGATAACGACCAGTTGAAACCGGAAGGGTCAAGCTGCCAAAATCATAGGCATAAGTTCGAAATCAGATCAAAATTGTAAGGCAAACCCAATATATGGAGACACGTTCAACCAGCAATTCACGTTCACACATTCATCAGCAAAAATCATATGGAGACACGTCACAACCTGACTGAATCAACCTGAGAACAACTTTCTAACAAAAAAGGAAAAGACTGACAGAAGCTGTTTAAGAAACAGATTAACAAAGCACTTAAGCACCAATCTTTAACGAACTCCACCTTCCCAATAGTAATTCGAAAAATAGTTAAATCCTCAAAAATCAATGTCGTCCCAGAGATCCCATCAATATGGCCTCATAGACCCCCGATTCCCGAGCGCAAAGACGAAAAACCAAACCTTGGATATGTCGTTGAGCAGACGCAGAAGGTCCCGACGGAGGCACGACCCAGTACGGGTAAGGAGGGATTCTCTGGCGACCGAATGATAGGCGAAGAGGACGACATATGCGACCTCTGTTGCTTGCGGGCTCCGAACATGATGCTCCACCGCTACCTTCTCTCATCCCCGCCTTGTAGGCGCTTTCCAAATCGAACGCGAGCGTCTTCGAAATCCCGACCGCAGGACTTTGAACCGTGTCCGGTTCGCCCGTTCGGTTTGGGTTGGCATCCCTCCCGCAAAATGGGCTTGTTATTGGGCAACATTCCACTTTTAGACATGGTCCTTTAAAGGCCCGTTCATTTCCCTACCCTTACCACCTCGACTCGATTTCGCCGACAGTAATGGAGCGCCGACGAAGGTTGCGCTTAATTGTCGGCTCTTAATTATTTATCATTTTATTTTATTTTTTTTATTTAATATTAGAGGGATAATCTTCCGAATAAATTTAAAGTCAAAATTTTCTCCTCTTAATTATTCTTCTAAATGTTTCCACCCACACCACTCACGGGGCATTAATTATTTTAATTTAATAATAAACTAAAATGATTTCTTTCTCAATTCTTAATTACTAGAGGAAAATTTTTTAATTTTATCACTTATCTCATCAGACCATCTGATTTAAAATAGATTAAGAGGTCAATATGAATATATTGTACTCAGAAAAAACATCTGTTATCTTCGTAAATAATTGGATGAAATCTGAATATTTAAATTATCAAAATAAAATAAAATAGATTAACAGGATCAAAAGTAAAAAAAATCCATTTATTTAGTAAACATAATTGAGTTATTAGCTTTTTTCACTAAATATAAGATAATGCTATTTAATATAATTTTAGATTGATATAAATCATACAATTTACTCATTTTTATTTCAAAATTGAAAGTGCTAAAAAATGATAAAAAATATTTAAATTGAGATGATTTTTTTAAAAATTTATTTATTTATTTTCTTTTGGGAGTTTGTGGAAGTTTTCTTTTTTTTTAATTTGAGAACTTTGTAGTAAAAAAGATTGATTACGTTTTTAATGTATTTCATCGTTGATTTTTTAATGATGACAAAGAAAAATAAATCACAAAAGTTATTTCTTTTGATCCGGTGATAAAAATAACAGAAATTTTTTGAATCCAGATAAAACTATATATTTAAATTAGATTCTTATTTATTTATAACAGTATTTATTTTAGTCAACGGATCTACGGGAACTTTAATTTGAAAACTTTGAAGAACATAAAGACAACGAAACATTGGAACTCTCGTGGCGCAATTAATGACGAGTTGAACTTTAAATTTAAGGAAAAGTCCATGGATCACGTTACCGTTTAGACTTCCATGTACAAGCATTAACTAGCTGTTGCACGTGTGATCCCATAGCGGGTTGTACCATTTGGTGTCAATATAATAACAATATCTTTAAAGTAAAAGAAAAAACAATTGTTTATTTATTTGTTAAATTTAAATTGGGTAAAAAATATAAATTATAAATACAAATCGTTAAAATAAAAGATATGTACATAAATAACTATAGTATATTGGTGTAGAGCACCAATAATCGAACTTAGATTTTGATTATGGCAAAGATTCAAAGTTAAGATCATATTGTTATCTCATGAGTTGAATTAAGTATGCAGAAAATGATTAAGCTAAGGTAAAGGTCAACGACACCTGGAAAATCCCGAGTCGATAAACCATGGTAGTCGGGAGACACTAGAAAAACTTCGTGAGAGTCGAAGAACCTAGGTGGAAGACCGAAAGCAAAGTGACAGGTCATAAAGGACCAGAGGTAAGCACGAGTGCGAAGAGAGATGGTAAGATCATGTCCTCTGTACGGGGACGACCGTAGGCGACGATCCGACTAAGACCTCTAGTGGAATGTCTAGGTCGAGATCGGACGGTAAGAAATCGTTGTATTTATCATTTTCCGTGCTAACCTCTTACTGCAGGGAAGTAGTCAGGCTGACAGTCGACTGTTGGTCATTGGGCAATCGACTGATAGCGACGAATCAACCTTTTGCGCTAGGTCAAAACAGATAATGTTTGACACGGCCACTTCGCGATAAGATAAGATATCACCTCGTGATCAGTTCCAAAAGTTGAGGATTTCCATCTAGACTTATTCCAAGTCATAAATTTATAAAATGAGGGGAGGACTCCAACCCAAACATCATCAATATTATTCTCAAGTGCTCATATAATGTCAAAGCTCCAACGTCGTCATAACGCCGACACAACGCTAAACTTACATCTTTTTCGTCAGCAACAGCAGTAAGTTTGTTTCTATTTAATTATGGTATTCGTGATTTTAGTAGTAACGAGGTGAGGTAGGTTTGTTGTCTCATCCTCGTGCTTTCGTTTTTGTGATCGTTGTCTCCTACCTCCAACGAAGATGAGACTTTATAGTGGATTGCCCCTTCGTACACGATCAAGGATCGCAGGCCTTGGAGTAGCAACCGCTGGGTTGTGAACCAAGTAAAAATAAAGTGTCTATTTATTTTTTGTTCTTTTACTTTCCGCTGCGTTTAAGTTTAATCGAACGAAAAGATGAAAAATTTCACGCTCACTATTCACCCCCCCCCTCTAGCGACACTTTCGATCCAACAATTGGTATCAGAGCGGGGGCGCTATGATTTGGTGAAACCACCAATCTAACACTTTGTGGCTATCTTTTCATATTTTTCGATTCGTCTTTTTTTTTAATTTTTTTTTCTCCCGCACTACAAATCTAAGATGAAGTCTTGGTACTCTTCTTTTGGTTGTGTGTTTGCAAGTATTCACTTTTGGAGTAGCCGACGGTAAAACGGTCATAACTTTTTGTACAAGTGGATCTACGAAACGTGTTACCTACCAAATCGAAGCTCTCTGAGGGATCTACACTTCTTATGAGGGTTTACCCTCATAACAAGCTGTCTTTATCCCCAAAAACCAACGTTTAGTACCCTTTTGGGGACATCGAAGGTCACCAAGTCTTGGAATTCCTTTTGGATTTTATTCGTGTTTTGCAAGATAATTAATGGTTCACATTGAGGGGTATAGCACCACCCAACTTCTATTCTTTAACGAAAATGATTTTCGTTATTGGAAAGGTCAGATGGAGTGTTTCTTGAAAACACAAGTCGATACTTAGATAATAATCCAAACCGGCTTCGCTCTACCCACCAATGATCAAGAGGAGCCCTTGGATTTCAACAAGTGGACCAATGCAACCAAGAGGCAAATCGAAGCCGATGCAAAAGCAACCAAAATGTTGCAATGTAGCTTGTCCAAGGAGGAGCTCAATAGAATTGGACCATTCATTAGCGCCAAAGCAAAGAGCAAGGTATCTAAAGATTTATCTAAGATTAGGTTAGACGAATTCTTTTCGGAATTTGAGTTACATGAACAAACTAACGCGATCTCGATAGAGAAAGGTGTAGCGTTGTTTGCAAGACGAAGACGAAAAGCAAAGAGCCCCGAGGAAGAAGAATCCGAATCCGAATCCGAAGAGGAGATGAAGGTCGAACTAGTCAATCTAGTTCGGAGGATCATCAAAAAGAAAAGGGAGCAATTGAAGAGCAAGAAACCCCCCCACAAACATACACATGCTATTGGTGCAACAAGAAGGGTCATTACAAGTCGAAGTGCCCAAGACTCAAGAACAAGTCATCTCAATCCAAGCAAGCATTTCACGCAACGTGGGAGGAGGGAGAAGATCAAAATAACGACTTGGTGTTCATGGCCAAATCGGTAGAGTCCGAGTTCGAGTCCAAAGTGGACTATAAATCCGACTCCGACTCCGACTCCGAAGATGAATTCGAGTCAAGACTCAAAGCCAGAGCAAAAGAAAATGTTAAGGTAAGTCGTTCATTAATTGCAAACTTATATCATGCAATTAAGTTGCTAAATAGGAAATTGACTAAGTCCGAGTATAGAGTTGATTCGTTACTTAAGGAGGTTGAAACCCTCAAGCAAGAGACTACTCTAACCTCTTCAACTAGTCAAGTTCAAGAGGGAAACTCAACCCAAGTTGAAAAACTTGAGGAGGAGAATTCTCTCTTGAAAGACCGAGTTCAAGAGGTCGAGCCTACGTTAGAAAGGTTCACATTGGGGATCTAAGAATCTTAACTGGCTACTTGGAACCCAAAGAGTCGTGTATAACAAAGCCGGACTCGGATTTAGGTCAATGAATACGAATAGATCTTACATGTCTATTGTGAATCATAGTCATCAAAGAGTCCAAGCATGAGTCTCAAAGGTTTTATTGAACTCACATATAAGGACTAATAAGTATTGGATTCCCCAGGATCAAGTCCACTTTGTGGATAGACCATATTGATTCAATGGTCCAGGGGGAGCTAACACTAAAATAGTATACCCGCTTCCTTAGCAAAACCACTGCATGATTAGTTATTTTATTTTAATTTTTAGAACGGCTAGATAGGGTAAATAGTTAGTCAACTCTTGACAACATAGTATCAGGACGCGACGAGATGATAGTACGTTAGGGAAACAAAGTCTCGTGTATTCGTGCTAGATAAGGCGTATCTAGCTTAGTGCACTTGACTGAGTGAAACTAGCTAAAGCTACCTCACCGTATCCTAAACTAGTTAGACCAGGAAGTAATCTTAAATGACTCAAGTAATCAATTTCTTGAATTTGACTTTGTCTAAGGAAGTGATCGTTGTTCCGATCAAAGAAGACCCCTATGCCTCGCCACGACCTGGAAGCCAATTTCTTGAAAGGTGTACTTGATGAACTAAGGGTTAAATCCGAATATAATCCAAGGTTGACTAACTCTAATTAGGTTAAAATCATCTCACAAAACATATAAGATTAACACATTCTGAGACACATAGAATGAGTGAAATGTTAAGAATAATTGAAATACACTTAACTTTTTCAAAATTCTACTTATTTTCTTGCACTTAACGAATAATTATAACTTCGATTGACCAATACTCAGTATAAAACTCTCTAGGCCAAAGTTTAGCGCCCTCTAAATCTCTTATACTTCATATATTTGACTAAGAGAGGAGAGCAAACTAACTCTAAAGGTTATATTACAAACCTTTGAAGTTGGTACAGAGGAATGTACCTCGAACCAATCTATCAAACTAATGTTAGATGCATGCTTGGACTCATAGTTGATTTATCTAGACGCATGCATATACGATGTTATTTTTAAACCCCTATTTTATATAAAAATCTCGATATTTTTTTTATTTATGGAAAAAGAGGGAGAAGAGTAAAAGTTAAGGGGGAGTAACACAAAATTTAATTTTAAAAATTAAAGTATCTCTTTCAAAACTCACCTACGGTTAAGGGGGAGTTTTTAGAAATGACATTCATCATTACTCTACTTGTTTTATGCTTTAATTTTTCTCTTAACTTTGTTTCGGTTTGTCATAGATCAAAAAGAGGGAGATTGTTGGTGCAGGGGCACCAGATAATCGAACCTAGATTTTGATTATGATAAAAGATCCAAAGTTAAAGTCATATTGTTATCTTATGGGCTGAATTAAGTGTGCAGGAAATAGTTAAGTTAAGCTGAAGGTCAGCGACACCCGGAGAATTCCAAGTCGGGAAATCGTGGTCGGCAATTTACCAAATAGCGCATGTGAAGTTTAGAATTGCCCAAATAGTGCCCCATACTTTCATATTTACCAAATAGCGCACTTAATTTCCTTTTTATCCCTTCCGCCAAATAGACCTACACCACAGTGAAAATCTCGAACCATCCAAATGTGGTGTCAAAAATTCAAATTCCAGCACCACAGTGGTGGTGCTGGGATTCCAACACCACTGTGGTGCTAGAAATTACAATTCCAGTACCACAATGGTGCTGAAATTTGTAATTCCAGCACCACAGTGGTGCATGTCTATTTGACAGGAGGGGTAAAAAGAGAATTAAGTGTGCTATTTGGTAAATATGAAAGTATGGGGTGCTGTTTGGACAATTCTAAACTTTACGTACGATGTTTGGTAAATAGTCGAATCGTAGTGGTCGGGCGACACTAGGAAAACTTCGTGGGAGTCGAAGAACCTAGGTGGAAGACCGGAAGCAAAGCAACAAGTCATAAAGGACCAGAGATAAGCACGAGTGCGAAGAGAGATGGTAAGGTCGTGTCATCTGTACGGGGACAACCGTAGGCGGCGATCTGACTAAGACTTCCAGTGGAAGGTCTAGGTCGAGATCGGACGGTAAGGAATCGTCATATTTATCATTTTCCGTGCTAACCTCTTACTACAGGAAAGTGGCCAGCCTAGCAGTCGACTACTGGTCATTGGGCAGTCGACTGATGCACATCAATCAACTGATGGAAGACATCAGTCGACTGAAGACGACGAATCAACCTTTTGCGCTAGGTCAAAACGGATAATATTTGATGCGACTACTTCGCGATAAGATAAGGTGTCACCTTGTGATCAGTTTCAAAAGTTGAGGATTTCCATCTAGACTTATTCTAAGGCACAAATCTATAAAAGGAGGAGAGGACTCCAACCTAAATATCATTAATATTATTCTCAAGTGCTCCTACAACACCAAAGCTCCAACACCGTCATAACGTCGATGCAACGCCAAGCTTACATCTTCTTCGTTTGCGGCAGCATCAAGTTTGTTGCTATTTAATTATTGTATTCGTGATTTTAATAATAACGATGTGAGGTAGACTTGTTGTCTCATCTTCGTGCTTTCGTTTTTGTGATTATTGTCTCTTACCTCCAATGAGGAGGAGACTTTATAGTGGATTGCCCCTTCGTACATGGTCAAGGATCGTGGAGCCTTGGAGTAGCAACCGCTGAGTTGTGAACTAAGTAAAAATAAAATGTCTATTTATTTTTTATTCTTTTACTTTCCGCTGTGTTTAAGTTTAATCGAACGAAAAGACGAAAAATTTCACGCTCGCTATTCAATCCTCCCCTCTTTCTAGCGACGCTTTCAATCCAACATAGTATTGATTTTATTTTTAATTTACTCTTATAAATAGATTTTCAGGTGTTGTATACTTACAAATCCCCCCCCTAGTTTTACAATAATTTTGCTAAATATAACAATGTATTATCATTCATCTAGTAATTTTGACTAAAATATTAATTTTAATTAAAATTATTATGATTAGAAAATTTAACTAAAATTCTTTTAATATTACAATTTTTACAATAGAACCCTCTTAATTTGAGATATCTTTTTTGATGATGATAAAAATAAATTAAGTTAAGGGCGTCACTTTAATTTTTACTCATTTATTTTTTGAAAATAATTATTAATTCAAAATATCTTACAAATTTAAGTTTTAAAAGTTTTAATTTGATATCTTAGTTGTTATCCTTGTTCTTTCAAAATTTTAACGGATTAAATATGGTTGCATAAATAAATTTATAACGGATCGATGAATAACTCAAGTAATTAAACCAAATAGATTTAACGTATCAAACAAATTAATGAAACTTAAATGTGCATTAGATTTTCAATGATGAGTTAAAATCCACATAGAGATTCGCATCTGGTCGGCCGAATCCACTAAGCATAAGCATGTAAACCGAACTAAACTAATATACAAAAAACAGTAACTTAATAATTAATTCATAAACATTACGTGCCTTTGAAAATCAGTAGCCAATCTAGTTCATGGACAAAACATCGTTGAAAAATAATAAATTGAATTAAAAAACTGAATTATTGAAGGCGACTAAACGCAATGAAAAAAATATATGCATTATTGCCTTGAAATAACTAGTCAACTCTTTTAACTAATAGTGAAACGTTGAATTATTTATGAACCGGAGAATTAAAAATTTATACAATTATTGGATCACACTCCTTAATTTATAGTTTTTTTTTGTCAAAATTTGTCATTTTCCATCGAGATGACTTTAAATTAAATTTGTCCATTTGTTTAAATAAGTTGAAATGTTAACTAAGGCAGCATATCAATAGAAAATGAACGAATTGTCATTGATCTCTTTCTCTTAACTAGGTGATGAAGCATCTATTAGTCTCTTGATCAAATGTTTACGGGAGTTTAGTGATACGACTTGCTTATAGGTCGATAGTCTAAAATCCAACATATACATAGTTGATGTGGATGAGTCGGAGTACATAAAAATTCCATCCATCACTAGATTCCAAAAGGATATCATACCTTTTCAATGTCTTGGAATTCCATTAGCTATTGAGCATATCACGATAGACGACTATAACCTCCTTTTGAATTCACTCATCGGGAAGATAAATGTTTGACTGAGGAAGATACTTTCAAACACAAGTAAAGCATGACTCATTATCTTCACAAAAGCTTGGAACCGCTAAGTTAGCGGCCCACATCGATCGATCCCTCGGTCATTGTGAAGGAGATAAATCATGGATGAGCCTTTGACCCTTGACTCGGTGGTAAACACAATGAAGGATATTTCATTCCGGGGGAGTTTTAGACCCCTCGTCTGGAATCGAACCCGGGCTTTTTCACAAACGTCACATTGTGCTTGTCATCGAGCCATCCCCAGGGGACATGACTCATTATCTTTGTCTTACAAGGAGTGGAATGCTTTTGATTATTCATCCTTATGCTACCATTTAATATTATTGATCACATTTATAACATCTATCACCAATATTTTAGGCAAACATCAAACCAAAGGATAAAGGAGGATTGAGGTTTATGTTAAAATCTATAAGAATCATATATATCTATAATAATATGATATTGTCCACTTTGGATCTAAGCCATCATGATTTTATTTTTAGACTTTATCCAAAAAATCTCATACCAATGAAGATATCTTTTTATCTTATAAACACATGATTTTTTTTCATATCTTATCAATGTGGAACTTTGATTGTATTCCTCATACTCCCAATAATCCCTCTTCAAATGAAGGACCACATTGAACCCCCCTCAAGCATATCCATCCTCGAATGACTTCCTCTATTTAATGTTTGATCCTCAATCCATCAGGACTTCCTGTCAACTGTCTGATTTTCCTGACCCAGCTCGACTTCTTGTCAGTTGTCCAACCCTTTTGGCCCAACTAAGCTTCCTGTCAGTTGTTCGGTCCTCCTGATTCAACTGGACTTCCTGCATGGTGTTTGGTTATCTTGATCTGGATATGGGAGCTTCACTTCTTTCGTTTTAAGTTCATGGCTTGACATGGATCATGACTCTGATACTAATTGTAAGTGCCTATAAAAATGATATATATCCACAATGACATGATATTCTCCACTTTGGGTCTAAGTCCTCATGATTTTATTTTTGAGTTTTACCCAAAAGGTCTCATACTAACGGAGATATTTTTTTATCTTATAAGCATATGATATTTTTCATGTCTTACCAATGTAAAATTTTGATTGTATTCCACATACTCCCAACAATTCAGAGACTTGAAAACCTAGAATCTAATATTATTAGCAAAAGTTTTATAAGGATTCAAGACAAACTAGATGTATTATGTTGAAGATACTAGTGTATCATCTGTCGAAAATACAAGAGGAAAAATCCGAAATTTGAAATTCAGATTTATCTATAGAGATGACCCACAACTTGGAATCTATTTGTGTCGAGTTGTCGAGTCAAGAAGCTACTCGTGCTGAGCTACCATGTCAGAAGTCTACTCGAGCCGAGTTGTCGAGTCAGAAGTCTCCTTGTGTTAAGCTGCCAAGTTGAGACCGAAGCGGAGCATCGAGTGCTCAGGCGACTTATCTTTTGTCGAGATCGCCAATCACCAAGCCAAAATCTATCCAAGATGCTAATAGCCAAGCCTCGCAGGAGAAAGTAGCTCGGGAGTTACTGTCAAGCTGAGTCTGCTAAGCTGAGCAGGAGAGGGCAACTCGGGAGTTGCCAAGTTGTGCTGGAGAGGGCAGCTCGGAGGTTGCTATCAAGTTGAGTTGGATGACAAAAGCTGAGAATACTTAGTGAGAAACATGCCAAGGCCTGTGTTCACACAGTTTCCTTAAAATAGATTCGTCCTCCTTCGACAAGGTGCTTGTGAGGTTTTGTAGGACGTCTATTTCTCATGATACAATAGCAAAACCACAAACACAAAGAAGCATAAGTTATTTGCGGGGAACTAAACATACACTTGAACACTATCACTGTGGGGTTAAAATAAAGAGCAAGAGAATCTTTGCTATTCTCTTTCACTATCAACCTCTATAAATAGAGGTGAGACCTTTGATTAATGGTAGAGAAAACATATTTTGCTTGTCTCTATTCAAGGCATCAAACTTTATTGCTTTTCTCCATTTGAAGCATCAACAATAATTCTTGGTTGTCTCGGTTCGATGCTTGCCCATTAATCAGCTTGTAGATGAGAAGGATGGTAGAACGTCTTCTTCATCTTTTCGTCATCTTACCATTTAATAAATTTGGAAGGATGACATAACTTCTTCCTCATCATTCCTTTATATTTTCTTCTTATTTCCATTCAAATTCCAACAATCCCCGACATGAATGAAAATGGGTACATGATAGCTTTTGACAGTTAATTGTAACATAGGATAGGTAGGTTTGACCCTTTAAACCTTCCCTTATGAAAGTATGCTTGCATACTGGTTGACTAGTAGACACAATATCTTTGAACTATTTGACCATTTATGCAAGCATTAACATACTTCACATTGGACTTACCATGATGTAGTTTAGTTCTCATGAGTGTGTTTGTTCTAGGCCATGAACACACCTAGTTATGCGAAAAGGTCTAAGAATTATGCCTCTAATTCTCTTCAAAGCAGCTCTACTTCTTTCTCACATAAGTGATCTCTCAAGAGTATTCCTCACTACTCTTCCTAGATCATTAAAAGTCGTGTACTTAACCTTCATCCTTTCACTATTCCTTGGATCATCGCCCACAGTGAGCTTACTTAGTTAGTGCAGTTAGGTTGTCTCTTTGAACCTAGTTCTTGAGATATTCAGTGAACATAGGTTGGGTTTCCTTTGCACCAACATTTCTTATCGACATTAATCTCATCCTCAATGATGAGTTTGCGACTAACTCTCGATTTAACTCTTTGGTTAGCGGATACGCTAGGTTATCTTTTGACTTTACATAGTCAACAATGATAACCCCCGTGGAGAGTAGTTGTCTAATGATATTATGTCTACGATGTATATGTCTAGACTTACCATTATATAGATGACTCTGTGCTCGTCCAATTACTGATTGACTATTGCAATATATGCAAATTGTCAATATAGGTTTTGGCCATCTAGGAACATCTTCTAAGAATTGTCATAGTCATTCAACCTCTTTATTGGTGCAGGGAGCACCACTCCTGTATTTTGATGTATGTCCTAAGGTTTAATGTTTGGATGAACTTATGATTTGATATATGTGTTAAGTGCGCAAACTTAACAAGAATTCCTAGTAGGTCATGTTGATCGGATACTAGGCATAAGACTTGACAGATAAGGAGGACCATAGATCAGGCAGGAAGTCTAGGTGGGTCAGGAGATCGGACATCTAGCATGAAGACCTGTTGGGTCAAGAGACTGGACAACCAACATGAAGTCCAATTGGGTCAGGGAGACCGGACAGTTGGCAGGAAGCCCTGGTGGGTCATATCGGATGTCGAGTATGGTAAGTCCGACAAGACAGCCGACAAGTATGCCTCGAGTGAAGAGGTGAGGTCGAGTCCTTTATAGGGGGAAAAGTTATGTGTCGATCCGACGGATAGTCCGCATGGGACTAAGAAGTCGAAATCGAGCAATATTACTACTTCTTTTATGTTTTATACTGTTTGTATTTGCTAATCTCATTTTGCAAGGAACATTCGACTGAATGGATTCCAGTCGACTGAAGTCCAGTTGACTGAGTATGGTCTAGTTGAATGAATACTCAGTTGGCAAGATTAGTTGGTGATCAATCAAAGATCTGGCAACCCAGATGGAAATCATTTCAGTCGACTGGAAAGGCAAACTTCTCGATGTGGAGCTAAGTGACCTGGAGTCGACTGGAACATGTTCAATCGACTGAGAAGGTCGAAGTACCATATCGACGGTCTAATGTAGAGTCGACTGGAGGGAATTTCAGTCAACTAGAAATGACTTATAAAAGAAATGCATGACCAACTTTGAAGATAATTGATCTACTATGTCCAAGTGTTGTTACAATTGTTCTTCGTCCGCAAAAGCTACATCCCATTGCAACGATCCAACTCCGACACTCTGTGCCCTAATTCAATAGCTACTAAAGTGTTGGTATATTTTATTTATTTTATTTCGCTTTATGTACTTCATTTCAAAGAGAATGTAGTGTGTTATCTATCTCTTAATCATTGTAAAAAAGTGAATCCTCCCGAAGTCGAGAGTTCTCGAGTTGGAGGGCCTTATAGTGAATTGCCCATCGAGGTAGCTCTCGGAGAGCTACGGGTCTTGGAGTAGCAATCCGACTAGGGTTGTGAACCAAGTAAATCACTTGTCTTCTTATTTATTCAATTCCGTTGCATACTCTTTTATTTCTAAAGAAAAATATAAAATAAGTTTTAATTTCTAAAGAAAATTTATAACTTCCGAGATTTACCCCCCTCTCTTGGAACATTACAATCCTACAATTGGTATCAGAGCGGGGGCACTCCGAATTTGGTGCAACCACCAACGAGCGCATTAAAAATTTTCTTTAGTTTTAGCATTTTTGTCTTAGAATAATTTTTGCATTAGAATAAATTTTTAATATTTGTCTTACTTTAGCATAAATTTATTCTTTTTGCACAATACAATATTGCTTAATTTAAATAACTCTAGGAATAATTCTGAATATTAATTTAATTAAAAATTTAATAACAAAAATTTACTAGTAATGTTGCACTTAGAAGGGTACAACACCGTTCACCCTCCTCTCTATAATGGAGAGGACTTTTCTTATTGGAAGAGGCAAATGAAGTACTACCTGAAAATCGACCTCGAAGTATGATTTTCGATTAGAAAAGGGTTCGTAGCTCCGGTAGACGACTTGGGAGAGTTGTTAGATTCGAAGAAATGGACCGCAAACATTAGGAAAAAGGCTCAAGCCGATTATAAGGCTTTAAACACCATGCAATGCGGACTTACAAATGAAAAGCTACGTCGAGTTGGGTCAGTTCAAAATTCTAAAGAATTATGGGATAATTAATTGAATTACATGAACAGGCTAACTTGAGTCAACCCAAGGATGGTATATTTTTGATGGTAGGAACAAACAAAAAGGGAAGGAAATCCAAACCGAGGAAAAGGAAAAGGAGAGAAGCATCTAAGCCAACCATGGACAAATCATCATTGGACAAGTCGGATGCCAAAATACTGGAGATGAGTTTCATAGCATTCATGGAATCCAACGAGTCTGATGCTGAGACAAACTCTGAGTCCGAGTCCGAGTCTGAGAGAAGCCACAGATCCGCATCCATTTCCGAAGGACTAGACGAGGTAACTTCTCCCTTAGAAGATAAGTTGTACTATATAATAGCATGCATATGTAGGAAGTTAGCTAAGTCCGAGAATCGAGTCAACTCGCTTTTTAAGGATGCCCAAGTACTTAAGGAACAAGTCAACTCGAAGACTTCGACTTGCCAAATTGAGGATAAATACTCAAGTCAAGTTGCAAAGCTTGAGGAAGAGAACTCGATCCTAAAAAGACAAGTAGAAGATCTCACCAGATTATTGGAAAGGTTTACTTCGGGCTCCAAGTATCTCAACATGATGCTTAGGTCTCAACGAGCTAAGTACAACAAGTTCAGACTCGGATACAAGGCTAAGGACACAAATAGATCATACATGTCCTTGTTTAATAGAAATGTTAAGGGTCGAGTCCAAGCATGGGTTCCTAAGACTAGCTTAGTCAACCAAGTTAGACCGAACCAATTTTGAATTCCCAAAGGATAAGTTCACTTAGTGAACAAGGCCCATCAGAGCTACTACACAGGGGGAGCTAACTCTGTGCTTGTTTCCTTAATTAGACAAGACTCTTGCATGCTTAGTTAGTTATTAATTACTTAATTTAGAATGGACTAGATAGGAAACAAAGTAGTTTAAACTTGAACAACCTAGTACTAAGACGAAGTGAATTGATAGTAAGTTAGGGAAGCTCTTCAAGGTGCATGTTTAGGAATGGTTCATACAATATCCAAGAAGGTCATATGCCTCGCCACGACCTGGTGCACTAAGTCGAGTGAAACTAACCGAAGCTAATTCACTAAGTTTTAACTATTTAGACCAAAGCTTAGTCCAAAGTGAGTCAAGTATTTGATTCCTTCATTGACTTTGTCTAGGAAGTGGTCCATTTGATATCCGAGAAGGCCATATGTCTCGCCACGACCTGAAAGTCAATGATGGAAAATTTTACTTGATTAGCTCAAGCTAAACTTGAATCTAACACAAGTTTAAAAACTTTAAAATTTCTCATTAAAATTAATTAAGATAAAAATAAATCCTCATCTCACAAAACTCATAGGATTAACGTGTATTAAAAACTTAGATCGGGTGAGATGAAATAGAACTCAACTAAACTTAACCAATTCACTCAAATCAACTCAATCAACTTAACCAAATTAACTTAATCAAATTAACTTAATCAACTTAATCAATTCAACTCAACTTGATCAACTTAATCAACTCAATTGAACTCAGCTCAACTCAGCTCAACTCAACTTAATAAATTCACTCAAATCAAAATCAACTCAATGTTGGTGCAGTAGGCACCTAAGTCGAACCTGAGTTTTGATTATAGCAAACGATACAAAGTTAAGCTCATGTCGTTATCTCACGAGCTGAATCGAGTGTGCAGAAGATTGATATAGCTGGAGCTGAAGGCTAGCGACACCCGGAGGAAGCCGTGGTGGTCGGGCGACACTTGAGTGACTTCGGAGGGAGCCGAAGGAATCGAGTGGAAGGCCAAAAGCGAAAGCAACGCAGTAAGTATCGAGGTAAGCTCGTGTGTGTAAGCGTAAGTGAGGTCGTATCCTCCTTACGAGGATGGTCTTAAGCGTAGATCCGACCAAAGACATCCCATCGATGGTCTAGGTCGAGATCAGACGGTCGAAGGTCGTCGAAATAATATTTTCTTTGAGCTAACTTTGCCTTGCAGCTAGCATCAGTCATTGCCCGACGGAGGACTCATTGCCCTTCATCGATCGTCATCTCTGTCGACTCGTGATGCTACCATCACGATCGTGATGATGGCCATCGATCGTGATGGTCAATGATCGGCCAGTCAAGGCTTATCACCCCATTTCAAGGAGGTTTTGTGTCCATTTGTGATTGGTTGAAGACTCATTCAATGAGGGGCTCAAAGGCTATAAAAGGAGGGCTTGTCTTAGGATTTTTCATCAATTAAAAAGCTTCCAAGTGCTTCCGATACGCTCTGACTCTCCGACATCCCTCTACGGACGAAGCTTCAACCTCCATCCTTTGAAGTCGCGCTTAGCAAAGTTTGAATCATATTTCAGTTTATAAGCTGTTCTTATTTCGAGCTTTAAATCATATCAAGGAGAGGGGGAGTGTCCCTCTACCTTGAGCTTTTATCATCTTGTGTATCCGTCTAACTCCTACCTCCAACGAGGAGGAGCTTTCTAGTAGTTTGCCCTCCGTACGTGGTCAATGACCACTAGGGCCTTGGAGTAGTAGCCTTCGGCTACGAACCAAGTAAAACCTTTGTGTCTATTATCTCTATTTTTGTTTTTATCTTCCGCTGTGTCTACTCGCGTTTTAACGAAAAATTTCTATCGCTATTCACCCCCCCCTCTAGCGATCCGCTTGATCAAACAATTGGTATCAGAGCCGGGGGTTGCTAAGATTTGGTGAAACCACCAATATAGCCATTTTTACAGATTTATTTTTCTTTTAATTCTGTTTATTTATTTATTTCACTTTGTTAAGTTTTTCTCCCGCACTACTAATCCAAGACGCGAGTCTTGGTACTTGTTTTTGTGTTTTTGTCGTTGCTAGTTTCTTCGTCTCCGTCTATTTGTGTCTTTTGTTTTAATGACCCATCTCGAGGGTTTTAGCACCGTCCGACCTCCGTTTTACAACGGAGATGACTTCCGTTATTGGAAGGGTCGGATGGAATGCTTTCTCAAAACCCAAATCGAGATGTGGATCATAATCCAAACGGGTTTCACACTTCCGACTAATGAAGTGGGTGACTCCTTGGATTATGATCAATGGACCATTGCGACAAAACGACAAGTCGAAGCCGACGCCAAGGCAACACAAATCCTCCAATGCGGCCTATCCAAGGAGGAGCTAAATCGCGTCGGCCCCTTCATAAGCGCAAAAGATCTTTGGACAAAACTAGTGGAGCTACACGAAGGGACCGATGAAGCCAAGGTATGTAAGAGTGATCTTCTTGTCAATAAATTATATAACCTAAAAATGCAGGAACACGAGTCCGCGACGCAACTCCACGCCCGTGTCCAAGACATAGTCAACAACCTACATGCAATCGGGCAAAAGGTCGAAAACCGCGACCTTATAAGGTATGTTCTAAACTCTTTTCCGAGGACTACCTTGTGGGCATCCATGGTCGACGCCTACAAGGTCTCCAAGGATCTTTCTAAAATTAGGTTAGATGAACTCTTTTCAGATTTCGAATTACATGAGCAGTCCAACTCGGAACCCGAGAGGGGTATAGCCTTGTTTGCAGGTTCAAAGAAGAAGAAAATCGCAAGCAAGCCACCACCAACCGAGGAGGAAGACGAGTCCGAAGAAGAAGTTGACCCGGAGTTGACTGCCGAACTAATGAACCTAGCTCGAAGGATAGCCAAGGGACGAAAGCGAACCACGACTCGACCCAACCAAGGTAAGCCTAAAAGTTCTAATATTAGGTGTTATGAGTGTAACAGGTTTGGACATATCAAGTCCGAGTGCCCCAAGTTCAACCACCAAGCACCTAAGCACAAGAAGGCCCTCAACGCGACATGGGAAGAAGCGTCATCTGAAGAAGACGAAGACCACGTCTTCATGGCGAAATCGATTGAGTCAGACACGGAGACCGAACCTGAACTTGAGTCAGAACCTGAGGATGACTCGGACTATGAAGCTACCTTCAAGTCAAGCCACGGATACGCATCCGGTTCAAAAGATACCCTTAAAGTGAGTCGAACTTTATTTAATACTTTACATAATACGGTTAGGTTTTTATCTAGGAAATTAGTTAAGTCCGAGTCCAAGGTCGAGACTCTGATTGAGGAGGTCAAACTCCTCAAACACAAGGTCTCCCTAACCTCTTCGACTAGTCAAGTTCGAGAAGAGGACCCAACTCGAGCTGAAAAGCTCGAAGTTGAGAACTCTCTTTTGAAAAGTCAAGTTGAAGATCTTAGGAACACGTTGGAAAGGTTCACTTTGGGATCCAAAGGACTTGACCTCCTACTTGGATCTCAAAGGGTCGTGTACAACAAGGCTGGACTAGGGTTTAACTCAAACACGACTAATAGGTTGTATATGTCGATTGTAAGTCGACATAGGAAACATGTCGAAGCATGGGTCCCTAAGAACTTTTTGATTTCAACTCTAGGATCCAACCCGTACTGGGTTCCCAAGGACCAAATCCACTATGTGGATAGACCGAACCGATTCAACGGTCTAGGGGGAGCCAGTACAAAACATGTTTGTGCTTTAACTTAGAAATTGCATGCTTTAACTTAGAAAGTTTGAGCTTTAACTTAGAAATTGCATGCTTTAACTTAGAAAGTTTGTGCTTTAAAACTTGTGAACTCACTTAGAACACATACATAACCAACTAAAATCCTTCGAAAAGATTGAGCCTCGGGGAGCCTCTTTTCAAAAATAACCAGTTAGACTAGGAAATAGTCTTAGGTGAGTCAAGTCATCATTTTCTTGAAAATGGCTTTATCTAAGGAAGTGGTCGATGATCCGATAAAAGAAGGCCCCTGTGCCTCGCCACGACCTGGAAGCCATGATCTTGAAAAGGTAAACTTGACAAGCCCAGGGTCAAATCCAAATCTAACATAAAATTACTTGAACCTAAATGCACTTAATCAACTTAATTGGAAGTCATCTCACAAAAAACACATAAGTATAACATGCTTGATCATATAGACACAAGCGAGATGACCTAGGTTTAACAACTTACAACCAATTTTTTTTCAAAAAAAAAAAAATCTAACATCCAATCCAACCACCTTGTGTGTAGGATCAATGGATGTTGGACAGCGGTTGCTCCCGACACATGACCGGAGATCAACTCAAATTCACGAAGCTTCGATTCAAACGACAAGAATCGGTAGCCTTTGGGAATAACGGCAAGCTCAAAATCATCGGATCAGGTGATATCGAGCTTAACTCGAATTTTGTTATTAAAAATGTATTACTTGTAGAGAATTATGAATATAACCTGCTTAGCGTAAGCCAATTATGTGACAATAACTATAAGGTCGTATTTTTAGAAAATGAATGTGTAATTAAAACAAATAAAACAACTAAAACAATACTCAAAGGAACTAGGACAAATAACATTTATGCAATTAACTTAATCAAATCCTCAGCCAAATGTCTTATGACACAGGAAGAGGAATCATAGTTGTGGCACCGACGACTTGGTCACTCGTACCCAAGACTCGTCCACAAGATGAGTCAGAGTGGCTTAGTCAGAGGCTTACCCAACCTCAACAATTTGGTTAATAAAATCTGTAATGCTTGTCAACAAGGAAAACAACCTAGGACACAACACAAGTTAACTAACCAAGAATGAACCTCAAGTGTACTTGAGCTCCTGCATATGGATCTATTTGATTCACATGGAGCCAAGTCACTCAATAGAAGTCAATATTGCTTAGTCATAATTGACGACTACTCCAGGTTTACCTAGGTTAGGTTCATCAAACATAAAAATGATACCCTAGATCAATTAATCAATCTATTCAAATTAATCGAGAATCAAAAAAACCTTAAGGTTAAAAGACTTAGAAGCGATCGTGGTGGTGAATTCGAAAATCAAAGGTTCACCGACTTCTGTAACCTAAATGGATACCACCATGAATTCTCTTGCCCTAGGACCCCTCAACAAAATGGCCTAGTGGAGTGGAAAAACCGAACTCTACAAGAAGCCGCTAGGACCATGTTGAACGAATACGACCTACCTGATAGGTTTTGGGCAGAAGCCGTTAGCACGACTTGCTATGTCCAGAATAGGATCCTTATGGTAAAGAGGCACCTTGAGACCTCGTACGAGATTTATCACAATAAAGTACCCAACATCAAGTACTTTAGGGTATTTGGATGTAAAGTACATATCTTAAACACTAAGAACCACCTAGGAAAATTCAAATCCAAAACCTCCACCGGAATCTTCTTAGGATACTCAACCACGAGTAGGGCCTATAGGGTATATAACCACGATACCCTTAAAGTCGAAGAGACTATTAATGTAGTGTTCGATGAAGTACCTGAACCTACAAAACCCTTAATGACCCCAAGTGTTGAGCCCACTGATACCAAACTCGTCTCCGACCCTGAGATCGAGTCTAATCCACATCAACCAACTTCTCTTGTCGACCAAGTGACAAGTGATCCGAGTCAAACTAGTGTTCAACCAAGTCACCCCATTGATCAAGCATTAGGTGACACAAACCCAACCCAATCTAGGATTCAGACTAACCACCCTATCGATCAAGTGATAGGAGATCCTAATCTAGGAGTTCGAACTAGAGCATCCTATAGGAACCTTAGTCAAATTTCCTTAATTTCAAAGATATAACCCAAATCAATTGAACAAGCTCTTCTTGATCCCGATTGAATTATTGCAATGCAAGAAGAGCTAGCTCAATTTACTAGGAATGAAGTGTGGGAATTAGTACCACCACCTAAAGACAAAACGATAATTGGAACAAGGTGGGTGTTTCGAAATAAGCTTGATGATAAAGGTGAAGTAGTTAGAAACAAGGCTAGGTTAGTCGCCAAAGGGTTTAGTCAAGTCGAAGGCTTAGATTACGACGAAACCTATGCCCCAGTAGCTAGACTCGAATCCATTCGAATGTTGCTAGCTTATGCCGCACATCGAGGATTTAAGCTGTTTCAAATGGATGTTAAGTCGACATTCCTAAATGGATACATTAAAGAAGAAGTTTATGTTAGCCAACCCCCCGGATTCGAAAATCTAGATAAATCCGACCATGTTCTAAAACTTAAGAAAGCTCTCTATGGACTTAAACAAGCTCCTCGAGCTTGGTACAAGAGACTTTCAATCCATCTTAAGTCAAAAGGGTTTAACCAAGGCTTAGTTGACTCAACTCTCTTCGTAAAAACCTTAGGTAAAGAAATATTCATAGCTCAAATTTACGTAGACGATATAATTTTTGGAACCTCTAACTCAGCCTTACTAAACGAGTTCATTTCACTCATGGAAAGTGAGTTCGAAATGAACTTGGTAGGCGAGTTAAGTTTCTTTTTAGGTCTACAAATTAAACAAACTAAGGATGATATATACCTATATCAACAAAAATACACTAAGGAGTTAATTAAAAGATTTGGAATGCAAGACGCTAAGATAATAAACACCCCAATGGCAATTAATGTTAACATAGGAGAAGACCTAGAAAGTAAGCCCATTGACTTAAAGTACTATAGGAGCGCGATAGGAAGTCTCTATACTTAACTGCGAGTCGACCCGACATCCTATTCTCAGTAAGTATGTGCGCCAGGTTTCAAACCTGTGCTAAGGAGTCTCACCTAACCCTAGTTAAGCGTATCCTTAGATATCTTAAGGGTACACTTAACGTTGGTATTTGGTACCCTAGATATACGGAGTTCGAACTAATCGGCTACTCCGATTCGGATTATGCCGGTAGTAAACTTGATAGAAAGAGCACGAGTGGTTGTTGTCAACTACTCGGCTCGAGTCTAGTGAGTTGGTGCAGTAGGAAGCAACATTGTGTTGCCTTATCTACCACCGAAGCCGAATACGTTGCGATGGGTGAGTGTGTAACTCAGCTTCTTTGGATGAAGCACACTCTCCGAGACTTTAGGTTGGACTTCACCAAAACTAAAATTTTTGTAGACAACATAAGTTCGATAAATCTAACTAAGAACCCTATATGCCATTCAAGGACAAAGCATATAGAGATAAAACACCATTTCATTCGAGAACATGTAGCCAACGGCTCCATACAACTCGAATATGTTGACTCGAAGTCTAACCTAGCAGACCTATTTACTAAACCCCTACCCGAAGTCGAATTTAGTCTATTAAGACGAAAATTGGGCATGTGCGTAATAGAATAAGTACTTGCAAATTATATGTTCTTACTACTATTTCTTTAATTTCATTATTATGGAACTAGCATAGGACATACCTTAGATATCATGCACCTATAGATTTAAGGAGCCAATACATCTCACAACACATAGGACTAATGTGTTTGTGTACTTAGCCACATAGATGGGCGTGAGATGTTAGGACCTTACTCCTGGTTCCAGATGTAGAGCTAGTGCATCGCTATGAACCACGAAGTATAATCATACATACTAACCGACTCTGACCAGGACTGGTTGATCCTTCATATCAATCAAGCCAAATATGAGTCGAACATTTTATAGATGAACTTATTTTCAGTATATTATTTTCAAAATAATGTGGAACATGCTTGGACTTTAAAATTAAAACTTATTTTTTATTCCACACACATCCTCACTCTTTTCGATATATGGCAAAAGGGGGAGAAAAAGGCCAAAGTTAAGGGATCATTTTTTTTATGGCTAAGGCTTACTTAACTTGTTAACAAAAAGTAATTTACTTAACTTGTTAACAAAATAGAAGTAAAGGCCAAGGTTAAGAAATCAATTTTTTCTTAAAACTTTTTAAACACTATGACCAATATTAAGTAATTTCGGTCACTTAATTCTTTTTTAGTAGCAAATATCAAGGAGGAGAGTTAAAACCCTTTCTCAAGTACTCACCCTCGGTCAAGGGGGAGGATTCCTCAAGGGGGAGCACTTGAAAAAGAGTTTTTACTCCTACACATTCATGCATATCTCTTGCTCATTTTACTTAATGCACTTAATTTGTTTTTTCTTAACTTTGTATGTGGGTTTGCCATAAATCAAAAAGGGGGAGATTGTTGGTGCAGTAGGCACCTAAGTCGAACCTGAGTTTTGATTATAGAAAACGATACAAAGTTAAGCTCATGTCGTTATCTCACGAGCTGAATCGAGTGTGCAGAAGATTGATATAGCTGGAACTGAAGGCTAGCGACACCCAGAGGAAGTCGTGGTGGTCGGGCGACACTCGAGTGACTTCGGAGGGAGCCGAAGGAATCGAGTGGAAGGCCAAAAGCGAAAGCAATGCAGTAAGTATTGAGGTAAGCTTGTGTGTGTAAGCGTAAGTGAGGTCGTATCCTCCTTACGAGGATGGTCTTAAGCGTAGATCCGACCAAAGACATCCCATCGATGGTCTAGGTCGAGATCGGACAGTCGAAGGCCGTCGAAATAATGTTTTCTTTGAGCTAAGGAGGACTCATTTGCCCTTCATCGATCCGATCGCCTACATCGCCGCCTCGGTGATGCTACATCGATCGTGATGATGACCATCATTCGACTGATGGTCAATGATCAGCTTCGAGGAGTCAAGGCTTATCACCCCATTTCAAGGAGGTTTTGTGTCCATTTGTGATTGGTTGAAGACCCATTCGATGAGGGGCTCAAAGGCTATAAAAGGAGGGCTTGTCTTAGGGTTTTTCATCAATTAAAAAGCTTCCAAGTGCTTCCGATACACTCCGACTCTCCGACATCCCTACGACGAAGCGCTGCCAAGACGACGACTAGAGCTTCAACCTCCATCCTTTGAAGTCGTCGGTAATGAAAGTTTGAATCATATTTCAGTTTATAAGTTGTTCTTATTTCGAGCTTTAAATCATATCAAGGAGAGGGGGAGTGTCCCTCTACCTTGAGCTTTTATCATCTTGTGTATCCGTCTAACTCCTACCTCCAACGAGGATGAGCTTTCTAGTAGTTTGCCCTCCGTACGTGGTCAAGGACCACTAGGGCCTTGGAGTAGTAGCCTTCGGCTATGAACCAAGTAAAACCTTTGTGTCTATTGTCTCTATTTTTGTTTTTATCTTCCACTGTGTCTACTCGCATTTTAACGAAAAATTTCTATCGCTATTCACCCCCCCCCTCTAGCGATCCGCTCGATCCAACACTCAACTCAACTCAAATCAAATCAACTCAACTCGAATTAATCAACTCAACTCAAATTAATCAACTCAAATCAAAATCAACTCAACTCAAATTTATCAACTCGAATCAAATCAACTTAATCAATTCGAATCAAATCAACTTAATCAATTCAACACAACTCAACTTAATCAATTCAATTCTAGCCAACTCAACTTAATCAATTCAATTCTAAACAACTCAACTTAACTCAATACTAATTCAACTCCAGTCAAATTAAACCCTAATTCAACTCTAACCCAGTTCTAATAAACTCAAACCTAATCAACTTAATCCTAAGTAAATCAACATAATTCAAAGAGGAAGTTAATTTAGCATTATTCAAATATTCAAAACATTCATGTATTCAATATATCTTTTAGGATCCATATTTGGAAAGTCCTTAAGTAAGATTGCATTTTTACATGCATAAGCATCAAATTAAGGGGGAGTTAAGATACTTTTTATATTATTTTGAAAACTTAAATAAAAACATAAATCTAGGGAAAGTTTAACATTCAAAATTTTATTCTAAGTATTTTCAAAAGAACTTAAATGTAAGAATAATAATGTTACTTTAAGGGGGGAAATAAAAAATTTAGGGGGAGCCAAAGGAAATTTATTTTGCAAAACTATAAAATATCTTAGTTAAAAATCACTTTCTTTACAAACAATTTTTAAACTAAAATTAAATATTAAGTTCATGATCAAAATAAACTTAATATGAACTTGAAATGAACAATATTAGTGATTTTATTTTAAGAGGGATAGAAAAAATTTAAGTACATGAACTGGACTTATCAATCTAATGATATTTAGTAATTAATTAACATTTATTTTAAGTAACTTAACTTCATCTAAATTTGGAAGGTGAGAGTTAGCTAAGCTAAGTCTAAACTTAAATTTTTCACTTCAAAATCTAAACAAATCATGATAGGATCTAAGTTTAGAGTTTTTTTAATATTAAAGTAAATTTGTATCATTAATGAGAAACTTCCTTGGAAATTCGCTATGAAAATATATAAAGTATAATATGGATTATTTTCAAATTAATGAAAAAGAGAGCAACTTCTTAGAAAATAAATTTCAAGTGTGCAAGAAGTCTCACTCTAACACTTTTGATTTAAGGGAGAATTTATTTATAAAAATATTTTTGCATTAATTAAGAAGGAGAGTATAATTTCAAAAATATATAACCTTTAAGAATATGCTTTATTGAGTGAGAGAAAATATTCAAAGGAGAAAGAAATCTAAGCAAGTAAGTAACTTAAACTCAACTATCTAAGCTACTTCAATTTGAACTAATTTTTATCCTAAGTAGCTTAATCAAAAATTTAGAAAATAGGTATGCAAAAGGAATGTTAAGGGAGGTTAATTTTCAAAAGAATATTTCTACAATATTTTTGAGAAGTACTAAGCTTATGAAAACTTTAAATTAAGTACTAAAGTCAAAGCTTTAATTGTGAGTTTTTAAAGGAACAATGGGTAAAGTAGGTGCATCATTGATGAGAGACATAGGGGGAGGAGCTTAGAAATATTATATTCAAAATATTAAGAATGCATTTTGAAAATTATATTTGAAAGCTTACTTGCAAAAATCTAGATAAACTATTTCCAAAACGATAAGAGACATTTTGAAAAATTATGAGAAGCATATGTTAAGGGGGAGGTTGTATTTTCAAAGAAATTTTATTGTAGATATGGAAGTTATGGTTTCAAACTTATGCACTTGAATATTTGAAGTTTCATTTCTATAGTTTCAAACTTAGCAAAAAAGATTAATTCTAAGGGGAAGCTATACAAAACCTGTATTTCAAAACAAACTTTTATCTAAATCCATGTCTCATAAACTTCAAGTAATTTAAAAATACAGTTTTAAGATTAAGAGCAAACTTTTTCATGACTTAGAAAATTTATGATCTTTGTATATAAGTCATAGGACATTGCTAAAACTCCTTGGCATCTAATTTAATTTAATATTTGGATGTATGCCTAAGGGGGAGAGAGTGTGTTTAAGTTAGAACTTAGAAATGCATTTGTATATGCAATTTTTTGTAATTCATGATTTAAAGATCTGGTATTTTTAATCCTAACATTAAACAATTGTCATACATCAAAAAGAGGGAGATTGTTGGTGCTGGAAGCACCACTCCTGTGTTTTGATGTATGTCCCAAGGTTTAATATTAGGATGAACCTATGATTTGATATATGTGTTAAGTGTGGAGGCTTAACAAGAAGTCATAGTAGGTCGTGTTGACTGGATACTAGGCAGAAGACTTGACAGATCAGGAGGACTAGACATCAGGCAGGAAGTCCATGTGGGTCAGGAGATCGGACATCTGGCATGAAGATTGGTTGGGTCAGGAGATTGGACAACCGACATGAAGTCCAGCTGGGTTAGGGAGATCGGACAGCTGGTGGGAAGCCCTAGTGGGTCAGATCGAATGTCAAGTATGGTAAGTTCGATAGGACAACTGATAGGTAAGCCTCAAGTGAAGAGGTGAGGACGAGTCCTCTATAGGGGACAAAGTTAGGCGTCAATCCGATGGATAATCCACGTGAGACTAAGAAGTCGAGATTGACAGTATTACTATTACTTTTATGTTTTATAATGTCTATATTTTCTAATCTCGTTTTGTAGGGAACAGTCGACTGAATGGATTCAAGTTGACTGAAGTCCAGTCGACTTAGTATGGTCCAGTAGATTGAATATCGAGTTGGCAAGATTAGCTGGTGTTCGTTTGAAGATCTATCAGCCCAGATGGAAAGAGTTTCAGTCAACTGGGGAGGTCCAGTCGATTGGAAAGACAAACTTCTCGATGCGAAGCCAGGTGACATGGAGTCGACTGGAACATGTCCAGTTGACTGAGAAGGTCGAAGTACCATATCGGCGGGCTGATGTGGAGTTGATTGAAAATGACTTATAAAAGAAATGCACAACCATCTTCGAAGATAACTGATCTACTATGTCCAAGTGTTGTTATAATTATTCTTTGTCCGCAGAAGCTACATCCCATTACAACAACACAAACCCTAATTTAATAGCTACTAAAGTGTTAGTATATTCTATTTATTTTATTTCACTTTATGTACTTCATTTTAAAGAGAATGTAGTGTGTTATCTATCTCTTAATCATTGTAAAAAAGTAAATCCCTTCGAAGTCGAGAATTCTCGAGTTGGAGGGCCTTATAGTGCATTGCCCATCGAGGTAGCTTTCGGAGAGCTACGAACCTTAGAGTAGCAACCCGACTAGGGTTGTGAACCAAGTAAATCACTTGTCTTCTTATTTATTTAATTCCACTGTATACTCTTTTGTTTCTAAAGAAAAAGATAAAATAAGTTTTAATTTCTAAATAAAATTTATAACTTCCAAGATTCACCCCCATCTCTCGGAACATTACGATCCTACACTCTTCACCACATTTGTCAAGAGCTACAAACTCAGATTCCATTGTGGATTTAGTTATTACGGTTTGCTTAGAAGATTTTCAAGAAATGATTGCATCCATCAAAGTAAATATATATTCACTTGTAGACTTCGAGTCTTTTATGTCTGATATCTAACTTGCATCGTTGTATCCTTCGATCATAGTATAATATCTTGTATAGTGTAGTCCATATACACGAGTATATCTCAGTACTTATGTTATTCCTTTCCAGTGTTCAACACTTGGACTACTTGTGTATCTACTCAGTCAGCTCACTACGTAGGCTAAGTCTGATCGTGTATAATTCATCAAGTACATAAGACTTCCAATCACTTTGGCATACTCTATCTGAGAGATACTCTCTCCTCATTTCTTTCATAGATGTCGACTCATATCTATCAGAGCTTGTGCTAATACAATATCACCCTTGGTGAATCTTTCAAGAATTGTGTCCACATAATGGGATTGACTCAGAGCAAGTCCTTCTGATTTTCTATGAATTTTAATTCCTAGAATCACATCAACAAGACCCATGTCTCTAATGTCAAATCTTGAGTTCAACATTACTTTAGCGTATTTAGTTATCTTATCATTGCTCCCAATGATAATTATATCATATACATAAAGACTTAAAATGACTAAGTCATCTTCTGTGTCTTTACTGTATATACATTTATCACTCTCATTGATTTTAAATCCACTATCCAGCATGACACTATCAAAATTTTCATGTTATTAGTTTGGAGCTTGTTTCAAGCCATACAATAACTTAAACATCTACACACCTTGTTTTCCTATCCTACTGTAGAAACCCCTTCAGGTTGTTCCATGTAGATTTGTTCTTCTAAATCCTCATTTAAAAAAGTAATTTTTACATCAATTTAATGTACTTCCAGATTCCACAAAGTAGCAATAACTAGTAACACCCTAATGGAGGTTATTCTTGATACCAGAGCATAGGTGTCAAAATAATCCAGGCTTGCTCATTGTCGGTAACCCTTATTTATCAATCTAGCTTTGTACTTTTCTATAGTGCCATCTGATTTCATCTTTTTCTTAAAAATCCACTTACATCCTAGTGGTTTACTTCCTTGAGGAAGATCCACAAGTTCCCAAGTGTGTTTTTTTTAAGTTAGAGTTAATCTTTGATGTAATTGCCTCTCTCCATTGAGGTCCATCAGACGAGTTTACCGCCTCTAAGAAACTCTAGGGATCACTTTTCGACATGAAAGTGATAAAATCTGATCCAAAGGATTTCTCCACCCGAGCTCTTTTACTTCGTCTGAGCTCTGCCTTAACTGGTCCATCATTTTCTTCTTCCTCTTGTATTTCATATACTCGATTAGAAGAGCTAGCATCCTCTCGGGTCTTATATGGAAACACATGCTTGAAGAATGAGGCATTTTTCGATTCAATAATTGAGTTCTTGTGTATCTTTAGAATTTGAGACTCATATACTAGAAATCTATAGGAATTATTGTTATGTGCATATCCAATAAATATGCAATCAATAATTTTTGGTCATATTTTGATCCTTTTCGGATCAAGAACCAAAACTTTAGCCAGACACTCTCACACTCATAAGTATTTATAGGATGATTATCTTCCGTTCCACAATTCATAAGAGTTCTTGTCTATTTTCTTTCGGAGTACCTTTTTCAATAGGTGATTAGCTATTAACACAACTCCCCCCACAAGTGCTATGGTAGATCAGGGCTCAATAGTAGAGCATTCGTCATCTCTTTTAGAGTATGATTCTTTCGCTCAGGGACACCATTTTGCTGAGGCATGTAGAGAGTCGTTGTTTCGCGTTTGATCCCATGTTCAACACACAACTCTATGAGTGGTGATACATAATCACTGCCTCGGTCACTCCGAACCACCTTAATTTTTCTATTAAGTTGGTTTTCAATCTCATTCTTATAGAGAATAAATTTCTTTATAGCTTCATCCTTACTTTTGAGAAGATACACATAATAATATTTTGTGTTATCATCCACAAAAATGATGAAATACTTATTCCCACCACGTACTGGTGTCCCTTTTAGATCGCACACGTCGGTGTGGATCAGGCCGAGTGGCTCAATGCTTCTTTCAACTTGTTGAAAGGATGACCTTGTCATTTTTGCTTCAATACAAGTCTCACACTTATGTTTCGGATCAAGATGGAATGTAGATATGATTCACATATTAATCAATCTACACAACACATCGTATTAACATGTCGTAGTCTACCATGCCACAAACATGAAGACTCAAGCATATAAGTGAAAAAGCTTTCAACTTTATTAACTTTGGGCCTAATGGCCATTACACTTACTTTAAACATCCCATCAGTTGCATAATCCTTCCCTATAAACATTCTATTTTTAAACAACACTACTCTGTCCAACTCTAAAATAATGCGAAAGCTATGCTTGTTTAATAGTGATCTAGATACCAGATTCTTAAATGTAGGCGCATCCAACAGCTTGATCAACTTTTATAATAAAATGCGATATTGCCTTCCTCTAAATCACGATGAAAAGAAATTGAGTTTCAAAATAAAGATTTCAACACCTCCATGACCCCCTAACATGGAAATCCTTTATTTTGGATTGGAATGAGGCGTTAAGGTGTTCCTGGAGGCTACCACGGTCTATCCGTGCCTACGACCATGAGCGTGGATCATTCCATGGCTCGACACATGACCTCCAATAAGGACCAGGACATGTCTGTGTTCCCCACCACAGTCGTGGTCCTCCCCATGGCCTAATTGTAGACTAGTACAACCGTGGTTCCCACTACAACCTGACCAAGGACTAGACCACAACCATGATGCACTATCGCCGCTATTTAGGATATCATTAATATTTTATTATCAATTTTATTTGGTTTAAAAAATTTATTTATTTATTTTTTTTAGTTTTAAATTTTTTATATTTACTTTTCTATTCGTTAAGAAATTTTTTATTTTAGTTTGTTTATTTTTTTAACTTTCTTAATTGTTAAAAAATTTCTATTAAAGTTAATTTATTTTTTTTAACATTAAGAAACATTCTCTTTCTAAATCTATTTAAACATAGATTTAGGCACTTATAAGATATTCAGTTTTGATTAATAATATTTCTTTTTCATTTAAATAAAGAGGTGTCCCTCTTTTGTTTACGAACTCCCCCTTTTCCTTTGATTATCTCTGCCCCCTCTATTCTAATTAACCTCACGCATGAAAGATTTTTAGCGCCCACTCCGCTACCCCGCCTTCATCACTTTGTATTAGAACCCTAGATCCATAGAAGGTCCATGAGGATTTGGTTATGATCATAATCAACAAGTTTCGATTGAGGATGCCGCACCCCCGGATGAGCTCATCGATCTACAGAGACAAATTACGGAGTTATATCGGCGATTGCGATTCATAGATGGTCGTCATGGTTGTGATTATGGTCGTGACTGGCAGGTTTCAATTGAGGAAGTCTCACCCTAGGATCGAAGTTTCCAAGAGATCATCAAGAATCTATGGAAAAAGTCAGAGCATTAACTCGGCGTGTAACATTGCAAGAACTTGAGGTAAGTCTTCGACACTCTAAAATTCTATGTCATCAAGAATATTGTGGTCGTAAAGAATGATATAGAGACCTTGTCTACAATGACAATGAAGATTCTATCTACGATGAGGAAATTGAAGACCATATCTACGATGATGATGAAGACATTGAAGATTTTATCTACGATAAGAAAATTGAAGAAGACACAAAAGACCTTGTCTACAATAATGATGAAGACATGGAAGATTCTATCTATAATGAAGAAATTGAAGTTCCTATCTACGATGATGAAGACATGGAAGATTCTATCTACGATGAGAAAATTAGAAACTGTTGGAGTATTGAGAATACAATCAAAGTCTCACATTGGTAAGACATAGAAAAGATCATGTGCTTATAAGATGAACAGATATCTTCATTGGAATGAGGTCTTTTGGGTAGAGCCCAAAAATAAAACTATGAGGACTTAGGCCCAAAATGGATAATACCATGTCATTGTGGAGATATATGAATCTATAGGCACTAATAATTGGTATCAGAGTCATCATCCATGTCAATTCATGAACCTTGAACGAAGAAAGTGGAGCTCTCATGTTCGGATCAAGAGAACCATATACTATGCAGGAAGTCTAGTTGGGTTGGGAGGACCGAACAATTGACAGGAAGTCCAGTTGAGCCAAAAGAGTTGGAAAACTAGCAGGAAGTCCAGCTGGATTCAGGAGGATCAGACAGTTGGTAGGAAGTCCTAGTGGGTTGAGGATCGGACATCAAGTAGAGGATGTCCTTTGAGGATGGATAGGCTTAAGGGGGGTCAATGTGGTCCTTTATTTGAGGGGGGGAGGGATTGTTGGAGTATTGGGAATACAATCAAAGTCCCACATTGGTAAGACGTAGAAAAGATCACATGCTTATAAGATTAAAAGATATCTTCATTGGAATGAGATCTTTTTGGCAGAGCCCAAAAATAAAACCATGAGGGCTTATGCCCAAAGTGGACAATATCATGTCATTGTAGAGATATATGAATCTTATAGGCATTAATAGAGACCCTATCTATGATGATGATAAAGACATGGAAGATTCTGTCTACGATGAAGAAATCGGAGAAAACACGAAAGATCTCATCTATAATGATGATAACATTGATGAGGTCATTGGTGACCCCATCTACGAGGAGTACGATGATGATGAGGTATTTTATGGAGATGACCACGAGATGTTGATTACTTAAAAGGATCTTCCCCAAAGGTTGAAGCGATAGTCGCATGCTACATATTATTGAACCCACATTGGTAGCGCGATCGCAAAATTATCCATTATAGTTGGAAGAACACTTATGTCGAAGACCAGAAGGTTGAATTAGCATTTCAGCAAGAGAATCCCACTCTTATTTTGATATATTCCTCTCCTTTCCTTTTTATATCCCAGCAACAAGTGATAAAGCTAATAGATCAAGGATACACCCAAAAGAGCATGATTCCTTGTGCCAAAAGGGAGATAACACTGGTTCAAACTCGAGGTCAAGTTTTTTTCAATCCCGAGTGACTGATGCAGGCACATCCAGCAGCTTAATCAACTTTTATCATAAGATGCGATCCTGCATTTCTCTAAATCATGATGAAAAGAAATTGAGTCCTAAAATAAAGATTTCAATGCCTCCATAGCCCCCTGATATGAATATCCTCCATTTTGGATTGGAACGAGGTGTTAAGGAGTTCCTAGAGGCTACTACGTCCTATCCATGGTTAACACCACGAACGTGGATCATTCCATGGCTCGACACAAGACCTCCAATAAGGACCACGATATGCCTGTGTTCCCCACCACGACCTAATTGTGAACTAGTTACAGTCATGGTTCCCACTACGGTCTAACCATGGACTAGACCACAACTATGATGCACTATCGTTGCTATTTAGGATTTCATTAATATTTTATTATTAATTTTATTTGGTTGAATTTATTTATTTATTTATTTAGTTTTAAAATTTTTATATTTACTTTTCTGTTTCGTTAAGAAATTTTTTATTTTAGTTTGTTTATTTTTTTATTTTTTTACTTGTTAAGAAATTTCTTTTAAAGTTAATTTATTTTTTTAACATTAAAAAACCTTCTCTTTCTAAGCCTATTTAAACACAAGTTTAGGCTCTTGTAAGCTATTCAATTTTGATTAATAATATTTCTTTTTCATTTAAATAAAGAGGCACCCCTCTTTTGTTTATGAATTCCCTCTTCTCTTTCAATTCTCTCTATTCTAACCTCACACATAGAAGGTTTTTAGCGCCGCCCCGCTACCTCGCCTGTGTCATTCTTCCGAACCTCCGGAACATATAATACATTGTTCAAAGTGAGCTCCATGCTCAAGGTTATCTTCAGCATCACTTTCCCTTGGCCCATGACATCCGATGTTGATGAGTTCCCCATTTACAACTTCTCCCCTTGGACTTCTTCGAGGTTATAGAGTAGCTCCCTGTTGTATCACACATTTCTAGTGGCACCAATATCCAACCACCATCGTCGAGGGTTTGAATCCACCAGATTCAACTCGGAGATCACCGCATAGAGGTCGTCCTACTCTAGCCCCTCGTTCAGGTTGTCCTCCTAATTTTTCTTCAGCTTTCTGCACTTCGAAAACTTATGACAGACTTTGCCACAATTAAAGCACTTCCTAATGAACTTCTTCTTATTGACGCTTTCTTTTGGTCCCATCTTGGAGGACTTGTAGTTTTTTCTTTTTGAACTTTGACCGTGCTTGACCACGTTGGCTTTTACAGTAGCCTAAGAGAACATCTTCTTCTTTGAACTCTTGTTGTCTTCCTCGATTCGAAGTCGAACAACAAGTTCTTCCACATTCATCTCCTTCCGTTTATACTTCAAGTAGTTTTTGAAATCTTTCCAGTAGGGATGTAGCTTCTCTATGATCGTTGTCACCTGAAAAGTTTCACTCAAAACTATACCTTTCGAGTGAATCTTGTGCAAAATCACTTGAAGCTCCTGAACTTGGTTGATCTCCTCTTAAAGTCAACCATTTTGTAGTCCAAGAATCGACCCACGATGAACTTCTTGGCCCCCCATCCTCTATCTTGTACTTCTTGTCCAAGGACTCCCACAATTCCTTAGTCATTTTCTTCATGCTATACACAACGTATAGCGAGTTAGCAAGGCAATTGAGGATGTAATTTCTATATAAAAACTCCGAGTGGTTCCATGGCTCCACAATATTAAAGGTCTGGGCATCACTCGTACCCTCAGCTACATTTAAAGGATCCTCGATCAAGAACCGAGCCAGATTTAGTGTGGTCAGGTAGAAGACCATCTTCTGCTGTCATCGCTTGAAGTTCAACCTAGTGAACTTCTCTAATTTTTTCCCATGATTGATTGGAACAGTTCCAATCAGAATAGAGGGGATCGTCGCACATTAGTCTATTGCACCTCAACATCTTGCATCGTGCCCATCTCAACAGATTGAGTCTATTTTAAGTTCATTGGAGATACTAGTGTATCGTCTGCCGAAAATACAAGAGGAAAATTTCTAAATTTGAAATTCGAATTTATCTATAAAGATGACCCACATCTTGGAATCTGCTCGTGGCGAGCTGGGAAGCTGCTCGTGCTGAGCTACCGTGTTAGAAGTCTACTCAAGCCGAGCAGTCGAGTCAGAAGTCTCCTTGTGCCGAGTTACCAAGTCGAAGCGGAGCACTAAGTGCTCAGGAGACTTATCTTTTGTCGAGATCACCGATCACCAAGCCAGAATCTATTCAAGATCTTGGTAACCGAGCCACATAGGAGAAAGTAGCTTGAGAGTTGCTGTCGAGTTGAGTCCACCGAGCTAAGTAGGAGAGGGCAACTCGGGAGTTGCCGAGCTGTGCCGGAGAGGGCAATTCGGAGGTTGATGCTGAATTGAGTTAGACGACAGAAGCTAAGAACACTTAGTGAGAAATACGTCAAGGTCTGTGTTCATACATTTCCTTAAAATAGATTCGTCCTCCTCCGACAGTGTAATAACCTAAATTTTTGTTCTTATACCTTTTTTTTTATGTAGAGGAAAATAGAAATAAGAATAGGAATAAAAAAATCAAATAAATTGTTCGTTAGCCGGGGCTCGAACCATGAACCTTTGGTTTGGGGGAATAGGCTTCCTATCACTAAGTTATAAGATTACCAATGAGTAGGATATAACAGAATATACCTATAGGCAGGAAAAAGGGAGGAGTTGGTTAATTTGACTAATCATTTAAAGGGGTAATTAAGTTAAGGAAACCCTAGTTATATTTTCTTATTTTCCCTTTCCATAAACCCCTTGCGCCGCCCACCCACGCCACCTCTCCTCCCCTTCTCTCCAAACGTGACCAACCCACGCCTCTTCCCCTTCCGTTTTCTAGCCGCCGAATCGAGGAAGAAGATTATCTTCTCTTTGGATAATTCAAGAGGGGATTTTCCAAGAGGGATCTCCTCAAGCACTTGGTAGAGGATCACGCTAAAGTAGAGGAACACGTAGGAGGTCTTTTCTTTACGAAATCTAACGGTATAAATTGGTGAAAAAGCATAGGAAGTAAGTATTGCTCACCTGCAGTATAAGTAGTTATCGTATGTCATTGATATGTTTTTATATGCATGTTATTTCCAGTTATGCATGGTATTTTTAGTTATATGATTTTTACCCGTTATGTCATGTTCGATTCAGTATCATGTTTAGATCCATGATAAGAATGTGATTTATGATCATGCATGTTGTAGATGAGTTGTAGCTTACAATTATATGCATGATGTAGAGTAAGATGTAAAAATATTTTCTTTATAAAGAAAATTTAAAGATGCTCCTTGTTCGAATTGGGGATTAAGAGCACAACGATCTTCAGTATACTCCCCATTTCAATTTTGGGGGCCAAGAGCATAATGATCTTTAGGGTGCTCCCCATTCATGGCTTAGGGGATTAAGAGCATTCTTTTAGTATGTATAAAAATATAAGTATAAAGAAAGTATTTTACTTTTGAAATGACATGTACCGGGCATCAGTTTCACCCACGAGCCAAGACTCTCAATTTCAGTTACCCTAGTAGGTTCGGTGGTTGGCCACTCTGGCCTATTAGGAAAGCGCACATTGGTACTATGTCGGGTCCATATTCAGAATGATTATTAATTTGAAGTATAAGTATAAGTATAAGTATAAGTATAAGTAAAAGTTTTCAAAGTTAATCATTTCAGTTCAGATACACTGTTTACAAGTTTTAAAATACTTAAGAGCATGATTTATACAAGAGACATGTATTCGTTATGATTTCCAGTTATGCTTACATGTGTATCAATGTATCAAGGGTAAGAGAACTAGTTGTATGATTTCATACATTGCATATTTTTGTGAGCATAGGAAGTACTTACTAAGCGTTATTGCTTACAATTTACATTTCCTTATACTTCAAATAAAGGTAAAGAAAAGCTTTAGTAAGATGGCATAGCGGATGAAGTGCTTGGAGTGTGTGGCGACAGAATAGTGGAAATAAAAGATCCTAAGTGCAGATGTCTAAACCAGATTTTAAGTTTCTAATTGTTTTTTTGATATTGTTGGAGTTCAACTGGATTGCTTATGGTTGAGACCAAAGGATGCTAGAGTCATGTTGGGTTAGTCTCAATACTTGCATGTTATGTGAAGATCTTAAAATGATTATTGTTTAAGTGATGTCAAGGTCTTTATAATCATTTTAGTTGTTAGCATATTACGTTAGTATATTGCTCGAATTGAGGAATGATAGTAACATGGTGTGATGATTAAAGTATAGCATTAGAGTAAGAGTAGAAAGTACAAAATCTGTAATGATCTCTCCCTTATGGGAGGGGTGGTACAGTTGGTATGAGAGTAAGATAAGGAAGAATTAAAGAAACAGACAGTAAAATAGTGACATCTCTCCTAGTAGAGAGTGGAAAGACTAGGGGGTGTTACAAGATGGTATTAGAGGGGGTTCCGCCCTTCTGTCACACACACATCGAGCATCAGTCCTGCCGCCTCCAAGTAAGCAAGTATTTATCTGCTTTATTTACTTTATGAGTAGTAAGGAATGCTTCTTTTAAGTTAAACATGCGCACCTAGAATGTTCTCTTTGAGTTAAACATGCTTGCATATATATATATGAAGATGATAGACAATAAGTAATAGAGTATACCTAGATATGTATGTGAAGATGAAAAAAAAATAGTGATAATAGCTTGATAGTGGTTTCACTTTATCATCTTATGAAGAGCAGGAAATGCCTCGAGAAAGACCCCGTGGAGGACAAGAAATGAATGAAGAAGTACCACCACCTGCCTGGATGTAGATAGTTACTCAGCTCCAACAGCAAGTGGCAGAGCAGCAGCAGGTCATAATACCTTGATGACGAATCAGCGAGAAAATTTTGTTACTCAGCCAGGGACTCAGAATGTCATTCCAACTGCATCTTCTGCCTTGACCGGACCACCAACATGAGACAAGAGGCCTATCTGATTCAATGGAAAAAGATGAAGCCAGAGAGTTTTGCCGGTGCTAGTGAACCATGGGATGCTCAGGCATGGTTCAAGACAGTAGAGAGCATAGTGGAACTGCTGGACTGGCCTGAGAATGAGAAAGTTAAGTGCGCCTCGTTCTGTCTGATCGGAGATGCCAAAATGTGGTGGGAGCGAGTAAAGGCCAAGAGGGTGGTGAACCAAATGTCATGGACGGACTTTGAGACGGAGTTCTTCGAGGAGTTCTTCCATATGCGAGTCACCAACAAGCATTATGATGAGTTCACGGAGTTCCGACAAGGGGATTTATCAGTAGATGAAGCGGTAAAGAAGTTCAATAGGTTGGCTCGCCTATGTCCGGAACTGGTCAGTACTGAGAAGGAAAGAGTTAGGTTGATGCTAAAGATGTTGAGACCGGAGATAGCTCTGAATGTAGCTGGTGGAATTAATAGACCACAGACCACTAAAGAGCTAGTTAGTAGTGCTCTAATCACGGAGCATTACATGAATAGTATCAAGCACCAGAAGCTAGCCTCGATAGAAAGCAAAAGCCAGGGAAGTTCAGGAGGTCAGAAACCTTAGAGCGGTAATTCGAACTGGAAGCGAAACAACAATGGCAAGAGGAAACAATGGAATAATGCAAAGGGAGGTTCAGCCAGTAAGCAGCCTACGTATCCTACATGTTCTAAGTGTGGGAGAAAGTGTCCAGGAGTTTGTCGCCAGGGCGTGAGCAGGTGTTATATATGTGGTATCGAGGGACACTTCGCCAAACAGTGCCCCACCAAGACCAATCTACCTCTGTCATAATCTACTCAGTATGGAGGTAGACCAACCCAACTACATCAGATGCAGGGAGCACTGGAGGGTCCTTACATCAGCCAAGGAAGATTGGAGGCCCCATCAATTACACCTAATGCCCGGATCTTCTCCCTCACCAAGGAAGAGGTAGCAAATGCTTCTACGGTGGTCACAGGTTGGATACCTATCCTTAGTCAGCATGCTACCATACTGTTTGATACTAGGGCAATCCATTCTTTCATATCTATGGAGTTTGTTAAGAATATAGATATAACTTCGGATATCTTAGATATTTAGTTTTTAACGACCCTACCTTCGGGTGAAATAATGACATCTACACATTGGTTGCGGGCCGTGCCGGTCAGAATTTCAGACAGAGAGCTTTATAGTGATCTGATCTTGCTGGACTTGCATGACTATGATGTCATCTTTGGAATGGACTTTCTTAGCAAGTACGATGCTTCTATTGAGTGCCATAAGCGAAGGGTAGTATTTCAACCCAAGACTGAGGCCAAATTTAAGTTTATTGAAGAACCAAGGAAGAAGACTAAGAAGTTCTTGTCTGCCATGGAAGCTCAGAAGATGTTAGCTGGTGGATGCACTGGGTATTTAGAACATATAGTTGATACTAAGCAAGAAAGAAGCCAAAAGCTGGAAGACGTTCCAATTGTATGTGACTATCTGGGAGTATTTCCTGACGAGCTACCAGGACTAGCACCTAGAAGGGAAGTTGAGTTTGAGATCGAGCTTATTTCTAGTACCCACCTAATCTCAAAAGCACCCTATCGTATGGCTCCAGCTGAATTGAAAGAGCTTCAGGAAAAATTACGGGAGTTGCTAGACAAGGGATTCATCCACCCTAGTCATTCCCCGTGGGGAGCTCCGGTGTTGTTCGTGAAAAAGAAAGATGGGTCTATGAGGATGTGCATAGACTACCGGGCTTTGAATCAAGTGATGATCATGTTGGGATGTATAATGAAAGCCTAGCTCTTTTGTATGAATATTTTATTTTGAAATAAGAATCACATGATCATTGTTTGCACTTTATATTTATTATATGTGTGCATATTGTCTAATACTTTACATTGTAGATAACATGGTGCTTGGTGTGGCACAGAAGATCATGTTATCAGTCCCTTGTAGAATATAAGTAGAGGTTCACAACCAAGATGGTTTTGGACAAACTATTGGCATGATTGTAGTGTAGCTTGGTATTGGTTTGTCTTGAACATAGAGTGACACTAGTACACTTAGGTGTATTGAGCAGGACCGACATAGAGGTGATTCAATTTATTGCTGACTACATAATTGAATCGGACCTCGGATATTATGTTGTACATGCTCTTAATCCCGATATAATAACGGGCATATGTACTTAGTATTTATTTCTTTGATTTACCAAAGGGTGAGATTTATATGGATTAAATCAATATGCCCGGTAAGTTGGGAAATGATATTATTTACATGGTGTGTCATTGATTATAGGAGGAAACCGTGTCCTATATATTAGGTTGATGATGTCCCCTTGAGGAGCTCATAAGGTTCATCATGTAAACCCTGCAGGTTGACTTAGTCAACATGATGATAAGGTTGAGTGGTACTACTCGAGGAGTTAGATGTTAATTGATTGATGGTCAGTAAATCAATTAATTGACGGACATTCGATATCTTAAACACGGGGAGATGGATGTACAAATAATGTATGGAGCCCATATTAATTTATGGGGGTTGGTGAGGTAATTCAATGATGATCCTCTAGTGGAATGGAACATCATTGATGGATCAAGTTTGTGTGGTTCCGATCCATCGGGTGACCAAGATCCAACTCCTCCTCATGGTCCCTATCGTAGCCTAATATAAACCTCATGGAGCCTAGATCCAATGATGGAAAACAAAACTCTAGATTCGACGGTGGAGATTAAATCTCTAGATTCGACGGTTGAGATTAAATCTCTAGATCCGACGGTTGAGATTAAATCCCTAGAACCGATGGTGGAGATTAAATCTCTAGAACCGACGGTGGAGATTAAATCTCTAGATCCGACGGTTGAGATTGAATCCCTAGAACCAACGGTGGAGATTAAAACAAGGCTTAAGTCTAACTCTATAAAAAGGGGGCTTAAGGTGGGCGGCAAGAAGAGATGTTTTTTTTTGGAGATTAGGGTTTTGCCTATCATAAGCTTGGGCGGCAAGAAACCCTAGGAGAGTTAGGGTTTGGTTGGGCGGCTAGGGTTTGGAAGGTGGAGTGGGCGGCAACAATAGGAGAGGTTCTCTTCTTCTTCCTAAGGTGTTGCCGGCACCTAGCTCTCTTCCCTCTACCTTGGTCGGTGCTCAACCTATTCCTCTTCTCCTCTTCTTTTCCTCTTGGCCGGCGGCACTAGGAGCTAGGGTTTGTCCCTTGTTTGGTTCCTTGGTTGGCCATCTTGTTCTCTCATTTCTTGGGGCCGGCGGCAACAAGCCTTTGTGGCTTGGTGGTTGGCTCAAGCAAGAAGGGAAGGAGAGTTCTTCTTTCTTTTGATTGAAGAAGATCTAGGAAGCTTCAACTTGTGGAGGATCTTCGCCCACACGAAGTCTACAAGGAGGTTAGGACATACGATAGAAGATCGAGAGGTATAAAAGTTTTGCAATTTTTATTATTGATCTTTGCATGTTCTTATTAATATGTTTGTATGTGTTGATTATACATGTCTACATCCATATGTATTTGTATAATCATGGACCCCGAAGATAAACACAAAAATCGGCGATCCGTCCGTCGTCTCTTTCGCGGCTAACCGACTAGAAGAGTTTTGTAGCTTGAACAACTAGTTTGTTCAAGCGATCGCTCAAGTCGTTAGCACGACGACGAATTGGTTGAGCTTAGGAAACTCATCCCATCCGGATTAGTTTTCATTAGTGAAAATTTTGATCCGGGGACATGGGAGCCGATGAGCCTCCGAGCATGCCATCAAAATGGTATCAGAGCCACGGTTTCCGATTTTATGTGTTTTGGATTCGGTTACTTTCACGCACTTATCATATATTGTGTATGCCGGATGATAGTAGGATGTGCGTAGGATAACTTTTTGATTGCAGGCATAAGATCCAACTATTATGGCTATATATGTGTGTATGTGATTGTATGTGTGTGTGTGTGATTTTATATTATTTGAATCCTCGGGGTTGACGAGGCTAAATTAGTATTTAATTTTTGTATTTAAATACGGCATTGTTTAGCCACTCATTTTAGTTTACTTTCGATCTAGATTATTTGTACACTCCTTCGTGGAGTATAGGATCGATGGATGTAAATTAAAATAGTTTATCTTGGCTCGGATCTCTTTGGTGACTTGCGCACGGGAAAAGGTGGAGCGGACGAGGTGGCGACACGACGAGACGCATATTGGAGAACAATGCCATAATAGTTGGGAAAATTTTGATTTTTTCCATATTTATTGTTGATTTGTTTTATATGCATGTTGTGTGTGCTTGAAAATTCCTCACTGTCAATTTACTAAGTGGGAGAGGGACATTTTAATTAATTCCCGCGGCCTCCATTACAATTTGACGTGTGATGCAACAAACTTGCGCGTCGGCTCTGAGTGCCTTCCTCCCCATCGGATGAGTTTGTTTGCGGATCACTCGGTCAAATAATGGTTATAGGAAATTATTTAGGAGCGTGTGTACTTTCCCATCGGTAAGACACATAATCCGAGATAATTCCCTTAGTATCGTGTAATGGTGCACACTTAGATGCAAATAAAAAGTATCCTCCCCATCGGAGTCACTGCTTTTATTTGTAGGGCCAAAGAGGAATCAACTATTAATTTTATTTGTCAAAAAGTAAGGTTGACAAGATAATAAAATTAATGGGTTAAATCTCCTCTTACAAATGTAGAATTCGTATACGTCCACACTATCGTGGCATGCGATATTCTCGGTGTTTTGAGGTGTTGGTTGATTTCAAAATTTTATTGTTTGAGGAATCAATGATATTTGAAATCTAATATTTTGATCATTGTGATTCTTAGGATTTTCAAATGGCTTTCAACCCACTTGTTGTGATATTAAAAGAAAATAAACTTATTGACCCAAATAATGTTGATTGGAAAAGAATCCAGATATTGTCTTATCTACTAAGGAGTACAAGTATGCACTCTTCGAAGAGTGTCCTCAAGCCATGGTTGCTCAAAAAGGTTTCTACTTCTAAGCCGAAAGGCAAGAAGAAGGAGAAACAAGGTAGAGCAAAGGTGGTGGGAGGATCTCAGGGAGGAGTGAAGAAGCCGAAAGGCAAGTACTTCACTTGCAAGCAGACTGGACATTGGAAGGCGGACTGTCCTCGCCAAAAGAACAAAGGCATATCTTCTTGTTTAGTTGTTGAAACATGTTTAGCGGTGTTATCTACCAGTACCTGGTGTGTAGATACAGGAGCCACTGATCATGTCTGCAATATTTTGCAGGGGTTCCAGGAAACTCGACGACTAGCTGAGGGAGAGATTACCGTTTTAATGGGCAATGCTTCAAAGGTGGCGGCTGTTGCAGTGGGAGACGTTTATTTATCTTTTGATATGAATAAAGTTTTGGTTTTGAGAAATTGTCTTTATGTACCTACTTTTAGAAAGAATCTAATTTCAGTTTCTAAATTGTTTCTGGATGGATATTCTGTTTCTTTTAATGACAAAGTTGTTATAAAAAGGAATAGAGAGATTATCTGTTCTGGTACATTGGTTGACAATTTGTATACTCTTGAACCGAAAACTCCCACGATGCATATAGAAGTGAATAACTCATCTTCTAAGTCTAATAAGAGAAAAGAACCTTTGAAAATGAACCAGACATATCTTTGGCACCTAAGACTTGGTCATATTAACCTGAGTAGAATTCAAAGGTTGATAGCTGATGGACCCTTGGGTTCATTAGTGGTGGAGGATCTCCCAACCTGCGAGTCTTGCTTGGAAGGTAAGATGACCAACAGGCCTTTTAAGGCTAAGGGGTATAGAGCCAAAGATGTATTGGAATTGGTTCATTCTGATTTGTGCGGTCCTATGTCTATCCAGGCTAGAGGTGGCTTTGAATACTTTGTCTCTTTTATAGACGATTATTCAAGGTATGGATACATTTACTTGATGCGCCGCAAGTCTGAATGCTTTGACAGGCTTAAAGAATTTAAGGTTGATGTGGAGAACCATCAAGGTAAAAGTATCAAGACACTACGATCTGATCGTGGTGACGAGTACCTCTTGGGAGAGTTTAGGAGTTACTTATCAGAGGCTGGGATTCAATTCCAATTGTCCGCACCTGGCACACCCCAGCAGAATGGTGTGGCGGAGCGAAGGAATAGGACTCTTATGGAGATGGTCAGATCGATGATGAATTATTCTGAGTTACCTGATTCGTTCTGGGGGTTTGCTCTGGAAACGGCAGCACACATTCTGAACTTGGTTCCATCTAAGTTAGTACCCTCTACTCCCACAAAATTGTGGACTGGGCGAAAGCCTAGTCTAAGACATATTCAGATTTGGGGTAGTCCAGCACATGTGTCGAAGGGAGATGCTGGTAAGTTGGAATCTCGTACAGAAGTACGCTTATTTGTTGGCTACCCTAAGAGAACGAAGGGTGGTTTGTTCTATAGTCCTAGATATCAGAAGGTGATCGTGAGTATGAATGCTAGATTTCTAGAGGAGGACTATGTGATGAACCATAAGCCCACGAGTAGGATTGTTCTTGAGGAGTTGACAGGGGAAGTCCCGACTTCAGTACCACCGGTACAAGAGGAAATACCATAAGTCACTGCACCGTGTGTCACAGAGCATACACAGGAGGCACCTCGTCGTAGTGGGAGGGTTGTTAGACAACCCGAGAGATTCATGTTCTTGGGAGAGTCTTCGGACTTAGTCCCTGGTAAACATGAACCTGATCCCTGGACATATGACGAGACACTCCAAGATAGAGATGCGGTATCTTAGCAAAGAGCGATGAATTCAGAGATAGAATCTATGGATTCTAATCATGTCTGGGAGCTAGTAGAACCACCCGATGGTGTGAAAGCTATTGGATGCAAGTGGATCTACAAGAGAAAGAGAGGAGTAGACGGGAAGGTTGAGACCTTCAAAGCTAGGCTTGTTGCGAAAGGGTATACTCAGAAAGAGGGTATCGATTATGAGGAGACCTTTTCACCGGTAGCTATGCTTAAGTCTATCCGGATTCTCTTATCTATTGCTGCTCATGAGGATTATGAGATTTGACAGATGGATGTCAAGACAGCTTTCCTTAACGGAAGTCTTGAGGAAAACATCTATATGAAGCAACCAGAGGGATTCATTGCAAAGGGCAAAGAGCATCTTGTGTGTAAGCTTAATCGGTCCATTTATGGATTGAAGCTGTTGGATCGATGCGGTTCGCTAGAGGGGGGGTGAATAGCGAAAAACCTTTTCTTTTTCTTTCGTTAAAACTCGAGAGATAATTAGTTAATTGCAGCGGAAATGTAAAAAAAAAAAACAATCGACACAAGGGTTTTACTTGGTTCGTAGCCGAAGGCTACTACTCCAAGGCCCTAGTGGTCCTTGACCACGTACGGAGGGCAAAAGCACTAAAGGAACTCCTCCTCGTTAGAGGTAGGAGTTAATCGATACAAGAAGGAACCACAAAAACTTGAGGTAGAGGGACACTCCCCCTCTCCTCGTATACGATAAAAGCTCCGGAAATGTAAATGACAAGAAAAACTAATACCGACGTACAAGAATAATAAGAGTTAAACCTAGACGTCGGAATGGAAGGACTTCGTTGTCGGAGAGTTGCAGCGTAACGGAGACTTTTTGGAGGCTTAGAATTGTTGTTAAAACCCTAGGTTTGGCCCTCCTTTTATAGCCTTTGAGCCCCTTTTCGAGTGGGTCTTCAACCAATCACAAATGGACACCAAACCGCTTTGAGGTGGAGTGATAAGCCTTGACTCCTCGAATCTGATCATTGACCATCAGTCGACTGATGGCCATCATCAGTCGACTGATGGAAGCATCAGTCGATTGATGACCTTCGCGCCGATCGATACTGATACGAGTCCTCCAAGCCGGCAAATCGATGCTTGCCGCAAGTCAAAGTTAGCTCAACAAAACATACTTCCGACGGTCTTGATCGTCCGATCTCGACCTAGACCACCTGAGATGTCTTGGGTCGGATCTACGCTTAAGATCATCCCGTAAAGAGGATACGACCTCACTTACGCTCACACACACGAGCTTACCTCGATACTTACGTGTTGCTTTGCTTCCGCCTTCCACTCGATTCCACTCCGGCTCCCTCCAAATCACTCGAGTGTCGCTCGACCACCGCGGCTTCCTCGGGTGTCGCTAGCCTTCACTCAGCTATAGCAATCTTCGCACACTTGATTCAGCTCGTGAGATAGCGACATGAGCTTAACTTTGTATCGCTTTGCTATAATCAAAACTCGAGTTCGACTTAGGTGCTTTGCACGCACCAACAATCTCCCCCTTTTTGATTTATGGCAAACCCACATACAAAGTTAAGTAAATAGCAAGCATAAAGAATAATGTGCATTAGAAACAAACGAAGATTAAGTTGGAGTAGTAAGGATTTTCTTCAAGTACTCTCCATTTTCTTCAAGTACTCCCCCTTGAGGAAACCTCCCCTTGACCGAGGTGAGTACTTGAAAAAGACTTTTAGTTCTCCAAACACAAAAGGTAATGAGTTAAGTAAATGACATTACTTAACTCCAAACACAAAAGATAACGAGTTAAGTAAATGACATTACTTAACTTAGGCCTTTAAAGTTTTCAATTCCGAAGAGTTGAAACCTAAACCTTACTCCCCCTTAACTTAGGCTAGAATCAAAGTTAAAATTTGAAATTGAACCCTAACTTTGGCCCTTAACTTTGGCTCTTTCTCCCCCTTTTGACATAAATCAGGAAAAAGTGGGGGGGGGGGGGTTTAAGAAAACCTTAAGTCCAAGCATGATGATTTTGAAAATAGTATGTGAAAATAATTCATCTAAATGTTCAACTCTAGTTTGACTTGATTGAAATGATATTATCAACAAGTCCTGATTAGAGTTGGTTAATATTAGTTGCATATTTATACTCCGAGGTTCATATTGACGCACTTGATCTACATCTTGGAACCTGGAGTAGGGTCCTAACATCTCACGGCCATCTACGTGGCTAAGTACACAAACACATTAGTCCTATGTGTTGTGAGATGTGCTGGCTCCTTAAATCTATAGGTGCATGATATCTAAGGTATGTCCTATGCTAGTTCCATCAAAATGAAAAATAAGAAATAGTAGTAAGAAAATATAGTTTGCAAGTTCTTATTCTATTATGCACATGCCTAATTTTCGTCTTAATAGACTAAATTCGGCTTCGGGTAGGGGTTTAGTAAATAGGCCTGCTAGGTTAGATTTCGATTCGACGTACTCGAGTTGTATGGCTCCGTTGGCCACATGTTCTCGAATGAAATGGTGTTTGACTTCTATATGTTTGGTCCTAGAGTGACATATTAGATTCTTGGTAAGATTAATTGAACTAATGTTATCTACGTGAAGTTTAGTATTCGTAAAGTCTAACTTAAAGTCGCGGAGAGTGTGCTTCATCCAAAGAAGTTGAGTGACACACTCACCCATCGCGATGTATTCGGTGGTAGATAAGGCAACACAATGTTGCTTCCTCTTGCACCAACTCACTAGACTCGAGCCGGTGTAGTTGACAACAACCACTCGTGCTCTTTCTATCGAGTTTACTACCGGCGCATAATCCGAATCGGAGTAGCCGATTAGTTGAACTCGGTAGATCTAGGATACCAAATACCGACATTAAGTGTACCCTTTAGATATCTAAGGATACGCTTAACTAGGGTTAGGTGAGACTCCTTAGCACAGTTTGAAACTCGCACATACTTACAGAAGAGGATGTCGGGTCGAATCGGAGTTAAGTATAGAAGAATTCCTATTGCGCTCCTATAGTACTTTAAGTCAATGGACTTACTTTCTAGGTCTTCTCCTATGTTAACATTTATCGCCATTGGGGTGTTTATTACCTTAGCGTCTTGCATTCCAAATCTTTTAATTAACTCCTTAGTGTATTTTTGTTGATATAGGTATATACCATCCTTAGTTTGTTTAATTTGTAGACCTAAAAAGAAACTTAACTCGCTTACCAAGTTCATTTGAACTCACTTTCCATGAGCGAAAGCAGAACTCGCTTAGTAAGAAAGGTGAGTTAGAGGTTCCAAAATTATATAAATCTACGTAAATTTGAGCTATGAATATTTCTTTACCTAAGGTTTTTACAAAGAGAGTTGGGTCAACTAAGCCTTGGTTAAACCCTTTTGACTTAAGATGGATTGAAAGTCTCTCGTACCAAGCTCGAGGAGCTTGTTTAAGTCCATAGAGAGCTTTCTTAAGTTTTAGAACATGGTCGGGTTTATCTAGATTTTCGAATCCGGGGGGTTGGCTAACATAAACTTCTTCTTTAATGTATCCATTTAGGAATGCCGACTTAACATCCATTTGAAACAGCTTAAATCCTCGATGTGCGGCATAAGCTAGCAACATTCGAATGGATTCGAGTCTAGCTACTGGGGCATAGGTTTCGTCGTAATCTAAGCCTTCGACTTGGCTAAATCCTTTGGCGACTAACCGAGCCTTGTTTCTAACTACTTCACCTTTATCATCAAGCTTATTTCGAAACACCCACCTTGTTCCAATTATCGTTTTGTCTTTAGGTGGTGGTACTAATTCCCACACTTCGTTCCTAGTAAATTGAGCTAGCTCTTCTTGCATTGCAATAATCCAATCGGGATCAAGAAGAGCTTGTTCAATTGATTTGGGTTATATCTTTGAAATTAAGGAAATTTGACTAAGGTTCCTATAGGATGCTCTAGTTCGAACTCCTAGATTAGGATCTCCTATCACTCGATCGATAGGGTGGTTAGTCTGAGTCCTAGATTGGGTTGGATTTGTGTCACCTAATGCTTGATCAATGGGGTGACTTGGTTGAACACTAGTTTGGTTGGAGTCATCTATCACTTGATCAATAGAGTGACTAGGTTGACTTAAGTTAGGATTAACACTAGACCTGATCTCCGGATCAGAGTAAGGTCTAGTATGAATCGGCTCGCTAATTGGGGTTGCCGGGGGTTTTGTAGGTTCATGTCCTTCATCGAATACTACATTGATAGTCTCCTCGACTCTAAGGGTGTCGTGGTTATATACTCTATAAGCTCTACTTGTAGTCGAGTATCCTAGAAAGATTCCGGTCATGGTTTTGGATGTAAATTTCCCTAGGTAATCCTTAGTGTTTAGGATATGTACCTTACACCCAAATACCCTAAAGTATTTGGTGTTAGGTATTTTATCGTGATAAATCTCGTACGAGGTCTTAAGGTGCCTCTTTACCATAAGGATCCTATTTTGGACATAGCAAGCCGTGCTAACGGCTTCTGCCCAAAACCTATCGGGTAGGTCGTATTCGTTCAACATGGTCCTAGCGGCTTCTTGTAGAGTTCGGTTTTTCCGCTCCACTAGGCCTTTTTGCTGAGGGGTCCTAGGGCAAGAGAATTCATGGTGGTATCCGTTTAGGTTACAGAAGTCGGTGAACCTTTGATTTTTGAATTCACCACCATGATCGCTTCTAAGTCTTTTAACCTTAAGGTCTTTTTGATTCTCGATTAATTTAAATAGATTGATTAATTGATCTAGGGTATCACTTTTATGCTTGATGAACCTAACCCAGGTAAACCTGGAGTAGTCGTCAATTATGACTAAGCAATATTGACTTCTATTGAGTGACTTGGCTCCATGTGAATCGAATAGATCCATATGCAGGAGCTCAAGTACATTTGAGGTCCGTTCTTGGTTAGTTAACTTGTGTTGTGTCCTAGGTTGTTTTCCTTGTTGACAAGCATTACAGATTTTATTAACCAAGTTGTTGAGGTTGGGTAAGCCTCTGACTAATCCACTCTGACTCATCTTGTGGACGAGTCTTGGGTGCGAGTGACCGAGTCGTCGGTGCCACAACCATGATTCCTCTTGCCGTGTCATAAGACACTTAGTTGAGGAGTTGGTTAAGTTGATCGTATAAATGTTGTTATTTCTAGTTCCTTTAAGAATTGTTTTAGAGGTTTCGTTGGTATTAATTACGCATTCATTTTCTAGAAATATAACATTATAGTTATTATCACACAATTGGCTTACACTTAGTAAGTTATATTCAAAATTCTCTACAAGTAATACATTTTTAATAACAAAATTCGTGTTAAGCTCGATATCACCTGATCCGATGATTTTGAGCTTGCCGTTATTCCCAAAGGCTATCGATCCTTGTCGTTTGAATCGAAGTTTTGCGAATTTGAGTTGATCCCCGGTCATGTGTCGGGAGCAACCGCTGTCCAACATCCATTGATCCTACACACAAGGTGGTTGGATTGGATGTTAGATTTTTTGTTAAGAAAATTGGTTGTATGTTGTTAACCCTAGGTCATCTCACCGGAGTCTATATGATCAAGCATGTTATACTTATGTGTTTTTTGAGATGACTTCCAATTAAGTTGATTAAGTGGATTTAGGTACAAGTAATTTTATGTTAGATTTGGGTTTAACCCTAGGCTTGTCAATTTTACCTTTTCAAGATCATGGCTTCAGTGCGTGGCGAGGCACAGGGGCCTTCTTTTATCGGATCATCGACCACTTCCTTAGACAAAGCCATTTTCAAGAAAATGATGACTTGACTCACCCAAGATTATTTCCTAGTCTAACTGGTTATTTTTGAAAAGAGGCTCCCCGAGGCTCAATCTTTTCGAAGGCTTTTAGTTGGTTATGTTTTTGAAAAGAGGCTCCCGAGGCTCAATCTTTTGAAGGCTTTTAGTTGGTTATTTACGTGTTCTAAGTGAGTTCACGAAAAAAAAACAAAAAAATCTAAGCATGCAATTTCTAAGTTAAAACACAAACATGTTTTGTACTGGCTCCCCCTAGACCGTTGAATCGGTTCGGTCTATCCACATAGTGGATTTGGTCCTTGGGAACCCAGTACGAGTTGGATCCTAGAGTTGAAATCAAAGTGGTCTTAGGGACCCATGCTTGGACACATTTTTTATGTCTACTTACGATTGACATATACGACTTATTGGTCGTGTTTGAGCTAAACCCTAGTCCGGCCTTGTTGTACACGGCCCTTTGCGATCCAAGTAGGAGGTCAAGTCCTTTGGATCCCAAAGTAAACCTTTCCAACGTATTCCTAAGATCTTCGACTTGACTTTTCAAGAGTGAGTTCTCAACTTTGAGTTTTTCAACCCGAGTTGAGTCCTTCTCTTGAACTCGACTAGTCGAAGAGGTTAGGGAGACCTCGTGTTTGAGGAGTTTAACTTCCTCAACCAGGGTCTCGACCTTGGACTCGGACTTAGCTAACTTCCTAGACAAAAACCTAACCGTATTATGTAAAGTATTAAATAAGGTTCGACTCACCTTAAGGGTATCTTTTGAACCGGATGTGTATCCGTGGCTTGACTTGAAGGTAGCTTCGTAGTCCGAGTCATCCTCAGGTTCTGACTCAAGTTCGGTCTCCGTGTCTAACTCAATTGATTTCGCCATGAAGATGTGATCTTCGTCTTCTTCGGATGACGCTTCTTCCCATGTCGCGTTGAGGGCCTTCTTATGCTTAGGTGCTTGGTGGTTGAGCTTGGGGCACTCGGACTTGATATGTCCAAACCTGTTGCACTTATAACACCTAATGTTAGAACTTTTAGGTTTACCTTGGTTGGGTCGAGTCGTAGTTCGCTTTCGTCCCTTGGCTATCCTTCGAGCTAGGTTCATTAGTTCGGCAGTCAACTCCGGTTCAACTTCTTCTTCGGACTCATCTTCCTCCTCGGGTGGTGGTGGCTTGCTTGCGATTTTCTTCTTCTTTGAACCTGCAAACAAGGCTATACCCCTCTTGGGTTCCGAGTTGGATTGTTCATGTAATTCGAAATCCGAAAAGAGTTCGTCTAACCTAATTTTAGAAAGGTCCTTGGAGACCTTATAGGCATCAACCATGGATGCCCATAAGGTAGTCCTCGGAAAAGAGTTTAGGACATACCTAATAAGGTCGCGGTTTTCGACCTTTTGCCCGATTGCGTGTAGGTTGTTGACTATGTCTTGGACACGGGCGTGGAGTTGCGTCGCGGACTCGTGTTCCTGCATTTTTAGTGTGTACAATTTATTGAATAACAAATCACGTTTGCAAACCTTAGCTTGATCCGATCCTTCGTGTAACTCGATTAGTTTTGTCCAAAGATCCTTTGCGCTTATGAAGGGACCGACGCGATTTAGCTCCTCCTTGGACAAGCCGCATTGGAGGATTTGTGTTGCCTTGGCATCGACTTCGACTTCGACTTGTCATTTTGTTGCAACGGTCCATTATTGATCATAATCCAAGGAGTCACCCACTTCATTAGTCAGAAGTGTGAAACCCGTTTGGATTATGATCCACATCTCGATTTGGGTTTTGAGAAAGCATTCCATCCGAGCTTTCCAGTAACGGAAATCATCTCCGTTGTAAAACGGAGGTCGGACGGTGCTAAAACCCTCGAGATGGACCATTAGAACAAAAAACAAGGAGACTAAAAAGATGACCTAGCAACGAAAAAAAACACACGAAAGTACCAAGACTTGCGTCTTGGATTAGTAGTGTGGGAAATAAAAAGAAACAAACGAAAAATAGAAAGTTAAGCAACGAAATAAGAAACTAAATAAAAAGTAAGTACTCACAACCTTCGATGTCCCCGAAAGGCTACTAAACGTCGATTTTTGAGGACGAAAACAACTTGTTACGGGGGTAAACCCCTTGTAAGAAGTGTAGATCTCTGCGAGGGCTTCGATTTGGTAGGTAGACCGTGTCGTGGGTCAACTTGTACAAAAAGTTATGCCCGTTTGACCGTCGGCTACTCCAAAAGCGAATGCTTGCAAAACAAAATCAAACGAAGAGTACCAAGACTTCGTCTTGGATTAGTAGTGCGGGAGAAAAATTTAAACGAACGAAAAACAAATCTGAAAAAAAAATGTTAGATTGGTGGTTTCACCAAATCTAAGCGCCCCCGGCTCTGATACCAATTGTTGGATCGATGCGGTTCGCTAGAGGGGGGGTGAATAGCGAAAAACCTTTTCTTTTTCTTTCGTTAAAACTCGAGAGATAATTAGTTAATTGCAGCGAAAAAACAATCGACACAAGGGTTTTACTTGGTTCGTAGCCGAAGGCTACTACTCCAAGGCCCTAGTGGTCCTTGACCACGTACGGAGGGCAAAAGCACTAAAGGAACTCCTCCTCGTTAGAGGTAGGAGTTAATCGATACAAGAAGGAACCACAAAAACTTGAGGTAGAGGGACACTCCCCCTCTCCTCGTATACGATAAAAGCTCCGGAAATGTAAATGACAAGAAAAACTAATACCGACGTACAAGAATAATAAGAGTTAAACCTAGACGTCGGAATGGAAGGACTTCGTTGTCGGAGAGTTGCAGCGTAATGGAGACTTTTTGGAGGCTTAGAATTGTTGTTAAAACCCTAGGTTTGACCCTCCTTTTATAGCCTTTGAGCCCCTTTTTGAGTGGGTCTTCAACCAATCACAAATGGACACCAAACCGCTTTGAGGTGGAGTGATAAGCCTTGACTCCTCGAATCTGATCATTGACCATCAGTCGACTGATGGCCATCATCAGTCGACTGATGGCAGCATCAGTCGATTGATGACCTTCGGCGATCGGCCCGATACAGCAATGAGTCCTCCAAGTAGCGATCGTGATGCTTCGCAAGTCAAAGTTAGCTCAACAAAACATACTTTCGGCGGTCTTGGCCATCTCGACCTAGACCACCTATGAGATGTCTTGGGTCGGATCTACGCTTAAGATCATCCCCGTAAAGAGGATACAACCTCACTTACGCTCAAACACACGAGCTTACCTCGATACTTACGTGTTGCTTTTGCTTCCGGCCTTCCACTCGATTCCATCGGCTCCCTCCGAAATCACTCGAGTGTCGCCCGACCACCGCGGCTTCCTCCGGGTGTCGCTAGCCTTCAGCTCCAGCTATAGCAATCTTCTGCACACTTGATTCAGCTCGTGAGATAACGACATGAGCTTAACTTTGTATCGTTTGCTATAATCAAAACTCAGGTTCGACTTAGGTGCCTGCTGCACCAACAGAAGCAAGCTTCTAGATCTTGGAACATCCGCTTTGATGAGGTAATCCAGTCATATGGATTTATTCAAAGTCTGGATGAGCCTTGTGTATACAAGAGATGTGATAGAAACATAGTAGTATTTCTTGTACTATACGTAGATGACATTTTGTTAGTTGGCAACAATATCAAAGTGTTATCAGACGTAAGGGTATGGTTGTCCAAACAGTTTGATATGAAGGACTTGGGTGAAGTGGGACACATCCTTGGGATCAAGGTGATAAGGGATCGCAAGAAAAGGATGTTGTGCTTATCTCAAGCTTCATACATTGACACTATCCTTGATCGTTTTAGCATGCAGAACTCCAAGAAAGATTTTCTACCTTTTAGACATGGAGTACCTTTATCTAAAGAGATGTCTCCCAAAATATCAAAGGAGATAGAGGAGATGAAGGCGGTTCCTTATGCTTCGGTAGTAGGAAGCCTCATGTATGCTATGCTATGTACGAGACCAGATATCTGCTATGCCGTGGGCATGGTTAGCAGATATCAGAGTAATCCTGGACAGGGACATTGGATTGTGGTAAAACATATATTAAAGTACCTGAGAAGGACTAGGGATTATATGCTGGTTTACCGGGCAGATTAATTAGTCCCTGTGGGTTACACGGATTCTGATTTCCAATCAGATAGGGACAACAGTAAGTCTACCTCGGGGTTTGTGTTTACTTTTGGAGGTGGAGCCATAGTATGGAAGAGTGTCAAGCAGAAATGCGTGGCGGACTCTACCATGGAAGCTGAATATGTGGCAGCCTCTGAGGCAGCCAAGGAAGCTGTATGGCTCAGGAACTTCTTGATGGACTTGGATGTGATTCCTGGTTTGCCCAGAACTATCACAATTTATTGTGATAATAGTGGTGCAGTTGCAAACTCGAAGGAACCACAAGCCCATAAGGCGAGTAAACACATAGAGCGCTAGTACCACCTGATACGAGAGATCGTAAAGCGAGGAGAAGTAGCTGTCGCCAAGATTGCATCAGAGGATAACCTGGCGGATCCATTCACTAAGGCTCTTCCAGCGAAAGTGTTTGATAGGCATGTGGAGGACATGGGGATCAGATGTATGACAGTGTGATGACAGCATAGTCTTTTAGTATAAGTGGAAGATTGTTGGGATGTATACTGAAAGTCTAGCTCTTTTGTATGAACATTTTATTTTGAAATAAGAATCACATGATCATTGTTTGCACTTTATATTTATTATATGTGTGCATATTGTCTAATACTTTACATTGTAGATAACATGGTGCTTGGTGTGGCACAGAAGATCATGTTATCAGTCCCTTGTAGAATATAAGTAGAGGCTCACAACCAAGATGGTTTTGGACAAACTATTGACATGGTTGTAGTGTAGCTTGGTATTGGTTTATCTTGAACATAGAGTTACACTAGTACACTTAGGTGTATTGAGCAAGACCGACATAGAGGTGATTCAATTTATTGCTGACTACATAATTGAATCAGACATCGGATATTATGTTGTACATGCTCTTAATCCCGATATAATAACGGGCACATGTACTTAGTATTTATTTCTTTGATTTACCAAAGGGTGAGATTTATATGGATTAAATCAATATGCCCGGTAAGTTGGGAAATGATATTATTTACATGGTGTGCCGTTGATTATAAGAGGAAACCGTGTCCTATATATTAGGTTGATGATGTCCCCTTGAGGAGCTCATAAGGTTCATCATGTAAACCCTGCAGGTTGACTTAGTCAACATGATGATAAGGTTGAGTGGTACTACTCGAGGAGTTAGATGTTAATTGATTGATGGTCAGTAAATCAATTAATTGACGGACATTCGATATCTTAAACACGGGGAGATGGATGTACAAATAATGTATGGAGCCCATATTAATTTATGGGGGTTAGTGAGGTAATTCAATGATGATCCTCTAGTGGAATGGAACATCATTGATGGATCAAGTTTGTGTGGTTCCGATCCATCGGGTGGCCAAGATCCAACTCCTCCTCATGGTCCCTATCGTAGCCTAATATAAACCTCATGAAGCCTAGATCCAATGATGGAAAACAAAACTCTAGATCCGACGGTGGAGATTAAATCTCTAGATCCGATGGTTGAGATTAAATCTCTGATCCGACGGTTGAGATTAAATCCCTAGAACCGATGGTGGAGATTAAATCTCTAGAACCGACGGTGGAGATTAAATTTCTAGATCCGACGGTTGAGATTGAATCCCTAGAACCAACGGTGGAGATTAAAACAAGGCTTAAGCCTAACTCTATAAAAAGGGGGCTTAAGGTGGGCGGCAAGAAGAGATGTTTTTTTTGGAGATTAGGGTTTTGTCTATCATAAGCTTGGGCGGCAAGAAACCCTAGGAGAGTTAGGGTTTGGTTGGGCGGCTAGGGTTTGGAAGGTGGAGTGGGCGGCAACAATAGGAGAGGTTCTCTTCTTCTTCCTAAGGTGTTGTCGGCACCTAGCTCTCTTCCCTTTACCTTGGTCGGGTGCTCAACCTATTCCTCTTCTCCTCTTCTTTTCCTCTTGGCCGGCGGCACTAGGAGCTAGGGTTTGTCCCTTGTTTGGTTCCTTGGTTGGCCATCTTGTTCTCTCATTTCTTGGGGCCGGCGGCAACAAGCATTTGTGGCTTGGTGGTTGGCTCAAGCAAGAAGGTAAGGAGAGTTCTTCTTTCTTTTGATTGAAGAAGATCTAGGAAGCTTCAACTTGTGGAGGATCTTCGCCCACACGAAGTCTACAAGGAGGTTAGGACATACGATAGAAGATCGAGAGGTATAAAAGTTTTGCAATTTTTATTATTGATCTTTGCATGTTCTTATTAATATATTTGTATGTGTTGATTATACATGTCTACATCCATATGTATTTGTATAATCATGGACCCCGAAAATAAACACAAAAACCGGCGATCCGTCCATCGTCTCTTCCGCGGCTAACCGACTAGAAGAGTTTTATTGCTTGAACAACTAGTTTGTTCAAGCGATCGCTCAAGTCGTTAGCACGACGACGAATTGGTTGAGCTTAGGAAACTCATCCCATCCGTATTAGTTTTCATTAGTAAAAATTTTAATCCGGGGACATGGGAGCCGATGAGCTTCCGAGCATGCCATCAGATCAAGAACAGGTATCCTTTGCCAATGATAGAGGATTTATTTGATCTATTTAGGGGAGTCATAGTCTTCTCCAAGATTGACTTACAGTCCGGTTATCATCAAGTAAGAGTTAAAGAGGATGATATACCGAAAACAACCTTCTAAATGAGGTATGGACACTATGAGTTCGTGGTCATGCCCTTCGGAGTGACAAATGCACCCGCTATGTTTATGGACTTGATGAATCGGGTATTTAAGGAGTTCCTTAACAAGTTTGTGGTCGTCTCATTGACGACATCCTTATCTACTCGAGAACCCAGGAAGAATATGATGAACACTTGAAGACAATCTTGCAAACCCTTCAGCAAATACAGTTATATGCAAAGTTCTCCAAGTGTGAGTTTTGGCTTGATCGAATATCATTTCTGGGTCATGTTATTTCAAAATATGGAGTTATAGTAGACCCGAAAAAGACAGAAGCGGTTAGTAATTGGGGTCAACCAAAGAATGCCAGTGAAGTCAGAAGTTTCATCGGATTAGCGGGGTACTATCGGAAGTTTGTGGAAAACTTCTCAAGGATAGCTTCACCGTTGATGGTTCTTAATTACCAGAAAGAACAAGAAGATCGAATGGACCGAAGATTGTGAAAAGAGCTTCCTTGAATTAAAGAGGAGACTCACAAGTGCTCCAGTGCTTACCCTTCCAGAAAGTAATGAGGGATTTGACATGTATAGTAATGTGTTCAAGATGGGACTCGGAGCAGTACTTATGCAGAAGGGTAAAGTCATTGCTTATGCATCTAGGCAACTCAAGAACTACGAAAATAATTACCCCACTCATGACCTTGAGTTGGCAGCAGTGGTCTTTGCTCTGAAAGTTTGGAGACATTACCTATATGGAGTCCAATGCAAGATTTATAGATCACCAGAGTCTGAAGTATTTCTTCACTCAGAAGGATATGAATATACGACAATGCAGATGACTTGAGCTAGTAAAGGACTATAACTGTGAAATCCACTACCATCCTGGAAAGGCAAACAAAGTAGCAGACGCGCTGAGTAGAAAATCATGCGCTACTTTGATGTCCCTAGCAACACTATCCCAACCACTAGAGAAAGAGATAATGAATTTTGGGGTTGAGATCATTTCTGGATAGCTCTCCGCCTTGACCATAGTACCTACACTGTTTGGGGATATATTATCAAGACAGGACAAAGATCCTAGCATCTAAAGGATCAAGCAAGAGATCGAAGAAGGAAAGGATGAAAGATTCTGTGTCTCTGACAGTGGGGTATTTGGGTGAACGCCTATGTATCCCCAAGGACCCAGACTTAAGAAAGAAGATCCTAGAAGAAGCTCATGGGATCCCATATTCGATGCATCCTAGATCCACCAAGATGTATCAAGATATGAAAGGGAAATTCTGGTGGCTTGGTATGAAGAGAGACGTGGCTAAGTATGTTAGCACTTGTCTGACATGTCAAAGAGTGAAAGCAGAACACCAGAGACCAGGAGGAGTTCTACAACCTATCCAAATTCCAGAATGGAAGTGGGAAGAAATAGCCATGGATTTCATAGTAGGACTACCCAAAACAACCAATGGCTACGATTCTATTTGGGTAGTTGTTGATAGATTGACAAAGTCTGCTCACTTTATGACTATCAGAATATCATACTCCATGGAGCAGTTAGCCCAGTTATATGTCAAGGAAGTGATTAGACTGCATGGTGTACCTAAGACCATTATCTCGGATAGAGACAATTGCTTCACTTCACACTTTTGGGAGTGTGTTCAGAAAGCCCTCGGCACTAAGCTACGATTCAGCACTGCATTTTATCCTCAGACAGATGGGCAGACAGAAAGAGTGAATCAGATTCTGGAGGATATGCTAAGAGCTTATGCCTTAGATTTTAAAGGAAGCTAGTGCAAATATTTGTGTTTGGCAGAGTTTGCCTATAATAATAGTTATCAAACCACAATTGGAATGACACCTTATGAAGCCTTGTATGGAAGGAGATGCAGATCACCTATCTGTTGGTATGAGGGTGGCAAGAAGAAAGAAATGAGACTCATGACTGATTTTATAGATGAGGCCACCAAAGCTATAAAGAACATACGCCAAAGGATAGAGACTGCCCAGAGTCGGCAGAAGAGTTACGCCGATGTCCGATGCAGACCCCTAGAGTTCCAAGTCGGGGATTCAGTGTTCATTAAGGTAGCTCCTATGAAAGGGGTAATGAGGTTTGGGAAGAAAGGCAAGTTAAGTCCCAGATATGTAGGCCCTTACCTGATCACCAAGAGAGTTGGTAAAGTAGCTTATGAGCTAGAGCTACCACAGGAGATGTCAGCTATCCACAATATATTTCATATTTCAATACTTAAGAAGTACGTCCCAGATACCAACAAAGTGATTGAGTCACAGACGGTACAGATTCAGACATATCTAAGTTATGAAAGTCGACCTATTCAGATAATAGATCGAGCAGTCAAGAAACTAAGAAATAAAGAGGTACCGTTAGTAAAAGTCTTATGGCAAAGTCAAAAGTTTGAAGAAGCAACCTGGGAACGTGAGGACGACATGAAGCAAAAGTACCCTCGAGCTGTTCTGAGTTTCGAGGACAAAACTTTTATAAGGTATAAGGGATTGTAACTGTTGGAGATTTGAGGCCGCTAGAGGGGGGGTGAATAGCATGTTGACCGTACGTAGATGGAAAACGTTCGCGATCGTCTCTACAAAACTCGTTATGCGCAGCGGAATAGAAATAATAAAAGCAATAACGAAAAGATACAATCACGAACATAAGGATATAACGTGGTTCGGAACCGCACGGTTCCTACTCCACGGATCGGGCTCAAACGAGCCCTAGTGATGCCAATCACACACCACTAAGCAATAACTCCTTCTCGACAACAAGTCGGAGGTGGAGAAACCTCGTACAATGGATTACAACAAGTAATACACAAAAATACAAGCAAAATACAAGGAAATGTAAAGAACACTTTACAAACTAGGGTTTTGAGCGCTTGCTTGTTGGTTGCTTGGATGAGCTTGAAGGACCCTGAAATGCACTTGCAAATCGCCTTCAAATCGTCTCACCAAAGCTCCCAAAAATCTGATGCTTGAGCCTTCCACGAATAGCTGCTTTTATCCTTCATCGGGCTGGATTTCCGCCTAGCAGTCGACTGCCAGCACTGTAGCTGTGAGACAACGACTCAATCCACGTTGGACAAGTTCCAACGGGACTCTTGGCAGTCGACTGCCAACATTGGCGATCGGCCAGCGCCGTCGTCGGCCCGGTCGGCTCACGAGCGTTACGTGCTCGACCTGAGAACTAGCGATCGGCCGCCAACCCTTGGCGGTCATTGCCGTAGCATCGATCATTGCTCGATGCGGCTCTAAGTTGGCAGTCGAACTCAAATCGACTCACGACAGTCGAACCGGCCATATTGCCAATCGACTGCCAACCTCAATCATGAGGTTTTAACCCAAGTATGGTGCCCCCATACTTGCTAGACCACCCTTAGCCTAGACCTAAGCCTTCTAGCCACCTCCATCAGCCTCACGCCTCTCGGATCCCTCCAAGTCATCCATGACTTGTTCATCCATCGCGCTAGCCTCCAGGTGCTTCCCTCGGCTATGTCATGCTAACGGTGTCTACACCGCCAAGGCACATTGGACTTACGCCGCCAAGACTCCGCTTGGACTTTACGCTGCCAAAATCAAACCCCTTGGACTTCCCAAATGCCAAGACTCAAGCTTGGACTTTTCCTTGCCAACCCATGTTGGACTTTCCATGCCAAGACCCATGCTTGTACTTTCCATTTGCCAAGACCCATGCTTGGACTTCTCATTTTCCAAGACCCATGCTTGGACTTCTCATGCCAAGTACTCAAGACTTGGACTTTCCCAAATGCCAAGTACCCATGACTTGGACTTTCCATGCGCCAAGTGTCCCACTTGGACCTTTCATGCTAAGTACTCAAGACTTGGACTTTACCAAATGCCAAGTGTTCCACTTGGATTTTCCATGCCAAGTACTCAAGACTTGGACTTTCCCATGACAATTACATTGTCATATATTTTTGTCGAAACATCAAAACATCACTCGAGTCAAACTCGAGTCTTGGTCAATCGTGATCTGGGCCGATTGCACCAACAATCTCCCTCTTTTTGATGTTTGACAAAAACCAAACAAATCATTTGAGTTAGACCACTAACTCAAATCCCTTACCAATTATCCCAAATTGGTAAACACTCTCCAAATGTTCTCCCCCAAACATTCTCCCCCTTTTTGACTAACATCAAAAAGGTTTTCTCTCCAAGGAGGTCAATGTCTCATGTCCCAATGAGATCTTACAATCTCCCCCTTGACACAAAAATAAATACCTAGGATGCATACTGTCTTCCTAGTGATAATTCACATATCACTCAAGAGAGACAATCCTATACTCTCTCCCAATTTCCAAATTGGGTATCAAAAACCCATCAATTTTCCCAATTGATGATACTCTCCCAATAACTTCTCTTCTTCAAGGAGAAAAACACATCCATCATCCCAAGATGGATACCTCCCCCTAAAGGCTTGCTCCCCCTTGATCATTGCACCAACAATGTCCTTGGGAAGCCCCTAAGCCAATAGGAACTCTAAACCATCAAAATTAAGGTTCTAAGTTCAACATAGAACTTTCACTCACCCTAAATTTGATACTTCGACCTAACACAGCTCCTAATCCATATCCAATGAATTTTCACCCTTTATATTGCTGCCTAAAGCATATCCTAGGGTTAGGAGTGATTAGGAACCTTTTCCATAGCTGAACACGGGCTAAACAAACCTTGTTAACCCGAAATCAGACTGGCGATCGACTCGGCGATGTCGATCATTGCCACTCACATCGATTGCCACACAGCAGGCGATCGGTGATACAAAATCTCGATTTTATTTATCGAAAATAATTTTGGAAATTCATAAATAATTATACGTAATTCGTAAAATCGTGAAAATTCATACGTATAATACTTATGACACACACAATGGGTGAAAAATATTTGAAAATTTTTTTACCCATAAAATAGTGAGTTTGATACAAAACTCAAAACCATTGAAATTTTCAATGTTTTGGCCCTATTTTGTATCAACTCTATCAATGGTGATTGCTATCAAAAGATAGACTTCATCAAGGTTTTTCAAAATAATTTTAAAATGTTTTCAAAACCTTATTTTGGATCATATTCCTTGGGCTCTATGTACATGACTTGTACACATGCTCTCCCAATGATCCACAAATGAAACAAGATGAGTTTTAGTTCATCTAGATGCAAAAACTATGCACCTTGAACTCAACTCATATCCTAGCATCTCACATGTATCTAAGGTGTATAAATACACATACATGTCAATTGGATGTGAGATGTGGGTTTTGTTCATCCTAATCTAGGGTTTCATGCATTCTCTAAGGCAACCCTACTTGATTCCCTTATAAATGTGACTTCAAGTCATGCCATAGTCCTTAATTCAATTTCAACCAAATTGTCTTAAATGCATGAATGATTATGGTATTAGAAATGTTATAAATAAGCATATGCTCATAATCATAATGTCATGGCATAAGATGAAATCTAAAAACACATGACATTTGAAACCTTAATTCTAAACATGAACATGACATATAAAATCATAGAACTAGGCATGATGTCATGACATGACATATGACAATCAAAGCATGACATATAAAATATATAGGTATAGTAATACCTAAATTTTAATATTAATTTTCATTTGATATAGTTAGATATATTTTGCCATATTGTCATTAATCTCCTGAGTGTGCCAAAAACCCAAAATGACACACTAACACTCTAAACCCTAATTGTGCCAATTTGATCATTTTATCAAAACTTCTCAATTAATATTGGCACATCCTAAAATCCTTTAGAATTCAAATCTAACCACATCCCAAGGTAACCAAAACCTTGAAAATGACCTAACATGCCACCTTTGTCATGATTGAGTTAACTACCCATCCAATCAAGGTTGGCACACCCTAAACCTATCTTAGCGTGAATCAATCACGCTCTTAGGAACCCAAAACCGATTTGAGCTCCTAGGGTTAATTAGGTATTCCTTAGGGATAACCTCCCTAGATACCTTCCTAATGACCCTCCTAGGCTTGTTAGCCTTGATCATTTGGGTCTTACCTAGGTTGACTCTAGGGGTAACTCCCCTTGCAACCTTCTTAGTGGCCACCCTAGGTTTGCTAGAAACCCTAGCCACTAGGCATACCCTTTGGTCAACTCTAGGGATAACCTCCCTATTGACCTTGGTCTTCCTAGACCTAGTCAGTGTTCCATAATCTAATGAAACACTATGGTAAGCTACCTTAGGCTTAGGTTTGTGACTCAAACCTTTCTTGCCCTTGGTTGACTTTTGACTCTTAGGTCCTTGGTGTTGACTTTGACTTTTGGACCTTTGACTTTGACTATTAGACCCTTTAAATTGATTTTGTATATTCCTAAGGATCTTTTCTAGTTTTTCAAGCCTTGACCTCAAGGCTTGATTTTTAACCTCTAATTGCCCAATTGATTTTTGATTAAGTTTTTGGGCATTACCATTTTCTCTAGGCATATGCCTACCCTTCTTAGGGTTAATGCCTAAGTGGTTTTCTATTTTCCTAATGCTTTCCTTAGGAAGAGTTTTTCTAGGGACATTTGTCCCAAATTTCTCCTTTCTTGAAAAATTTACCCTCTTGGCTCCTAAGCAAAAATATTTATCTCTAGCATGCTTTTCATGGTGAATTGCAAGAGAATTAAAATTTCTAGCATGCTTTTGACTTTTAAATTTGGAAGGTGCATTATTAAAATATACCTTAGGGTTAGCTATAGAAGCTCCCCCTACTTGTGATGCTCCTCCTTGCCCCTTCTTCTTCCCCCTAGGGCATTGACTCCGATAATGCCCCTTTGAATTGCACTTGAAGCATATGATGTGCTCCTTGCCTTTAGGTGTTGGGGAACCGGCATCCTTGACTTTTGGTGCCGGTGGAGCTTTCCTAATCTTCTTTGGGCACTTGCTCTTGTAGTGCCCGGCTTCCCTACACTCAAAACATATGATATGATTTTTATTACAAATTGACATGTTTGAGTTACCTATGGTGGTGGAAGATGTTGGAATTGAAACTTCTTCATCTTGACTGGATGTGGAAGCTTCTTTTTGATGCTCCGGTGTTGAGGAAACTCTAATCTCCTCCTCAATCCTAGAAGTGGATGCTTCTTCCACTTCCTCCACCTCTTCCGATCCAGATGTTGATTCCCTATCAATCTCCGAATCCTCAAGCTCTTTGGATGAAGATGTATTTGCTTCTTTTTGAGCTTGAGAGGATGAGCACTCTTCTTCTTCTTCTTCTTCTTGGACCAATGATGAGTTTTCATGGAGCTTTGCCACTTGGCTCCACAACTCCTTAGCGTCCATATAGTCCCCTACCATACACACAATCTCATTAGGGACCAAATCAAGAATAAATTTTACTACCTTCATGTTTTTCTCGAAGGCTTGGAGTTGATCTTCACTCCACTTCTTCTTCTTGAGGAATCCTCCCTTTGGTCCTATTGGATAGCTAAAACCCTCCATCAAGATAGACCATTCTTCGAAGTCCCTCATCATTAGGAAGTTTTCAATTCTTGACTTCCATTGCTTAAACCCTTCTTGTCCATAGAAGGAGTAAGGGATTGGTGTGTTAATATTCCATCCCAATTGTTCTTCCATCTTCACCCTCTAGCTTCTTTGTCCTAGCTCCCGGCGGTTAGTCCGTAGAAGAGCCCCGGGCTCTGATACCAATTGTTGGAGATTTGAGGCCGCTAGAGGGGGGTGAATAGCGTGTTGACCGTACGTAGATGGAAAACGTTCGCGATCGTCTCTACAAAACTCGTTATGCGCAGCGGAATAGAAATAATAAAAGCAATAACGAAAAGATACAGTCACGAACACAAGGATGTAACGTGGTTCGGAACCGCACGGTTCCTACTCTACGGATCGGGCTCAAACGAGCCCTAGTGATGCCAATCACACACCACTAAGCAATAACTCCTTCTCGACAACAAGTCGGAGGTGGAGAAACCTCGTACAATGGATTACAACAAGTAATACACAAAAATATAAGGAAATGTAAAGAACACTTTACAAACTAGGGTTTTGAGCGCTTGCTTGTTGGTTGCTTGGATGAGCTTGAAGGACCCTGAAATGCACCTGCAAATCGCCTTCAAATCGCCTCACCAAAGCTCCCAAAAATCTGATGCTTGAGCCTTCCACGAACAGCTGCTTTTATCCTTCATCGGGCTGGATTTCCGCCTAGCAGTCGACTGCCATAAGTCCCCAGTCGACTGCCAGCACTGTAGCTGTGAGACAACGGCTCAATCCACGTTGGACAAGTTCCAATGGGACTCTTGGCGATCGGCGCCAACATTAGCGATCGGCCCCTTAGCGCCCGTAATCGGGACGATCGGCTCTGGCGTTCTATGCTCGACACAGAACTAGCAGTCGATTGCCAACCCTTGGCGATCATTGCCGTACGATCATCGATCGGCTGCTCGATGAAGCGACGCGGCAATTCGGCTCTAAGTTAGCGGTCGAACTCAAATCGACTCATGGCGGTCGAATTGAGGTTTTAACCCAAGTATGGTGCCCCCATACTTGCTAGACCACCCTTAGCCTAGACCTAAGCCTTCTAGCCACCTCCATCAGCCTCACGCCTCTCGGATCCCTCCAAGTCATCCATGACTTGTTCATCCATCGCGCTAGCCTCCAGGTGCTTCCCTCGGCTATGTCATGCTAACGGTGTCTACACCGCCAAGGCATATTGGACTTACGCCGCCAAGACTCCGCTTGGACTTTACGCTGCCAAAATCAAACCCCTTGGACTTCCTAAATGCCAAGACTCAAGCTTGAACTTTCCCTTGCCAACCCATGTTGGACTTTCCATGCCAAGACCCATGCTTGGACTTTCCCTTGCCAACCCATGTTGGACTTTTCATGCCAAGACCCATGCTTGGACTTTCCATTTGCCAAGACCCATGCTTGGACTTCTCATTTGCCAAGACCCATGCTTGGACTTCTCATGCCAAGTACTCAAGACTTAGACTTTCCCAAATGCCAAGTACCCATGACTTGGACTTTCCATGCGCCAAGTGTCCCACTTGGACCTTTCATGCCAAGTACTCAAGACTTGGACTTTACCAAATGCCAAGTGTTCCACTTGGACTTTCCATGCCAAGTACTCAAGACTTGGACTTTCCCATGACAATTACATTGTCATATGTTTTTGTCGAAACATCAAAACATCACTCGAGTCAAACTCGAGTCCTTGTCAATCGTGACCTGGGCCGATTGTACAAACAGTAACAGCCCAAATTTTTGTTCTTATACCTTTTTTTTATGTAGAGGAAAATAGAAATAAGAATAGGAATAAAAAAAATTGAATAAATGGTTTGTTAGTCGGGGCTTGAACCATGAACCTTTGGTTTGGGGGAATAGACTTCCTACCACTAAGTCATAAGATTATCAATGAGTAGGATATAACAGAATATACCTATAGGCAGGAAAAAGGGAGGAGTTGATTAATTTGGCTAATCATTTAAAGGGGTAATTAAGTTAAGGAAACACTAGTTATATTTTTTTGTTTTCCCTTTCCATAAACCCCTTGCGCCGCCCACCCACGCCACCTCTCCTCCCCTTCTCTCCAAACGCCTCCCCTTCTCTCCAAACACCGCCCACCCACGCCACCTCTCCTCCCCTTCTCTCCAAACGTGACCAACCCACGCCTCTTCCCCTTCTATTTTCCAGCCGCCGAAGCGAGGAAGAAGATTGTCTTCTCTTTGGATAATTCAAGAGGGGATTTTCCAAGAGAGATCTCCTCAAGCACTTGGTAGAGGATCACGCTAAAGTAGAGGAACACGTAGGAGGTCTTCTCTTTACTAAATCTAATGGTATAAATTGGTGAAAAAGTGTAGGAAGTAAGTATTGCTCACTTGCAGTATAAGTAGTTATCGTATGTCATTGATATGTTTTTATATGCATGTTATTTCCAGTTATGCATGGTGTTTTTAGTTACATAATTTTTACCTGTTATGTCATGTTCGATTCAGTATCATGTTTAGATCCATGATAAGAATGTGATTTATGATCATGCATATTGTAGATGATTTGTAGCTTACAATTATATGCATGATGTAGAGTAAGATGTAAAAATATTTTCTTTATAAAGAAAATTTAAAGATGCTCTCTGTTCGAATTGGGGATTAAGAGCACAACAATCTTCAGTATGCTCCCCATTTCAGTTTTGGGGGCCAAGAGCATAATAATCTTTAGGGTGCTCCCCATTCGTGGCTTAGGGGATTAAGAGCATTCTTTTAGTATGAATAAAAATATAAGTATAAAGAAAGTATTTTACTTTTGAAAGGGCATGTACCGGACATCAGTTTCTCCCACAGGCCAAGGCCCTCAGTTTCAGTTACCCTAATAGGTTCGGTGGTTGACCACCCCGACCTATTCGGAAAGTGCGCATTGGTACTATGCCAGACCCATATTCAGAATGATTATTAATTTGAAGTATCAGTATAAGTATAAGTAAAAGTTTTCAAAGTTAATCATTCCAGTTCAGATACACTGTTTACAAGTTTTAAAATACTTAAGAGCATGATTTATACAAGAAACATATATTCATAGTTATGATTTCCAGTTATGCTTACATGCGTATCAATGTATCAAGGGTAAGAGAACTAGTTGCATGATTTCATACGTTGCATATTTTTGTGAGCATAGAAAGTACTTACTAAGCGTTATTGCTTACAGTTTACATTTTCTTATACTGCAGATAAAGGTAAAGAAAAGCTTCAGTAAGGTGACATAACTGATGAAGTGCTTGGAGTGTGTGGCAACGGAACAGTGAAAATAAAAGATCCTAAGTGCAGATGTCTAAACCAGATTTTAAGTTTCTAATTGTTTTTTTGATATTGTTGGAGTTCAACTGGATTGCTTATGGTTGAGACCAAAGAATGCTAGAGTCATGTTGGGTTAGTCTTAATACTTGCATGTTATGTGAAGATCTTGAAATGGTTATTATTTAAGTGATATCAAGGTCCTTATGATCATTTTAGTTGTTAGCATATTGCGTTAGTATATTGCTCGAATTGAGGAATGATAGTAACATGGTGTGATGATTAAAGTATAGCGTCAGAGTAAGAGTAGAAAGTACAAAATATGTAACGATCTCCCTCTTATGGGAGGGGTGGTATAGTTGATATCAGAGTAAAATAAGGAAGAATTAAAGAAACAGACAGTAAAGTAGTGACATCTCCCATAGTAGAGAGTGGAAAGACGCGGGAGGGTGTTACAGACAGGATTCTTGCGAGGTTTTGTAGGACATCTATTTTCTATGATACAACAACAAAATCGAGGACACAAATAAGCACAAGTTGTTCGTGATGAATTGAACATATACTTGAACTCTATCACTGTGGAATTAAAATAAAGAGCCAGAGAATCTCTGTCAGCCTCTAGATATAGAGGCAAGATCTTTGATTAATGGTAGAGAAAATATATTTTGCTTGTCTTTATTCAAGGCATCAACCTTTATTGCTTTTCTCCATTCGAAGCATAAGTAATAATTTCTGATTGTCTCAGTTTGATGCTTGCCCATTAATTAACTTGTAGATGAGAAAGATGACATAATACATTCTCTATCTTTTCATCATCTTACCATTCAACGAATTTGAAAGTATGACAAAATAACTTCCTCATCTTTCCTTCATATTTTCTTCTTATTTCCATTCAAATTCCAACATATTATGGATTAAATGGATACATATGATCCTAAGGGTGCATTTGGTCGAGGGTCATTTGTGATAATCTTGGTATCCATCCAAGGTTATCAAAGAAAATCTTGTTTGGTTTAGGATTTGAATGATTACTAAATCATGATGGATGCCCGACACGTCATGATACGTTAACAAAAGGGTTATGGATGGGAGAATTGGAAAACCTTCAAGAAACTTAGGGGCGTTTGGTAAGCCTTCCCTTTTCCATTTTCTAGAAAATAGAAAACAACTTTTTTATGTTTTCTAATTTTCCAAAAAATTCTCTCTCAGAAAACGAAGATGGAAAATGTCAATTAAACATGTTTTATCATTTTCTTAGAAAATAAAAATAAAAAATAAAAAATTTTCTACCAACCAAACGCTACCTTAATTTTTTTTTATTCCATTAGTTATGATTTTTTTTTTAAAAAAATACCCTCTAATTTTTACCATTTAGGATAAAACTATCCTTATCAATTTATCAAATTACAATCTAGCCGATTGTCGGATTGTCGGTTGGTCATCGACCGTCATCGATCGTTGATCGCCACTGTCGGTCGCCGGCCGACCGTCGCCACCGCCGCTGTCGCTGCCGTTGCCGATCGTCGACTGACTACCGCCATCGCCAGTCGTCGGTCGATCGCCATCGGTCATTGGTCAGTCGTCGCCGATTATCTATTGGCTACCGTCGGCCGCCGCAGATCGCCGACCGACCGTCACCGTTGGTCGTTGGTCGCCGATCGGTCACTGCTGTCATTCGCCGATTGATCGATTGCCATCGTCAGTTGGCCGATCGTTGTTGGTCGCCGGTCACTGCCGGTCGCCAATAGGTCACCACCGTTGATCATCAGCAATCACCATTGATCACTGGTCACCGATGTCGGTCGTTGGCCGACCGCCATCCGTCGTCGGTCGATGGTTGTCGGTCGTCGATCGACCGCCGCCCTTGATCGCCGATCGCCGACCAATTGTTGCCGTCGATCGTCGGCCGCTGACGTCGATCACCGATTAATCACCATGTGCTTAGTTGGGAGTAATATTGTAAATGTCACAGTAAATAATATATTAAAACCTTCAAACAAATAAGATTTTGTCTCGTTACCTAAGATTAAATCAAACAATATTAAATTATATTTTATTTTTTATAATCTTGATAATGTAATTACTTGATAGTCACATTACTAAATAATCACAAATGCCCCATCAACTAAATGCACCCTAAAAGCCATGAGCGAACACAGTATGAAAGACATACCTACCACTGAGTCATGCAATCATGATTTGAATGACAGTGCACAAGAGTATATTGAAGATAGGAGGTGTACATTTTGTGGACATGATGAGCTGGTAGAGATCCAATAACATTTATTCTTTAATTAGATGTCTCTCCGTTATAGTGAAATATGAAGAAGAATTCATGAATGATTATATATGTGACAAGAGGTGACCATATATAGGAGGATATTTAGAGTCCTTCATTAATATTATAGAAGGACTAGGGACTTAACTAAGGTTAGATGTACACCTAACTATATCTTTCATAATACATCATGTGTGGATATGGTTAGAAATCATAACTTATTCATAGAGGGACATATTGATGTTAAAAGAATATTTCGAAATGTGCAAGTCCATGTATATAGATTTTTAGATATCTAATTTAACCTAATACTTGATGAGATATAAGTAGACCTTAAAAATCTCTACTGTACATTTTGACATCTGGTATATATAACATTTACTTATCAAAAAAGAAAATGAACGATATAATAAATTCATTATAAATTTACTATATACATGATTTATTTATTCTTTTATAAAGAATATGATTAATTTATTAAAATAGATAAATTTACATTTGGACCGTGATGTGTCCTTGTAAAAAATATCACAGTCATACCAATATTTTTGTTAATTTTTTTAAGCTTAGAAAAATTTTGCGACTAAAAAATTATTAAGGTTTTACAAAATTTACTTATCTTCATAAAAAAAATGTGTTGGCTTGTTATTATAATATACCTCATTTGACACCACTTGTTACATTTGTATTAGCCATGTTTATTTTAAACTTTTGTTATTTTCAAAATAAAATATTTCAAAAATCTTCTTAAATTTGAGAATAAGCTTTTTAGTCCGATGGGAAGCAGTATCGATGTATTTATAAATTGATCTTTTAGTTTTTTTAATCCTTAACTAGTAGATATTCTCCCATCATATTGGATATAAAATAATTTTTATTTATAGCGAAGGTGATAAGGTAAAATTTTATATAATCATATTTTGTTAAAAATTTAACAATTAAAAACTCTTAAAATCTAATTTATTTATCATGTTCGTTGCAGATAGAAAGCTAATTAATATTTTAAAATATTTTCTTCTTTCTAAAGTAATTGAGAAAATACACCATATTTGTATTTTCTGTATAATTTTTCTCTATTTTTTTTCCTCCAAAAAAGTAAAAATAAAAATAAAGAAATATTTATTATAATTCGATATGACCTATAATATACTTTATTAATAACTAAATTCCGTATACTATAATCTTTTAGTGTATATGTAATATATATAATTCAATCTCCTCCTACAAAGTTCTTAAAATGAAAAAAATCTAAATAAATCGATCCTAAAATTCTACTCTTGTTCGTCACGGAGCACGCTGATCATGGTGTATTCGTTGGATTCTTTCACGGATCGCCTGTTTTGAATGTTATATAACCCCATCGCCACCGGTATCACCGGCGCCATTCATCATCGATCCTTAGTAATTAAGGTTCGCCGGCCGGCCGTCGATCGATCGCCGGTGTCATCATGGCGTCTTTCTCCCTCCCGTTCTTTAGGAGGAACAACAACAACCGCGCCAACGAGTTCATCCTCATACGCACCTACAGCTTCGCCCGCCTCGGCCGCTACCTCCACAAGCTCGTCCTCTTCCTCTACCGCTTCTCCACCTTCCACTTCTCCTCCTTCTTCCTCCACGTCGTCTACTTCGGCGGCCTTGTCCTCTTCGGCTCCCTCCTCATGTCAGTCCTGCCACCGTCTAACCCCGATTACCATCCCCGCTACGTCGACATGCTCTTCATGTCCACCTCCGCCCTCACCGTCTCCGGCCTCGGCACCGTCATCATGGAGGACCTATCCTCCCCACAAGTCATCGTACTCGCCCTCCTCATGCTTGTCGGCGGCGAGGCCTTCGTCACCCTCCTCGGTCTCCTCCTCCAGAGAATCAAACCCTCCGCCGGCCAAGGCACCCAAGTCGCCGTCGACCTCCAACCCGTCGACGAATCACGCGATGGGAACGTCTCCGTCGACATCGTCACCAACAACCACGACTCCGTCACTCTTACTCCGGCGGCTGCGAAGGAGGAGGAACACTTGGCGTCCCTATGCGTCCGGCGAATGGGCAACATTTTGATGGCGTACATCTTCGTCTTCCACGTCTTCGGAATCGTGTCCCTCCTGGTTTACTTCAAATGCGTCTCCAACGCGCGCGAAATTTTAGCCGGCAAGGGCATCAACACCTTCGTGTTCGCCTTCTCCAGTACGGCGTCCTCTTTCGCGAACGGCGGCATCATCGCCACCAACGAGAATATGGCCATCTTCAACCGGAACCCGACGGTTCTGTTGCTGATGAACGCCCAGGTCCTCGCCGGCAACACATTGCTGCCGCTCTTCCTCCGGTGGACGGTTTCGGCGCTGAGGAGGGTAACCAAGAAGCAGGATCTCGATCGGATGCTGGAGGCCGACACCGTCGTCGTCGACCCGCTGCTCCCGGCGGCCGAGACGCGCCGCGTGTCCCTCACGGTGGTAGGGCTGCTGACGGCGCTGTTGGGCCTCTTCCTCGCCATGGACTGGAACGGCGCCGTCTTTGCGGGGCAGACGCCGTTTGAAAAATTCTCGAGCGCGTTCTTCATCGCCGCTAATTCCCGGCACGCCGGAGAGAACTCCATCGACCCCTCCCTCATCTCTTCAGCCGTCCTCGTGTTCATCATCGTTATGATGTGAGTATTAATCATCCAAGTCTTCAATCAGGGCATCGGAGCCTCGATCATGCCCAACTTCTCTCTTTTCCTTGCAAATTCTATGCTCAAAAACAGAAATCACGTTACTGGTCTTGTTTTGCAGGTATCTTCCCTCCTCCATGACCTTCACACCAATTCACGACGATGAAAATAAAAAGAAGAAGAACAAAGAAAAGAAGAAGAAGAACTCGTCGTGGATCGCAAACCTAATCTTCTCGCAACTTTCCTACATCATCATCTTCATCATTGCCATCTGTATCATAGAGAGAAAGAAGCTCTCCAGAGATCCACTCAACTTTAGCACCTTGAACATAATTTTTGAAGTCACAAGGTAATTAAGGTTCACCTCGAAGAATTATCGGGCCTCATCTTAGTTCATGCACAAGGCAATACTGTGATCAGACATAACATAATCTATCAGTGTCATCGAGAGATAAACCATGCCAGCACACCTTGTTGCTTTTCAATTAAATTTTAATTTCTTAATTATGCATTTTTTTTTTCTCAGCGGATATGGAAATGTTGGGTTGTCAACCGGTTATAGCTGTGCAAGGCTGCAAAAATTACATCCTGAGGCAGTGTGTGTGGACAAGCCTTACTCATTGTCAGGGTGGTGGACTGATGGAGGGAAGTTAATTTTGTGCCTCGTCATGCTCTATGGAAGGCTCAAGAAGTTCTCTGCAAATGGTGGTAAAGCATGGAAGCTTTACTGAATCATTATTGCAGGAATGGAGAGAAAATACATATACATCGTTTATGGGTGACAAAGCTAATTAATTATTTTGAAATTTTGTTTGTGAGTGCATTTACACATGTGCATGGTGTGAGGAAGAAGGGTTGGTCAATGGAAGTAGGAAGGCTAGTGATTTGATACATGTTGATTTGAGATATTTTCTCAAAAGTAATGATGAAATGCAATCTTTGAATGAACAATATAATATTGCTGTTTTTATGTTTGTCACCCTATTACATTTACATTTCATTTCGTAAAAATTGAAATTGTCAATCTAATGATTTTTATCGATTTATTTCACGATAATTTATGAGGGAGATAAATCATAGAAGATCTTTGATTTTGATGCGATTGGTCAAGACAAGGGGGATCACCTGACGCTAAAAAAAGATTTTAGATTCTTTTTCGAAATCGATTCGTGTTCATTTCGTAAGTGTCACTCTGTTGCAATCCACGCATCACTTCTGTGGAAACATTAATAAATTACATTTATATTTCAAACTCTTACAAGAACTTGATAATGTTTCTTAAAATCCTTGCGCCACGCTAAAACATTATGAAAACATACCACTAACGTTTTGTTTGGGAGGAGACGAGAGAAGTGCAAATGCTCTTTACCCTACATACTTAAGATATTATGAAATAACATTTTAATATATCCTGGTTTTAGCAACATATGTAATATTATTTTTAAAGATATCTTAGCTCTCTAGAAAAGTCTTCACCAAACCATCAAACGAATTAAATACCAAAATAATAAATATATATGCTAAGTAACCGACTAATTTTAATCAACTCAACGAATCTAGAAAGATTGATCAATTAAACCATCAACTCCACTTAAATAACTTCTTGAATTTTTTTTATCTATTCATCTTTATCACCTAATTAGTAACAAAAAAAAGTTGATTAAAGAGTGCCTTGAGATTTATTTAATTTAGTGCAAAGGAAAGAAAATAAAAATTAAGAAAACCTACTAGATATTTGAAGGGAAAGGAAAAAGAAAATAAGACAAAAAGAATGTTGGCTTTAGGTATAAAACAACTTGCATCCTCACCATGCATGGAGAATCATCAACGAGCTGAAGAACACATCAATTTATCCAAGAACAGAAACCTCCTCACGTTGGGTATTAAACAAGAAAATAAAGATAAATAATTGAATAGCAACTACACACACCAGGTAAATCTCAAAGAATTAAAAGCAAGAAACACAGAAAGAAGTGGCACATTACGCTGTTCATATAGCCGACCATATGCATGAGCTCTTTCGATCAGTTACTTAAATTCTCAATCACGAGAACAAAATTAGAGAGTACAGAAAGAGAGATGATATACATTACTTATGCGTAGCAGCCATGCATGCAGTAATTATCTCCTGGCTCCTTTGTTTTGCATCAAAACTCTATGCATCTGCAAAACTGAGAAGACCACAGTGAAGAAGCCTTCTTCCTTTAAATTCAAGTGTTTCCAGCCAAAAAAAAAAAATTTCTCACTGTGACTCGGAGAGATTGAAGTACGATAATCAGTGAGGCATCCGCTTATTTTATTGAATTCGAATCTGTCATGACCAAAGATCGTCCTCGACTGGTCGATTAGTTTAATGCATTATTAGGGTACTTTTCTACTCAATTATAATGCGCCAAGGAAGGGAGCTACTAGCGTTAATTAATCAGTTTAATTAGAACATAAACTAAAATATAATTAATTTGATTAGGGGGGGTCAACCTGCCGTGATGAAACTGAGTATTAAAAAATTTGGCATTATTGAGTGCAATAATGGAGGTTAAATATAGGATTCAGTCTCACATTGTGAAAGCCATATTTAAAAAACAAAATAGAAATCAGAATTATCCTGCGAAAGTCATGTCAATGAATTAAATAGTTAGTTGAGGTTTGATTAAATCAAAATGGGATGATAAATAAGGTGATTATTTCCTTACATCTTTCAGAAATTCATTGCTTTGAAAGCAATTAAAAAATTTGCTTTGCCAGTGATTACTATTTGTGTTTTCATTAACTAATAATTTACATATTGTCGAGTATTGGGTATCCATATATTAATGCAATTTAAACTCTCTAAGCTGTAGATTAAGATTTATATAATATTTTTATGTGATTCAGAACTATAGTTCATATTCCACAGCAGTGCTCTAGTGTTTACCTTCACTATGAACTTCTCCTTCTCGGTATGATACAAAAGATAAAGAAACCTTTTACAACAAGTGTTTATAACAATAAACAATAAAACACAACCAAATATAAGAAGCAAATGAAAGAAATGTAAAAACACTATACAGGAGAATGCTTTTGATTGCTTGATACTTTGGTTGCTTTGGATGCCTTTGAAGATATGAAATGCAACAACATTTCGTCTCAAAATCACCCAAGAACCGCTAAAGAAATTCACCACGAGCTCCTACTTTTAAAGCTACTATCGGGCTGGATTTTCGCTTGGCAATCGACTGACCTTACCCACTATTCGACTGTCCACCTATCCATTATCTCACAAGGACTAATCCACGTCAGATTCTACCCTGCCAGTCGACTTCCTTTACCTAACAGTCGACTGTCATAGCTACTAGTCGACTATCATGAGTCAGCAGTTGACTATGAACCCTTTTGTGCCATGTCCACTTAAGGTCAGTCAACTACTCATCCATGGCAATCGATTGTCAGTGACCAATCGACAGTCAACAGTCGAGTCTCAGTCGACTACTCGACCAACCGTCCGAGTTAATTATAATCCTAGTCGACTATCCGAGTCAACTAGGTATTTCGAGTGTCGTGCACTCGACCAGTCGACCGATCAATACCACTGATGGGGTCGAGGTTTTCTTTGATTAAGATTAAAACATTTCCAGGGTAGTTAGTATATTTGTCGGGCAGTATATGTAGTTCTTGTTCTCAATAAGGAAGGATGATATAGTATAGGTCAGTGATCAAAGGGTGTGTTAGCAGAGCAATTCGTATGTTTTCAAAGCAGTTTATGTGTTTTCAGAGCAGTCTCTTTGTTTCCAGGATAGTTAGTATATTTGTCGGACAGTATATGTGGTTCTTGTTCTCAGTAAGGAGGGATGATATAGTATGGGTCAGTGATCAAAGGGCATGTTAGTAGAGCAATCCATATGATGTCAGAGCAGTTTATGTGTTTCCAGAACAGTCTCTGTGTTTCCAGGACAGTTAGTATATTTGTCAGGCAGTATATGTGGTTCTTGTTCTCAGTAAGGAGGGATGATATAGTATGGGTTAGTAATCAAAGGGCATGTTAGCAGAGCAGTCCATATGATTTTAGAGCAGTTTATGTGTTTCCAGAGCAGTCTCTGTGTTTCTAGGACAGTTAGTATATTTGTCGGGTAGTATATGTGGTTCTTATTCTCAGTAAGGAAGGATGATATAGTATGGGTCAGTGATCAAAGGGCATGTTAGCAGAGTAGTTCGTATGTTTTCAGAGCAGTTTATGTGTTTCTAGAGCAGTCTTTGTGTTTCCAGGGCAGTTAGTATATTTGCCGAGTGGTATATTCATTTCTCGAGCAGTAGATTCATTTCCCGAGCAGTGTATTTATTTCCCAAGCCATTGGCGGATTACAGATTTCTCTTCTCAGTATGATAATATAAGGAGAAAAGGGGCATGCCAAAGGATAGACAACAATAATGAGAAGTTAAAGGTGCTTAGTTCAATATAACTACATTTATTCTTATATTTTATTTAAATTAATGTGTGACAGAAGATATTTTGAGAGGAGCGAGAAAACAGTTATGAGGACAGCTTGAGAAAGGGGCATTAAAGTAATTTCACCTCATGGAGAAGGCGGTTGATCTATCTATAAAAGGGGGCAGAGGAGGACGAAGCAGAGGATGATTGTTTCTTCGCAATTTGGTATTTCCAAGATCTCTCTTCTTCTCCAGTTCATAGCTTTCCTCATACTCGTACTAACTTGATCGTCGGAATGACCATGCCGGGAAGCCGACCAACCCTTAACGCTCTTCCTTGTTGTGGCAGATCTAGCTTAATTCCTAAGGCTAGAGGTGGTTTCAACAGCTAATCTTCTTTTCTCTAAGCCTCTCTTGGTGGCAGATCTAGCAACCCATAAGGAGGGGGAGGGAGGTCTTGACAGTTCAAAAAAGCAAGCACCATCAAATTGGCGTCATCTGTGGGAACCTGAACAAAAAGTCATGATAGTGAATACTAGGAGGATGTTGAAGGAGCCAGCAGAAGGGGAGAAGTCCGTCTCCAGTACCTCCAAGGGGGGCACCAACAAAAGGTGTCGAGAACCCTTATACAAGGAAGATCTTATGCAAATCATGATTGAGATGATGGATCAGATGTCACAAAGGGCCACCCTGAAAAAGGTTAAAGAAGATGATAGTTCTGATAGTGATTTTGAGGAAGAAGGGAGTAAGATTTCTCGATTGAAGAAAGGTTCTTCTTGTGCCCACAAGAAAGTGAAGGGGAAAGAAAAATGTGTTGCTCCTCCGAAGAATGCACCACCTGAAGAGGAAGTTCCTATTGAAGGTACTATTGTAAAAGTAGAAGAGAAAAATCCTTTTGTCGAGAATATCTTGAACGATGAATTACCTCGATATTTTTGGTTGTCTCAAATATCTGAATATGTTAGTTCTTCCGATCCTAAAGATCATTTAAGAATATTTGAAAATGCTGCTCTGTTATATCGTTATACCTATGAGGTTAAATGTCCGGTATTCCTTACTACCTTAGTAGAACCAACACAATAATGGTTTAGTAATTTGAAGCCGCTGAGTATTACATCCTTTAAGGATTTCTCCACGTTATCCTTAAGGCATTTCTCTAGTTCTAAAAAGCATTTGCCTCAACCCCTAAGTCTTTTTTATCTTAAGCAAAGAGAACTAGAAAGTTTACGACAATATGTGCATAGATTTACACAATCTGCTCGAGAAATTCTTGCTATGGAGCCCGATATGATGGTGGGAGCTTTCACTCAGGGAATCAGAGAAGGGGATTTCTTTAAGTCCTTGGCTAAGAGGCCTCCTACAAGCTTTGAGGATCTATTATCTCGGGCCGAGAAGTTTATTAACTTGGAGGATGCTCAGAAGTCTCGACAAACTTCTCAGGATTTCAGAGTAATAGAGAGACCCGAGAGGAGGATTGAATGAGCAAAGCCTGTTCAACCTTTGGAGGATAGATCTCTATGCACTCCTCCATTGCGGTTTTCTAAGGAAAGAGCCATGAATATTTGTATAGAGCAGCGATTATTGAGAAGACCCTTTGGAGTTGACAGAGGGCCTAGGAGATTATCAACTCCTACTTTTTGCACTTTTCATCAAGAATATGAGCATAATACTCAAAATTATCAGCAGTTAGATTTTGAGCTGCAAAGAATTATGGGAGCTCATCCTCATGTTCGAAATTTGGTTATGAATCCGACTCCTTATCAATGAGGGTTTGGAAGAAAAAGCTACAGTAGAGGAAATGTGGGAAGGTCTCTTATAAATCGTCCTGTACAGACTACTCAGATAAGGGAATTAACCCCTGATCGGGTAGCACCTGCCAATCGACCCCCTGTTAGAGGCTCCATTAACATGATATCTGGTGGTTCCACTAATGGAGATTCTAATAGAGCACGGAATGTTGGATCGAAGAAAGCGCTAGAGGGGGGGGTGAATAGCACAAGACAAACTTTCGTTTTGTTCGATATAAAACAATACATAAAGTAGAAATGGAGTGGAAAGTAAATTGACATAAATTGTTTTTTATTTGGTTCACAGCCTACTGGTTGCTAATCCAAGGCCCTAGCGGAGGCAAATCACTAAAACTCTCCTCCTCGTTGGAGGTAGGAGATGACGAGTACAAAATACGAAAAGCTTGAGGAAGAGAGACAATCCCTCTCTCCTCGTTACGATAAAACCTAAAAAAGGAAGACAATTACAATAATTTAGACAATAAGATTAAGGTGATCTAATATCGACGACTCGAAGATTGGAGGTCGAGCTTGTGTCGTCGGCATTTCGACAATGCTTCGGGGTCGTATGATCGTTGTAGAGCAGTGGCATTGTGGAGGCTTTTTGGAGAGCTTGAATTAATGAAAATGATGAAGAACACTCCTTCTTTTATAGCCTTTGAGAACCCTAAACATTGAGCTCAAGTTTATCACCAGAGGCCACCTCACCCTAAGATAAGGGGATGAAGTTTGACTCTCCTTGAAGCTGAAATTTGAATGACAGTCGACTGTTCACCCTTCAGCAGTCAACTGATTGAAGCATCAGTCGACTGATATAAGCCATCAATTGACTATTGGGTAGGGTTCTCGACTGCACCAAAGAGTTAGCTCGAAATAACAACAATATAAGTGAATTCGACGATCACTTACCGTCTGATCTCGATCTAGACCTTCCATGGGAAGTCTTAGTCGGATCGATGCCTAAGGACTTCCTCGTACGGAGGACCCGACCTTCCATTCACTCACACATACGAGCTTACCTCGAGCTTACCTTACGCCCTTGTGACTTGTAGCTTTGCTTCAAGTCTCCACCTAGGTTCTTCGGCTCCCTCCGAAGTTCTCCCGGTGTTGCCAGACCACTACGATTTCTCAACACGAGATTCTTCGGGTGTCGTTGACATTCAACTTAGCTTAATATTTCTGCACACTTGGTTCAGCTTGTTAGACAACAATATAACCTTAGCTTTGGGTCTTTGTCATAATCAAAACTTAGGTTTGATTATCTGGTGCCTACTGCACCAACAATCTCTCCCTTTTTGATCTATGACAAACCGACACAAAGTTAAGGAAAACATTTAAAAGCATTAAGTACATGAATAGAATGAAGCATGACTATGCATAACTTAATAAGTTAGTGTGAGTAACTTAGTAAGTTAGCTTAAGTAGGAGTAAAAGTAAAATTCTTTTTCAAGTCCTCCCCCTTAAGGTAACCTCCCCCTTTACCATAGGTGAGTACTTGAAAAAGTATCTTAGTTCTCCCCCTTAATGTTTGCTACTTTAAAAAGTTAAGTAATCAAGATTACTTAACATAGGCCTAAAGGTTTAAATTAATTTTAAGTTAAGTTATCAAAAAATGATCACCTTAACTTTGGCCTTTTCTCCCCCTTTTGCCATAAATCGAAAAGAGCAGAGGGTTTTGGAAAACATATTTAGAATTTGCCACAAATTAAGTTTAAGTCCAAGCATGTTCCTAATAGATTTTGAAAATAATAGTTTAAACATAAACTCATCTATTTATATGTTCAACTCTATTTGACTTGATTGATATAGAATGATCAACAAGTCTTGATTATAGTTGGTTAATTTAGATAATTATACTCCATGGTTCATGTCGATGCACTAGTTCTACATCTGGAATCAAGAGTAAGGTCCTAACATCTCACGCCATCTATGCGGCTAAGTACACAAACACATTAGTCCTATGTGTTGTGAGATGTGTTGGCTCCTTAAATCTATAGGTGCATGCTTTCTAGGGTAAGTCCTAGGCTAGTTCCATTTTGCATGAAAAGTAGAGTAGAGTATATATAACAAAAAATTTGAAGTCCTACTCTATTACGCACATTCCTAATTTACATCTAAGTAGACTAAATTCGGTTTTGGGTAAGGGTTTGGTAAATAGATCTGCTAAGTTGGATTTGGACTCCACATATTCGAGTTGTATGATCCCATTTGCTATATATTCTCAAATAAAGTGATGTTTTACTTTTATATGTTTGGTTCTAGAATAACATATAAGATTTTTGGTTAAATTAATTGAACTAATGTTATCGATGTAAATTTTAGTGTTGTTAAAATTTAAGTTAAAGTCTTGGAGAGTGTGTTTCATCCAAAGAAGCTGAGCCATACACTCACCCATCGTGACATATTCGACTTCAATGGTAGATAAGGCAACACAGTATTGCTTTCTATTGCACCAACTCACTAGACTCGAGTCGAGAAGTTGACAATAACCACTCATGCTCTTTCTATTGAGTTTACTACCGACATAATCCGAGTCAGAGTAGCCGATTAGTTTGAACTCGGTAGATCTAGGGTACCAAATTCCTACGTTTAGTGTACCCTTTAGGTATATAATGATACGTTTAACTAACATTAGGTGCGACTCCTTAGCACAAGTTTGAAACCTTGCGCACATACTTACTACAAATAATATATTGGATAGACTCGCAGTTAAGTATAGGAGACTACCTATTGCGCTCCTATAGTATTTTAAGTCTATTGGTTTTCCATCTAAGTCTTCTCCTATTAACATTTGTTGCCATAGGTGTATTAATTGTTTTAGCATTTTGCATCCCGAATCAGTTAATTAATTCCTTAGCGTATTTTTATTGATGTAGATAGATTCCTTCTTTAGTTTGTTTAATTTGTAATTCTAGAAAGAAATTTAATTCACCTACTAAGTTCATTTCAAATTCACTTTCCATTAGTGAAATGAACTCGTTTAGTAGGATTGAGTTAGTTGTTCCAAATATTATGTCATCTACGTAAATTTGGGCTATAAAAATTTCTTTGCCTACGGATTTTACGAAAAGGGTCGAGTCGACTAAGCCTTAGCTAAACCCTTTAGGCTTAAGGTATACTGAAAGCCTCTCATATTGTTAATAAGTCCATTCAAGAACATTGACTTGACATCCATTTGAAATAGTTTAAATCCTCGATATGCAGCGTATGTCAACACCATTCGGATGGATTCTAATCTAGCTCTGAGAGCATAGGTCTCATCATAATCTAACCCTTCTACTTGACTAAAATCTTTCACGACCAATCTCGCTTTGTTTCTAACTACTTCACCTTTGTCATCATGTTTATTTTTGAATACCCACCTTGTTCCAATAATTGACTTATCTTTAGGTGGTGGTATTAATTCCCAAACTTTGTTCCTAGTAAATTGAGCCAGCTCTTCTTGCATTGCAATAATCCAATCGGGATTAAGAAGATCTTGTTCAATTGCCTTGGGTTCGATTTTCGAAATTAATGAGATTTGACTAAGGTTTCGATATGACGCTCTAGTTCTAACTCCTAGGTTAGGATCACCTAACACTTGATCGATAGGATGATTTGATTGAATCCTGGACTGACTCAGGTTAGGATTAATACTAGACTCGATTTCATGGTCAGAGTCGAGTCTGGTATGAATCTGTTCGTCAGTTGATTTTACTACGGGTTTTGTGGGTTCATGTCCTTCATCGAATACTACATTAATGGTTTCCTCGATTTTAAGGGTTTCATTGTTGTAGATACTATAGGCTCTACTTGTGGTTGAGTATCCTAGGAAGATTCCGGTGGTTGTTTTGGAGGTGAACTTTCCTAGGTAATCCTTAGTATTTAGGATATGTACCTTACATCAAAATACCCTAAAGTATTTAATGTTAGGCACTTTGCCATGATAGGTTTTGTATGAGGTCTTAAGGTGCCTCTTGACCAATATGATTCTATTTTGGACATAACAAGCTGTACTAACGGCTTCTGCCCAAAACCTATCGGGTAGTTTGTACTCGTTCAACATGGTTCTAGCGGCTTCTTAAAGGATTCTATTTTTTCGCTCGACTAGACCATTTTGTTGTGGGGTTCTAGGACAGGAGAATTCATGGTGGTATCTGTTTAGATTACAGAAGTCGGTGAACCTATGATTTTCGAATTCACCATCATGATCGCTTCTAAGTCTTTTAATCTTAAGGTTCTTTTGGTCTTCGATAAGCTTACACAAGTTGGTGAGTTGGTCTAAGGTATCACTTTTGTGTTTAAGGAACCTAATCCAGGTTAAACCTAGAATAGTCATCAATTATGACTAAGCAAAATTGACTACCATTTAGTGACTTGGCTCCATGAGAATCGAATAGATCCAAATGTAGGAGCTCAAGCACACTTTTGGTTCGTTCTTGGTTAGTTAGTTGATGTTGTGCCCTAGGTTATTTACCTTGTTGACAAGCATTACAGACTTTATTGTCCAAGTTATTAAGGTTAGGCAATTCTCTGACTAAGCCACCCGGACTCATCTTGTGAACGAGTCTTGGGTGCGAGTGACTGAGTCGTTGGTGCCACAACCAAGATTCTTCTTGCTGTGTCTTAAGACACTTGGTTGAGAAATTGGGTAAGTTAATTGTGTAGATGTTGCTATTCCTAGTTCCTTTAAGTATTGTTTTAGAGGTTTCATTAGTTTTAATTAAGCATTCATTTTCTATAAATATAACCTTATAGTTATTATCACACAATTGGCTTACACTAAGTAAATTATATTCAAAATCTTCAACTAATAACACATTCTGAATTGTAAAATTAGAGTTTAGCTCAATATCACCCGATCCAATGATTTTGAGCTTGCCGTTGTTTCTGAAAGCTACCGATCCTTGACTTTTGAATCTGAGCTTCGAAAATTTTAGTTGGTCCTCAGTCATGTGTCAGGAGCACCCACTGTCCAACATCCATTGATCCTACACATATAGTAGTTGGATCGGACATTGAAATTTTAAAGTTGATTGATTATTTTAACCTAATAGTCATCTCACCCTTTCTATATGATCAAACATGTTAATCTTATATGTTTTTGTGAGATGACTTCAATTTTACTTATTTAGATTTAATGAATTGAAACTAATCAACTTTGGGTTAGATTCAAATTTCACCCTTCGCTCGTCAAGTAACCTTTTTGAGAAGTTGGCTTCCAGGTCGTGGCGAGACACAAAGACCTTCTTTGGTCAGAACAACAATCACTTCCTTAAACAAAGCCAAATTCAAGAAATCAATTACTAGAGTCACTTAAGATTACTTGCTGGTCTAACTAGTTAAGGATACAACGAGGTAGCTTCAGCTAGTTCAACTCAGTCGAGTGCACCGAGCTAGATACGCCTTATCTAACTTGGACACACAGGACTTCATTTCCCTAACGTACTATCATCTCACCGCGTCCTAGTACTATGTTGTCAAGAATTGACTAGTTAAAGATCCTATCTAACCGTTCTCAAAATTAAAACAAAATACCTTAGCATTCAAAATTTCAAGGAATAACACAAACAAATTTTGTACTGACTCCCCCTGGACCATTGAATCGATTCGGTCTTTCCACGTAGTGAATTTGGTCCTTGGGTACCCAGTATTTATTAGATCCTAGTTGAGAAATCAAAGTGGTATTAGGGACCCATGCTTGGAATTATTTTTTGTTACGATTTATAATCGACATATACGACTTGTTAGTCGTATTTGGTCTAAATCCAAGTCCGGCCTTGTTGTACACGACCCTTTGCGATCCAAGTAAAAGGTCAAGTCCCTTAGATCCCAAAGTAAACCTTTCCAATGTATGCCTAAGATCATCGACTTGTCCTTTCAAAAGTGAGTTCTCAATTTCGAGCTTTTCGACTCGACTTGAGTCCTCCTCTTGAACTTGACTAGTCGAAGAGGTTAGCGAGACTTCGTGTTTAAGGGAGTTTGACTTCCTCAACTAAAGTCTCAATCTTGTACTCGGAATTAGTTAATTTTCTAGTTAAGAATTTGATTGCATTATACAACGTACTAATTAAGGACCAACTTACTTAAGTGAACCTTTTGAACCGGATGCGGATCCGTGGCTTGCCTTGAATAGTGATTCGTCATCGGATCCGGAATCAGACTCTTCCTCGGGTTCGGACTCTTGCTCAGGTTCGGTCGGTTTGGCCATGAAGACGAGGTTGTCGTCTTCCTCCTCCGATGATTCTTCCCATGTGGCGTTGAGTGCTTTCTCGAACTTAGGTGCTTTGTTCTTGAGTTTTGGATATTCCGACTTGATGTGTCCGAACTTGTTACATTCATAGCATCTAAAATTAGAATTCACTTTAGCCTTACCTTCTTTGGATTGGTTGATGGGTCGTTTTTGACTTTTGATCATCTTCCGGACTAGATTTACTAGTTCGGTTTTCATCTCGGCATCTACCTCCGACTCATACTCGTCTTCTTCCTTCGGGGGTGGTTTACTTGTGGGCTTCTTCTTTGGTCCTGCAAATAAGGTAATACCTTTCTCGGGAGTCGAATTAGACTGTTCATGTAACTCGAATTCAGAAAATAACTCGTCTAATCTAATCTTGGAAAGGTTCTTAGAAACCTTGTAGATATCGACCATGGATGCCCACAAGGTAGTCCTAGGAAAAGCGTTGAGAGCATACCTTATAAGATCCCAATTTTCGACCTTCTATCTGATGGAGTGCAGGCTTTCGACGATGTCTTGTATGCAGACGTATAGTTTGTTGGGGAAATGTTGACTGCTAGAGGGGGGGTGAATAGCGTTGACTCATTGCGTGATGGAATTCGATTGCGTTCGTCTCTACAAATTTCGTTAGCGCACAAAGGAATAATAATATAGCAATAATGAAATGGACAAACACACAAACACACCAATACACAAGTATTTAACATGGTTCGGAACCGAATGATTCCTACTCCACGGATCGAGTCTAAAGAGCTCTAGTGATGCCAATCACACACCACTAATAAAACACTCCTTCTTTACACAAGTCAGAGGTGGAGAAACCTCATACAAATGATTACAACAGTAATACTAAATACAACAAGCAAATACAAGTGAATACAACAAAAGAAATACAAAGAAACTTTACAATCGATCTTTTGGAAGCTTGCTTGTTTGGTTGGTTGAGTGACACTTGGAGATCCTGAATTACACCAGCAATTCACCTCAAAAACCCTCAAAGAACCATGGTGAAATCCTCCTCCACGAGATCCATTTAAAGCTTCTACCTGGGCTAGAAATCGCCGATTAGTCGACTGCTCGGGACCATCAGTCGATTGATGCAACTGTTGTCGTGAGACAACGGCTAGATCCACGCTGGAAAAATCCAACGGATCCATCATCAATCGATTGATCATGACAATCAGTCGACTGAACGAGCCTCCACTCGACTGCTAACCCTAGCAATCGAGTTAGACTCCATTCTGTGTCCGAAAAATCGAGCACCAGTCGACTGATCACACGATCAGTCGACTGCCCACCTCTGGCAGTCGACTGCTGGGCCAATTATCGCAGTCAAACCCTAGTTGACTCATACCAATCGACTGGCACACCTCAAACATGAGGTTTTAACCACAACCATAAGATTTAACCCAAGTATGGTTCCCCCATATTTGCTAGACCACCCTTAGCCTAGACCTAAGCCTTCTAGCCACCTCCGTCAATCTCACGCCTCTCGGATCCCTCCAAGTCATCCATGACTTGTTCATCCATTGCGCTAGCCTTCAGGTGCTTCTATCGGCTATGTCATGCTAACAATGTCTACACCGCCAAGGCACATTGGACTTACGCTGCCAAGACTCCGCTTGGACTTTACGCCGCCAACCATTGGACTTATGTTGCCAAGACTCCTGCTTGGACTTTACGCTGCCAATATCAAACCCCTTGGACTTCTCAAATGCCAAGACTCAAGTTTGGACTTTCCCTTGCAAACCCATGTTGGACTTTCCATGCCAAGACCTATGCTTGGACTTTTCCTTGCCAAGACCAATGCTTGGACTTTACATGCCAAGTACTCAAGACTTGGACTTTCCATGACATTGTCAACTCCAATCAACCATCAAAATCCTCCTCGAGTCAAACTCGAGTCCAGTCAATCATGACCCGGGTCGATTGTGCCAACAGTCGCCCTAAAACATTATCAGACATCAATGTCAAACTTCCATGTCAAACATCAAAATATCACTCGAGTCAAACTCGAGTCCGGTCAATCGTGACCTGGGCTGATTGCACCAACAATCTCTTCCTTTTTGATGTTTGACAAAAACACATACCTTTGAGTTAGAACACTAACTCAAATCTCCTTACCAATTATCCCAAATTGGTAATCCCAAACATTCTCTCCAATTCTCTAAATTGACAATTGATAACATCAATTGTTAACACTCTCCATACCATTCTCCTCCAAAACATTTTGGAGAAAGATAAGATTATCAATTTCCATAACATTCTCTCCCAAAATATTCTCTCTTTTTGACTAACATCAAAAAGGTTTTCTCTTCAAGGAGGTCAATGTCTCATGTCCCAATGAGATCTTACAATATCCTCCTTGGTCCAAAAATATCTAGGATGTCTACCATCTTCCTAGTGATAAGTCTCATATCACTCAAGAGAGGCAATCCTATACACTCCCAATTTTCAAATTGGGTATCTCAAAATCTCATTTTCCCCCTCTCATGAGGAAAAATATCATCCATCATCCCATGATGGATACCTCCCCCTAAAGGCTTGCTCCCCCTTGACCATTATACCATCAATGTCCTTGGGAAGTCCCTAAGCCAATAAGAACTCTAAACCATCAAAAATAAGGTTCAAAGTTCAATATTAAACTTTCCAACACCTTAAATTTGATACATTACCCTAACACCTCTCCTAATCCATATCCAATGGATTTTCACCCTTTATAATTAAGCATATCCTAGGGTTAGGAGTGGTTAGGGACCTTTACCGTAGCTGAAATGGGGTTAAACATTCTTGTTTTACCCGAAATTAGAATAGGTAGTCGAGTCCTTCAGAAATCAGTCGACTGCCACCAAGGGCAGTAGACTGATAACTGAAAATCTTAATTTTCAATTATCAAAAATAAGATTTAAAAATTCATAAATAAATATACGTATATCGAAAAATCATAAAAATTCATACGTATAATACTTATGACTAATACAATGGGTGAAAAATATTTGAAAATTATTTTACCCATAAAATAGTGAAATTGACACAAAGTTCAAAACAATTGAAATTTCAATATTTTGGCCCTACTTTGTATCAACTTCATCAATGGTGATTGCTATCAAAAGATAGACTTCACCAAGGTTTTCTAAAATGATTTTAAAATATTTTTGAAAACCTATATTGGATCATATTCCTTGGGCTCAATGTACATGACTTATACACAAGCTTTCCCAATGATCTACAATTAAGATAAGATGAGTTTTAGTTCATCTAGATGCAAAAACTATGCACCTTAAACTTAACTGATATCCTAGCATCTCACATATATCTAGGGTGTATAAAAATACATACAAGTCAATTTAGATGTGAGATGTGAGTTTTGTTCTCCTAATCTAGGGTTTCATGTATTTTTCTAAGGCAACCCTACTTGATTCCCTTATAAATGGGACTCCAAGTCATGCCAAAGTCCTTAACTCAATTTTAATCAAATTAAATGAATGAAGTATGATCATGACATAAATGATAGCATAATAAAGCATGACCAATAATCATGATGTCATGACATATGATATAATCTAAGCATACATGACATTTAACCTAACTCTAAGCATGATCATGACATTTTAAATGATTAAAAATAGATATGATGTCATAACATGTTATATGACAAACAAGCATAACATATAAAATGTATAGGTATACTAATACCTAAATTTTAATATTAATTGCTTTTTGATATAATTAAGTATATTTTTCCATATTATCCCTTTTCTCCCTACTGTGCCAAAAATCCAAAATGACACACTATGACCTCTAATCCTAAATTGTGTCAATTTAATTGATTTTTCATAATTTCAAAAATATATTGCCACATCCTAAAATCTTTTAAGATCAAAGATCAAACCTATTTCCAAGGTACACATAACCTTGAAAATTACCTAAAGTGTCACCTTTACCATGGCTAGGTTAACTACCCTTCCATTTAAAGTTGGCATACCCTAAACCCATCTAGCGTGAATCGATCACGCTCTTAGAAACCCAAAACCTATTTGAACTCCTTGGGTTTACTAGGTATTCCTTAGGGATAACCTCCCTAGATACCTTCCTAATGACCCTTCTAGGCTTGTTAGCCTTGGTCATTTGGGTCTTGCCATGGTTAACTCTATGAGTGACTCCCCTTGTAACCTTCTTAGTGGACACCCTAGGTTTCTTAGAAACCCTAGCCACTAGGCACACACCTTGGTTAACCTTAGGGATGACTTCCCTATTGACCTTGGTCTTCCTAGACTTAGTTTGTGTTCCATAATCAAATAAAACACTATGATAAGCTACCTTAGGCTTAAGTTTGTGACCCAAACCTTTCTTGCCCTTGGTTGACTTTTGTCTCTTAGGCACTAGGTGTTGACTTTGAGATCTAGACCCTTGACTTTGACCATTTGACCCCTTAACTTGATTTTGCATAATCCTAAGGGTCTTTTCAAGTTTTTCAAGCCTTGATCTCAAGGCTTGATTTTCAACCTCTAATTGCCCAATTTTAGAATTTTGATTTAATCCTTGGGCATGGTTCTTCCTAGGCATATGCGTAGTCCATTTGAGATTAAAACCTAGGTGATCCTCTATTTTCCTAATAGATTCTCTAGGTAAGGTTTTTCTAGGAACATTAGTCCCAAATTTCTCCTTATTTCCTAAGTGGACATTTTGAGCTCCTAAACAAAAATATTTGTTATTTCTAACATGCTTTTCATGAGAGATAGCAAGAGAATTAAAAGCATGCTTTTGACTTTTAAACTTAGAAGATGCATTATTGAAATATACCTTAGGGTTAGCTTTTGAAGCTCCCCCTACTTGTGATGCTCCTTCTTGAGTCTTTTTGCTCCCCCTAGGGCATTTATTCCTATAATGCCCTCTTTGACTACATTTGAATCATATAATATGCTCCTTGCTTTTGATGGTTGGGGAGCCGGCATCCTTTGACTTTTCTTGACTTTTAGGCGTCGGTGGAGCTTTCCTTACTCTTTTCAGATACTTACTCTTGTAGTGTGCACTTTCCCTACACTCAAAGCAAATTATATGATTTTTATTTAAAATTACATTGCTTGAGTTACCTAAGTCAGTGGTGGAAGCCGAAATTGCTTCTTCACTTTTTCCGGAGGTTGAAGCAACTTCTTGCTCTTGCTCCAGCGTGGGAATTCTCTCCTCTCCCTCAAACCTAGAGGTGGAGGCTTCTTCCTCCTCTTCCACTTCTTCTTCCACCGATCCGGAAGTTGATTCCTTCTCAACTTCCGACTCCTCACTCGCTTGTGAGGATGAGGATTCATCTTCGGCCTCCTCTTCTTGAGTCGGTGATGGGTCTTCATGGAGCTTGGCCAATTCCCTCCAAAGCTCCTTGGCGTCCATGCAATCACCTAGGTTACACAAGAAGTCATTAGGTATCAAATCAAAAATGAATTTTACTATCTTCTTATTTTTCTCAAATTGTTGGAGTTGCTATTCACTCCATCTCTTCTTTTTGAGGAAGCCACCTTTTGGTCCTCTTGGATATTCAAATCCATCCATTGAGATGGACCACTCCTCAAAGTCTCTCATCATAATAAAATCTTCAATTCTTCTCTTCCAAGAATTGAAACCTTCTCGTCCATATAATGAGTATGGGACCAGTGTGTTGATGTCCCAACCTAGTTGTTCTTCCAACTCCATCTTCACCCTCTAGCGTCTTTAGCTCCCGGCAGTTAGTCCGTAGAAGAGCCTCGGGCTCTGATACCAATTGTTGGGGAAATATTGACCGCTAGAGGGGGGGGGGGTGAATAGCGTCGACTCGTTGCGTGATGGAATTCGATTGCGTTCGTCTCTACAAATTTCGTTAGCGCATAGCGGAATAATAATATAGCAATAATGAAATGGACAAACATGCAAACACACCAATACACAAGTATTTAATGTGGTTCGGAACCGAATGGTTCCTACTCCACGGATCGAGCTCTAAAGAGCTCTAGTGATGCTAATCACACACCACTAATAAAACACTCCTTCTCGACACAAGTCAGACGTGGAGAAACCTCGTACAAATGATTACAATAGTAATACTAAATACAACAAGCAAATACAAGTGGATACAACAAAAGAAATGCAAAGAAACTTTATAATCGATCTTTTGGAAGCTTGCTTGTTTGGTTGGTTGAGTGGCACTTGGAGACCCTGAATTACACTAGCAATTCGTCCCAAAAACTCTCAAAGAACCATGGTGAAATCCTCCTCCATGAGATCCATTTAAAGCTTCTGCCTGGGCTGGAAATCGCCGATCAGTCGACTGCTCTAGACCATCAGTTGATTGATGCCACTATTGTCGTGAGACAACGGCTAGATCCACGCTGGAAAAATCTAACGGATCCATCATCAATCGATTGATCATGACCATCAGTCGACTGATCGATCCTCCACTCGACTACTAACCCCAGTAGTCGAGTTAGACTCCATTCTGTGCCTGAAAAATCGAGCACCAGTCGACTGATCACACGATTAGTCGACTACTCGGCCAATCAATCGACTGTCCACCTCTGGCAGTCGACTGCTGGGATAATTCCCATAGTCAAACCCTATTTGACTCATACCAGTCGACTGCCATATGACACCAGTCGACTGACACACCTCAAACATGAGGTTTTAACCTCAACCATGAGGTTTAACCCAAGTATGGTTCCCCCATACTTGCTAGACCATCCTTAGCCTAAACCTAAGCCTTCTAGCACCTTTGTCAGTCTCGTGCCTCTCGGATCCCTCTAAGTCATCCATGACTTGTTCATCCATTGCGCTAGCCTTCAGGTGCTTCCATCGGCTATGTCATGCTAACGGTGTCTACATTGCCAAGGCACATTGGACTTACACTGCCAAGACTTCGCTTGGACTTTACGCCGCCAACCATTGGACTTATGCTGCCAAGACTCTCGCTTGGACTTTACGCCGCCAACCATTGGACTTATGCTGCCAAGACTCTCGCTTGGACTTTACGCCGTCAATATCAAACCCCTTGGACTTCTCAAATGCCAAGACTCAAGCTTGGACTTTCCCTTGCCAACCCACGTTGGACTTTCCATGTCAAGACCCATGCTTGGACTTTTCCCTGCCAAGACCCATGCTTGGACTTTACATGCCAAGTACTCAAGACTTGGACTTTCCATGACATGGTCAACTCCATTCAACCATCAAAATTCTCCTTGAGTCAAACTCGAGTCCGGTCAATCATGACCCGGGTTGATTGTGCCAACAATCTCCCCAAAACATTATCAGACATCAATGTCAAACATCGATGTCAAACTTCTATGTCAAACATCAAAACATCACTCGAGTCCGGTCAATCGTGACCTGGGCTGATTGCACCAACATAGTTGGGTTGCCGTCTCGTGTTCCTGCATCTTAAGGCTATATAATTTATTGAACAAGAGGTCTCTTTTACATACCTTTGCGTCGTCAGTTTCTTCGTATAGATCTATGAGCTTATTCCATAGGTCCTTTGCACTAATGAAGGGGCCAACGCAGTTGAGGTCCTCTTTGGATAACCCACACTGTAGAATTTGTGTAGCCTTTGCGTCGGCTTCCACTTGGCGCTTCATGGCATTTGTCCATTGATTGTAATCCAACGATTCACCATCTTCATTAGTAGGAAGTGTGATCCTGATTTGGATTATGATCCACATCTCTATTTGGGTTTTTAAAAAGCACTCCATCCGACCCTTCTAGTAATGGAAGTCATCTTCGTTGTAAAATGGAGGTCGGACGGTGCTGAACCCTTCGAGATGGGTCATTTAGAGAGAAAAGAAAACCTTGCAACGACAAAAACAACACAAGAGTGCCAAGACTTTCGTCTTGGATTAGTAGTGCGGGAGAAAGAAATTAAATGAGCCAAAAATTTACGAATCGAAAAGACACTTTGTGAAAAAGGAATTAAAATCTGAAACAAAAATCAAAACTAAGTGGTAGATCAGTGGTTGCACTAGATCGTAGTGCCTCCGCTCTGATACCACACTACAAAAAAAACAGAAATTTGGGACGAATTTAGCGACGAATTTTTAAAAAAAATTCGTTGCAAAAAAAATTTGCGACGAATTTAGCGACAAACATTTTTTGGTTGGGAATAAAGCGTCGCAAATATTAGCGACAAAAATAGCGACGAATTTTTGCGACGAATTTTAGCGACGAAAATTAGGGACGAATTTTAAAATTCGTCCCTAATTTTGTTGCAAAAGTTACCCCGATTTCCAAAATTGTTAGAGTCTGTCTAAATTTTGCGAAATTACAACGTTGCAAAATTGCGACAATTTGTAATTCGTTGCAAAAATTTCGACGAAATAAATTTTTCTCGGAAAATTTCGCAAGGAAATAAGGAATTCGTTGGTAAATTTTGAGCTTCCAAATTCCGCAAAATTTGTTGCAAAATATTTGCGACGAATTCGTTTTTCGTTGCAAATATTTGCGACGAAATAATTTTTGTTGCAAAGTTCGTCGCAAATTTCGTTGCAAAATTTGTCGCAGATTGGATTCGTTGCTAATTTCGTCGCAAACTTTGCGACGAATTCGTTTTTCGTTGCAAATATTTGCGACGAAATAATTTTTGTTGCAAAGTTCGTCGCAAATTTCGTTGCAAAATTTGTCTCGTTGGATTCGATTGCTAATTTCACCGCAATTTTTGCGACGATTCGTTTTCGTAAATATTTGCACGAAATAATTTTCGTTGGAAAATCTCCGCAAAATTCGTTGCAAAAGTTGTCGCAGATTGGATTCGTTGCTAATTGTCAAAATTTGCATTTAAATTTAAATTGCCGCACGCAAAGTTCGTCGCAGATTTATCGGGATTTAGCAACGAATTGATATATTTGTCGCTAAATTTGTCGCAAAATTAAAAAAAAATTGACAGATTTATTCCGTTTCGATATTCTATCGTATATACAAATGATCACACACACACAACAAAAAACAATAAGTTCTAATATCCAAATAAATACTTTCAATACAACCAAAACACACACATTCAATATAACAAAATAATAAGCAACATTCCAACAAAAGATATCCAAATAAAAAGTTATATCCTACTAAAATTCAAACATCAACATAGTTAATTATGATATCCAAATAACAATGTTTACAAAAGATCTAAACACATGAGGGAAAAAAGAAAATCTAGTAAGCAATCGCGCGCCGACATTCTTCTACCTGCATTAGAAAAGAAACAAACAGCAAAAAGTAACATACATTAAAAAAAACTATATATTAACGCGAAAATAAATATGCAAAGACTTACAATGATGTGCATTTTCAACCGCCATAAGGATTGACTTCATAGATCATTCTCTAAAGCAAAATAAAAAGAACTAATAAAAAATGTAAAAAATGAAGGAGTAACAAACTAAATAAACTAAATAATTTTAAAGGTACTAATTAAAAACATGCATACAATATCATCATCGTCGCCACCATCATCGTCTTGACTCGGAGGAATATGACTTGGACCAGAAGTAAATTGCTGAAACTGGCGCATAAGAAAGGCTTGTTGTCGTCGCATCTCTATCATTTCCTGATCCCTTTGTGAGTTTTGATGTTGTATTGCTAAAATTTGCGATCTCTTTCATGTATTATGCCCTTCAAATTGCTAACCTCCTCACCAAGTTGTGTATCCGTGTTGCCATCAGGTGGAGTAGAAGAAATAGATCTACGAGGAGCATTATGCGATGCCGCTTCAGAACCCATACCTAGTATCCTTCCCCCTTTGGATCCTCCACTCGCCTCAAGCCATAAATCCATATTATTACTAACAGATGGCTCAGATCCCTCAGTATCACCGTCATCTCCTGAAATTCTCTGAGATGAGGATAACTGATCATATCTCTCCTACACAAAATTAAAAATTTAATCAGAGCATTTACATAACTAACAGAATTAAAGTTATAAAGTAAGTTTAAAGATTATTTCAAACCTTAATAGCTCGAGCTCTATCTCCACTCCAAGTCTTATCTTTTTTTTGGAAAGTGCGAACGAAAGTATCTATAAATTCCGGCTCCTTTCCCAATTCCTTAGACTAAATATAAGAATGTTAGAAATAAAATAATTATCTGAAATAAATTTAAAAACTAATTGTAGAATTTAAAATTACCAATCTACGTGAATGCTCTCGATATTTATAGATCCGCCCGCATATGTTGCAGATAAGTCTCCAGAATTACAGGCTTGATTTAATTTATTCTGTTGACTTCTTTTTTTGCTCTCATCCGATTGCCAATAATTGGAGATTTTACTCCAATTTTCTGACGTGACACAGGCGGGTTTTTTTCCAGTAGATTTGGCATGACTCAATACATGCCGGATATGATCGCCACATTTTTTTTTAAAAATTCTTTTAATTTCTAAGTCTTGACTAGGGTCCCAAATAAATCTCCGCTGAGATGGAAAAAAAACAATTGATTATATAATCACTTATTTAATATATAAAATGAATCAATTATACCAAAACTCGCACCACCATAATTCTTTTGTAGGTCTGGCGTGCTCGTATGACAAAGAATCTCCTCTCAATAGTTATTCACGATTTTATTGATCTCATGAATAGCAGTAATTTTCAAACCTACGATCAAGTGAAAAAAATTTGAATAAATAATTAAGATATTTAAAAAATTTTAATACTTATATTACTTACGAATCTCCCATAGGAAATATATATGGTCGACTTTCGATGTTCTCAGTGGAGGAGTGTCTGGCGGGTACAGGTGAATCAGAATGGGAAGGCCGTGCCGGGGAATGAGATGGTACTGGCGGCTGATCATGTGAAGGTCCAGGAAGATCAGGAGGGCAAGTAGGTATAGTGCTGGCAGGCGGTGGATCACTCTGGCCACTGCTAGTACTCTGTCGTCTCACCACGCGTAAACTATCAACCAAAAACAAAATTAGAATAAAGAAAATAAAACTTTTATGCTTAATGAAGAACATGAAAAACTTACAATATGCATAATGAAGATATGATAAGCTACGATGATTTCACCACTGATAACCTATAAGAACAAATTATACAAAACATACAGAGACAAAAGATATAAATTTAACAATCAGACATTATATAAACATATAATTGAGCTAAGAAATTTTGTAAAATTATAGTTTAAAACAAAAATTATATATATAAAACTTACCCTAGACGCCAAATTTCAAAGTCCTCATTATCATCTTCCTCATCCTCATCAAGATCCTCATCCTCGGTCTCCTCCTCCTCTTCCTCCTCGTCCCCTCCTCCTCGCCCCCCTCCTCCTCTTCATCATTATCATCAATTTGATCCACGCTTATCACTACTCACTGGGATCTCGTAACGTTGGAATTATATATTCCTCGGTATGAAACATATTTGTAACTTTGTCTTGTTGATATGCAATGTCTTGCCAGCGCTCTTCAATTTTTTTCCGTGCTTTTGTTTTACAAACAGCCCACCATTCATTTTTGTCACGCCTCAAACTAGGATATGGAGCATAGAAAACTTGAATCGCTTGTTGTGCCAAAATAAATGGTTCATATCTCTTATAAAATCTTTTATGATTTACTTCAACCAAATTATCTGTGGATGCACTTCATCCACTGACGTCAAACCAAATGACACATAAATAAGATAACTCGCATCTACGGACCGGATAATCAATCTCTATAATTTCATCCAGCAAACCATAAAATTCATTGCTTGCACCTCCATCATTGGAAGACTGAACACATACTCCACTATTCATTGTACTCTTTCCATTTCCATATTCTTGAGTGTGGAAATTATATCCGTTTATGAAATATGCTGGCCAAGTGCGTACCATTGATTTTGGACCCCATGATAGATGGATTAGCAATTCTTGCTGAACGTGAGTTTGATTAGCATAAACCTATACTCAAATGAAAATGATATTTATTTAAAAGTTAAGATATGTCTAAACAAAAATGAGGTAATTAAAACTGCTTACATATGATTTGAACCAAGGTGCAAATTCCTGATCGCAGAAGTGATCAAAGTCACGTGTCGGGATTTCAGAGTATAAGTTTTGGAAAATCCTATAATAAAAAATTGTATTATAACACAAACAAATTAACACTTGACGAAGAAATAGGAAATATATACTAACTCGAAATATGGCGATACTTCTGGACAATTAAGTAAAACATATGTCCGCCGGCGCCATTCTTGATCGATTAAGTATCGTTGCTTACGGTCCACTTGGTCGACCAAGATAATTAAAAATTGAGAAAGAATTTAAATTGGGATCGACAGACCTTCATCATTCCTTCCGGATTTAGTCTTTTGGTGCGAACGTGAGGCTCAAAATAATATGATGCAAAAGTTGTTACTTCCTCCACAATATATGCATTCACAATAGAGGCTTCAACATGTGCCTTATTTTTCACCTTTTTCTTCAAATGATATAAGAATCTGATTGTAATATAACAAATTGTATTAGAAATGAATATATAAAAAAAATTAACATTTTTATGCAATATTAACTAAATATAGAATATGTGAATTATACCTTTCAAAATTATAAATCAATAGATAATGAAATGGTCCTCCAACTTTGGCCTCATACGGCAAGTGAACCAAAAGATGTTCTATTAATCAAAAATGCAGCGGAAAAATCCTTTCTAAATTGCACAAAATAATTGGAATGTCTCTCTAACTTCTCCATGTGTGAATATCCCAAAGCTTGAGCATATATCATGAAGAAAAATACTTAACTCGTAATGGCACCCTGAGACAAAATTAGGTAAGAGTTCTTTAAAGGCAATAGAATAAGTCTTTCCATGAATATATGGCAATCATGGCTTTTCAAACCCATCAATTTGCATTCCTTCATATCGACACATCTCCCAAGATTAGAAACATAGCCATCGAAATCTCAATGACTTCAACCATTCACAAACAACACGCTCTGTTCCTTATTCAATGTATAAATCGCCTTTGGTTTTTGGTCCTCTACTATTTTCATCAACATCAAGGTGGGTCGTTTTGCAAATGAGTCGATATCTTTTCTTGCATTCAGATTATCTTTTGTTTTTCCTGATATCCATCACTTGTATTTATCGATTATCAAAAACATTCTTCTCAATATGCATAACATCGAGATTATGATGAATCAAATTACTAAACCAATACGGTAACTCCCAAAATATACTTCGTTTGGTCCATTTATGGTTGCTTCCATATCCATAAGTTGTATCGTGGCTCTTCTATAACAGATGGAAAGTGAAGAACTCGCCAAATATCTTGGCCTCACATCTCAATGGCGGAGGTGTTCTTTCAATTCGATTCCTAGTGAATTCATCTTTATTCCTTCAAATTATGATTTAGTGGTAAAATTATGCGTGACAATCAAAATAACTTCGGCTTCTTACCATGCTTCAATCTAATCGACTTTGATCTCTCCATACATATTGGGCATCCTAAGATCCTCGCAGATCCAACCCGATAGCATACCATAAGCAGGAAAGTCATTAATGGTCCAAAGAAGAGCCTTCATTACAAACATCCGATTAGTATGAACGTCGTATGTAGGAAAACCTTCATCCCATAGTTGTTTTAGCTCGCAATCAATGGTTGCATATAAACATCTATTAACTTCGATTTTTTTGGGCAGCACAACCAATGTTAAAAACATATACGGTGTTTTCATGCACATCCCAGCGGAAGATTATACGGAGTTAATATAATCGCCAACAAGAATAGTGTCTTCTGATTTACCAAATGGAGCAAATCCACAAGACCTGAGACCTAACCTAATATTTCGAGTCTCCTTCGCAAAATCAGGATATGTTCTATCAAAATTTTTCCACGCCTCTGCATCGATGGATGACACATTAGTCCTCTTACATTCGATGATTTGCATGCCAAGTCATGTGTTCATTGTCTTCGATGCATAAAGCCTTTGTAACCTAGGAGTTAAAGGCAAATAAAACAATGACTATATGATTTACGTCGTTGCCTCCTACTAGTGCTCTTGTACCTATCTTGATTACAATTTACAAACATTCACATCTCGCATCATCTCCCAATATAACATACAACTATCTCTCGCACACATCAATTCTTTCCACTAGAGACCTAATTCTTTCATTTTTTACATCTGCATAAATCATCAAGATATTATCAATACAAGCAATGCCTCTTCAAAAGCTTGAACAAAATTATTAAAACACTCTTGGAGACACATTGTGCTCGCCTTGACATTCAACATTCTTGCGGTGAACGATAGTTTAGTGTGAGTCTCACATCCAAATTTATAAAGGTGCATCCGCAGACTCAACACCTCCACGAAATTTGAGATATGCTTCATTATTCATATTCTCGACCGATATCTCACGTGCACCTCTTCCAAGGGTGATGCGTTAGTAAACATTTGCTCAACTATTGGAGGACAACTTGAAGTTGCACCTTGTGATTGGGGAATCAAATTGCCCGCTACATCATATATCATCCTCCGATATGGATTTAATTGATTATAATCACTTTGATCCCTAGAGACTTGTGTGTTGTGTCTATCATAGACTTCATCGATATAAATGGTTCACCATGACATGTCGATTATAGTAATGCAACGAATCCAAACCTACAGAGATGCTCAAACTTTGCTAGCGGTAAAAATCTACCATTGTGACACTTTACGCGGACACCTTATCCGATTACCATCCATAAACTCAACATTACTAGCTAAATTTAAAAACTCTTGCAACCCACTCATAAATTCATTTAAACCCCGACGCTGTAAATTCCTATTATACATCCAACTCCTTTCACGTGCATTTTGTCTGCTTTCAATCAATTATATTAATATAAACCATATCACTCTAATACCATTCTAGATCAACACAAAATTAACAATAATATAAATTTCAATTTAAAAATTAATACCGATTTAAGAAAATTTAAATATTATACCACGACGGTAAGTCTCCGGCGCCAGGAGGCACCGGGGTGGAGGCTGCCGGCAGGAGGCATGGCAAGGCGGCCCGGCAGGAGGCGGCTACCGGGGGAGCGGCAGGAGGCACGAAGGCAACGCCTGAGGTCGGGCAGGAGGCGGTCTGTGGAGGCGGGTGCCAGGAGGCGCCGAAGGCACGCCGAGGTCAAGGTGGTGGAGGCGGCCACCGGGCAGGAGGCGTGTGCCGGCAGGAGGCGGGCCGAAGGCAATGCCGGCCGGCAGGAGGCGCGGAAGGCGGCGGCTGTCACCGGCAGGAGGCGGCGCGGCGCACGGCAGGGAGGCGGGCGCCGGAGGCTGGCAGGGAGGCGGGCGCCGGCGGCTGGCAGGGAGGCAGCCGGCGACGGCGAGGCGGCCGGAAGGCGGGCTCGCGGCCGCTGGGGGGCACGCGCCGGACGAGGGCGCGCCGGCGAGCTTGCGGCCGCCGGCTCGTGGCGGCGGTGGGGGCGCGGCCGGTCACTCATGGCGCTGGGGTCGCGCCGGACGAGAGGGCGGCGGCGGATCGCCGGCGCCGGCGCACGGCGGACTGGTGCGGCGGCGCTGCCGACGAAGGATATGGCGGCTCGCGCGGCGCGGCGGCGGGCGGCGCGGCAATGGTGTGCCGGCGGATCGGTATGGGGCCGGACGCCGGGTCGTGGCCGGAAGGCGTGCAGGCGCGAGCGGCAGCGGCGGCGGCGGATAGGGTCGGGCGCGAGGGGAAGAAAAAAAAATTAGGGCAGCGATAACTTAAACAGATTTAGCAACGAATCCACGGATTCGTTGCAAACAAATTGCAACGAATCCGGGATTCGTTGCAAAATTGCAACGAATCCACGGATTCGTTGCAATTTGGAAATTAAAATAAAAATTTTAAACTTTTTAAATTTTTCCAACGAATCGAGAATTCGTTGAAAAAATTTCCAACGAATCAAGAAATCGTTGGAAAAATTTCCAACGAATCCTGAATTTGTTGCAAATTATTTTTCCAACAAATAACAAGATTCGTTGCAAAATTAATATTACAATTTTAAAAAGTTTATTTTTTTTTTTAATTTGCAACGAATCCAGGATTCGTTGCAAATATTTCCAACGAATCCTTTTTTCGTTGCAAATATTTCCAACGAATCCAAGATTCGTTGCAAATATTTGCAACGAAAAATGGATTCGTTGGAAATATTTGCAACGAATACATTTTCGTCGCTAATTTGCGACAAATCAGAAAATTCGTCGCTAAATTGGTTGCAGATTTCCAACGAAAATAATTCGTTGCCAAAATTCGTCGCTAAAAAACAGTTTTTTTGTAGTGCCAATTGTTGGATCGGAGAAAGTGCTAGAGGGGGTGAATAGCTCAAGACAAACTTTCATTTTGTTCGATATAAAACAATATGTAGAGTAGAAATGGAGCCGAAAGTAAATTGACATAAATTGTTTTTTATTTGGTTCACAGCCTACTGGTTGCTAATCCAAGGCCCTAGCGGTCCTAGACCGCGTACGAAGGACAAATCACTAAAACTCTCCTCCTCGTTGGAAGTAGGAGATGACGAGTACAAAATATGAAAAGCTCGAGGAAGAGAGACAATCTCTCTCTCCTCGTTACGATAAAAACCTTGAAAAGAAAGATAATTACAATAATTTAGACAATAAGATTAAGGTGATCTGATACCGACGACTCGAAGATTGGAGGTCGAGCTTGTGTCGTCGGCATTTCGGCATCGCTTTGGCATCGTATGATCGTCGTAGAGCAGTGGCATCGTCGAGGCTTTTTGGAGAGCTTGAATTGATGAAAATGGTGAAGAATAATCCTTCTTTTATAGCCTTTGAGAACCCAAAATGTTGAGCTCAAGTTTTATCACCAAAGGCCACCTCACCCTAAGATAAGGGGATGAAGTTTGACTCTCCTCGAAGCTGAAATTTGAATGACAGTCGACTGTTCATCCTTCAACAATTGACTGATTGAAGCATCAGTCGACTGATATAAGTCATCAGTCGACTATTGGCTAGGGTTCTCGACTGCACCAAAGAGTTATCTTGAAATAACAACAATATAAGTGAATTCGACGGTCACTTACTGTCTGATCTCGACCTAGACCTTCCATGGGAAGTCTTAGTAGGATCGACGCCTAAGGACTTCCTCGTACAGAGGACCCGACCTTGCATTCACTCACACACACGAGCTTACCTTACGTCCTTGTGACTTATAGTTTTTCTTCACGTCTCCACCTGGGTTCTTCGGCTCCCTCCGAAGTTCTCCCAGTGTTGCCCGACCACCATGGTTTCTCAACATGAGATTCTCCGGGTGTTGCCGACCTTCATCTTAACTCAATATTCCTGCACACTTGGTTCAACTCGTTAGACAACAATATGACCTTAGCTTTGGGTCTTTTGCCATAATCAAAACTTAGGTTCGATTATCTGGTACCTATTGCACCAACACGGAAAAGACATAGTAGAGAAGAATGTGCAACTGTTGTTGCTCTGCCTAGATCTAGAGGACCTATGATAGGGTTTAATTCTAATGATTTAGAGGGAGTAATGACCCCTCATACAGATGTCTTGGTCATTCAAGCCCTTATTGTCAATTTTGATGTAGGAAGAGTTTTTGTTAACCCGGGTAGTTTAGTGGATATCCTGTACTGGTCAACCTTAGAGCAAATGGGAGTTAACATCACTGATTTACAGCCGATTGGAACTTCTTTGTTTGGGTTTTCTTGTCATGAGGTGCAACCAATGGGTCAAATCAAGCTACCTTTATCCTTAGGAGAGGAGCCAAGAAGGAAGACGGTGCTTATTAATTTTACAGTAGTTGACATGCCTTCTTCTTATAATGCTATCCTAGGCAGACCAGTCCTAAGCAGTCTACAGGCAGTAACTTCTCCTTATCATCAAAAAATTAAGTTCCTTGTTGGATGTGAAGTAGGAGAAGTTAAGGGTGATCAACAGCTTTCACGGAGATGTTATGTGATGCTATCCGGACGGGACAGAAAGGAAAGTTTGTTAGTAAGTCTTTGAAGAAATCTAAGTATGGAGTTACAATGTGTATCATTCAAAAGGGGGGTGCTGAAGAAATTGTAGGGGATCGTTTGAACGCTAGAGGGGGGGGTGAATAGCATCGTGCTATACGTCGATGGAAATCGTTTGCGTGTTTGTCTATAATTTTCGTCAGCGTAGTGGAAACAAAGATAATAAAACAATAATGAAAACAAAAACACACAAACACAAGGATACAACGTGGTTCGGAACCGAACGTTTCATACTCCACGAATCGAGCTCTAAAGAGCTCTAGTGATGCCAATGCAATCACTAACCACAAATACTCCTTCTCGACACAAGCCGGAGGTGAAGAAACCTCTTACAAACTATTCTTACAACAATAAGAAATAGATACAAGAAATTACAACAATGAAATACAATGCAAGTAAAGAAAACTACTTTACAATTGCTCTTTGAATGCTTGATCGCTTGGTTGCTTGAAAAGAACTTGGAAACCCTGATTTGCAGTAGCAAATCGCCCCAAATGCCCTCAAGAACCAGTTGGCTTTTTCTCCTCCATGAGCTCCATTTATATCTTCTACATGTGCTGGAAAAAGCCAATCAGTCGACTAGTCGGGATCATCAGTCGACTGATGTCACTGTTGTTGTGAGACAACGACTAGATCCACCCTAGAAAAATCCAATGGATCCATCATCAGTCGACTGATCATGATCATTAGTCGACTGGTCAAGCCTCCACTCGACTGTCGGCCGCAACAGTTGAGTGAGACCCTATTCTGTGGCCGAAACATCGAGCATCAGTCGACTGCCCATCTCTGGCAGTCAACTGCTAGGCCACTTCCCGCAGTCAAGCCCTAGTTGACTCTTTCCAGTCAACTGCCACACGACACCAGACGACTGACACACCTCAAACATGAGATTTTAGCCCAAGTATGGTTCCCCCATACTTGCTAAACCATCCTTAGCCTAGACCTAAGCCTTCTAGCCACCTCCATCAGCCTCATGCCTCTCGGATCCCTCCAAGTCATCCATGACTTGTTCATCCATCGCGCTAGCCTTCCGGTGCTTCCATCGGCTATGTCATGCTAACGGTGTCTACACTGCCAAGACACATTGGACTTACGCCGTCAAGACTCTGCTTGGACTTTACTCCGCCAACCATTGGACTTATGCTACCAAGACTTCACCATTGGACTTTACTCCGCCAATATCAAATCCCTTGGACTTCTCAAATGCCAAGACTCAAGCTTGGACTTTTCCTTGCCAACCCATGTTGGACTTTCCATGCCAAGACCCATGCTTGGACTTTCCATGCCAAGTATTCATAACTTGGACTTTACTTTGCCAAGACCTATGCTTAGACTTTACATTGCCAAGACTCATGCTTGGACTTTCCCAAATGCCAAGTGTCCCACTTGGACTTTCCATGCCAAATACCTAAGACTTGGACTTTACTTTGCCAAGACCCATGCTTGGACTTTACATTGCCAAGACCCATGCTTGGACTTTCCCAAATGTCAAGTGTCTCACTTGGACTTTCCATGCCAAGTACCTAAGACTTGGACTTTCCCATGACAATTACATTGTCATATGTTTTTGTCGAACATCAAAACATCTCTCGAGCCAAGCTCGAGTCCTGGTCAATCGTGACCTGGGTCGATTGCACCAACAGAAATAGGAGAGTTTGATAAAGAATCAATCATGTTAGGTGATAAGTGTACTGAACATACTACATTTATAGCCCGGGACCTTCCTTTGCAGCTTAAACCAGAGTTAATACAATATCTTATCAAGAATTTTGATATTTTTGCATGGTCTCCACATGATTTATCGGGAATTGATCCTACTGTTATGGAGCATAAATTGTATATCTTATCTACTGTAATTCCTGTGAAACAGAAGCGTCGACACTTTGGAGCTGGGAAGGATGCTATTATTAAAGAGGAAGCAGGTAAATTGCTGAAGGTTGGGCATATTAGAGAAATACAATATCCAACTTGGTTATCTAATGTGGTGCTAGTACCTAAGCCATCAAGAAAATGGAGAATGTGTGTGAACTTCAGAGACCTTAACAAAGCTTGTCCTAAGAATTGTTATCCTTTGCCCCGCATTGATCAGTTGGTAGATTCCACTGTTGGGCATCAGTTCATATCAATGATGGACGCTTATCAAGGGTATCACCAAATACCGTTAGCTTTAGAAGATAAGAATAAAGTCAGTTTTATTACTGCAGAAGGGACTTTTTGTTATGTGGTTATGCCTTTTGGATTGAAAAATGTCGGGGCTACTTACTAGAGGTTAATGGATAAAATTTTTTAAAAACAGTTGGGGAGGAATATGGAGGTATATGTAGATGATATTTTGGTTAAAACTTTACATCCCGAGCAGTTAATATCTGATTTAGAGGAAGCTTTCGGTACTTTGCGTAAATATAAATGAAGTTAAATCCAGAGAAGTGTGTATTTAGGGTTACTCAGGGCCGTTTCTTGGGATATGTGATTACTGAACAGGGTATAAAAGCTAATCCTATTAAGATCGAGGCTATTCAACAAATGCAACCCCCAAAAAATTTGAAGGAAGTACAGAGGTTATTGGGCAGGATTTCTGCTTTATCTAGATTCATATCTTGATCGACAGATAAGAGTCTTCCTTTCTTTAAAATATTAAAGAGAGCTACACGGTTTCAATGGGATGAACATTGTGATAAACTTTTCAATCTCTAAAAGAATACTTGGTGAAGCCACCTTTCTTAGCTAAACCTCAGCCTGGAGAAATGTTATGGGTATATTTAGCTCTTTCTAAAGTTGTTGTGAGCTCGGTATTGGTTAGAGAAGACAAGGGTAAGCAACATCCAATCTATTATATCAATTATCTGTTGAAGGGACCTGAAATTCGTTATATTAATCTAGAAAAGTTAACTTGGGGTCTGGTTTTAACTGCTCGAAGACTACAACCCTATTTTCTATCGCATCTCTTGGTGGTACTCACTGATACTCCTCTGGGTAGAATACTTACTCATCCAGAGGATACAAGAAAGCTTATCAAATGGGCTACTGAACTTAGTGAATACAACATCACTTATCAGCCTCATATCTCTATTAAAGCGTAAGCCTTAGCTGATTTTTTAGTGGAGACTGTGCACAAGGAAGGATCTGAGCCTTGGACTATATATGCAGATGGGTCTTCTAAGAAAGAGGATTGTGGAGTAGGGGTAATTTTGAGTTTACCACAAGGAGAGGAGGTTAAGTTGACAGTTAGGTTACATTTTAGAGCTTCTAATAACGAGGTTGAATATGAAGCTTTACTTATAGCTTTACAGGCTGCTAAAAATATAGGAGTCGAACGGGTGATTGTGCATATGAATTCTCAATTAGTGGTGCAACAGACTAGGGGTGGGTTCGAGGTTAAAGATGATAAATGTCGAAGTTACTGTGAAATGATAGAAAAGGCTAAAGAAGATTTTTCAGAAGTGTTGATAAAGAAAATAACTAGGGAAGAAAATTAGAAGGCTGATGAATTGGCTCAATTGGCTAGCTCATTGAGGAATTGGAATACTCCTGAAATAATCGCGCAGGTTGAGTTGTTACCCCATAATGGAAAATCGGGAGAAGTAATAGAATATGATTGGAGAAAAGAGTTGGTTTCTTTCTTTAAGGACAAGAAGGTGCTAAATGACTTTGTAAAGGCTCAACAATTTCGGCAGTGAGTAGCTCATTTTTGTATGATAAAAGGAGTTTTGTATAAAAAAAACTTGTGCTGGCCCTCTATTGCGATGCTTAGGAAAGGCGGAGGCAAGTTATGTTCTAAAGGAAGTACATGAAGGAGCTTGTGGCAGTCATATAGGGGGGTGGGCATTGACTCGAAAGGTATTGTTAGCTGGATATTTTTGGCCCACTTTGATGAAGGACTCTATACAGTTGGTACAACACTATGAGAGTTGTCAGAAGCATCACAATTGGCATCATCAACTGACTGAATATATGAAGGTAGTGGTGGAAGCTTGTCTATTTGATCGATGGGGTATGGATATCGTAGGACCATTCCCGGTTGGGACCAGTCAAAAGAAGTTTTTTTTTGTGGCTATTGATTATTTTTCTAAGTGGGTAGAAGTTAAACCCTTAGCCCGTATCACTGAGCAAATGGTGCTGAAGTTTTTGTGGAAAAATATTGTATGTCATTTTGGTATTCCTAGAAGGATGATATCTGATAATGGTCGACAATTTTAGGGTAAAAAGTTAGCAAAATGGTGTCAAGACTTCAAAATTGAGCAAGTGTTCACATATGTGGCTTATCCTTAAAGTAATGAGCAAGCTGAGGTGACTAATAGAGAACTGGTGTATGGGTTAAAAACTAAGTTAGAGCATGTAGGGGGTAGTTGGGTGGAGGAGTTACCTAGCATATTATGGTCTTTCCGAACCACTTCTAGGAGAGCTATGGGGGCTACTCCCTTTAGTATGGTGTATGGTTCAGAAGTTGTGCTACCTGTAGAAGTTGGAGTGGAGTCCACCCGGGTAATGAGTTATTTCCCGAGCGATAACAGTGCGACTCGAAGTATGGAATTTGACTTGATTCAAGAGAAGAGGGATGCTGCTGTGTATAATGTTGAAAGATATAGATCATAGGTAATTAAGTCTAATAAAAAGGTAGTGTCTCGTTCTTTTCAGGTGGGAGACCTAGTACTAAGGAAGGTATTGCCTGAGGGATCTAAAAGCAAGCTGGGACCCAAGTGGGAAGGACCTTTTCAGGTGGAGAGCCGAGCGAGAATATGGGTTTATTATTTGAAGGATGCTCAAGGAAGATTTTTATCACAACCCTGGAATGTATATCATTTACAATCTTATTTTAGTGGATGAAATATTGTAAAATCTATATTTTTTTTTGTTAAGAATAGTCATTAATAATAATTTCTTTTTGGAAGTTTGTGGTATTTTTGGAAGGAGCTATGCGGTTGGCTTTTTAAATTTACCAACTGGTGAGGAAAAGGCGATAAGATTTTAGCTTTTTCTGAATGTATCCACTTGCTTCGTCAATGACTTCAGAGAATTCATGGTTATTTGTTCTTATACAATGTTTGCAACTGGTGAGAATTCTGAGTTGTTTGCAAATAAATGGATGCCCTTACACAATGTTAAATCATATAGTTATTACGGTAGTTTAGACATTCCACGAGGATGATTTTTAAAATTTCTTTGTCATTATGCATGGAAAAAGAAAGGTACATGATTCTTCATAAAAGTTAAATGGAAATACAGTTGGGAACATCTTTATTTGCAAAAAACTAAAGGGGAGAAGAATTTGTAGAGGAGTCTCCCATGATCATCACGAAAATATCTTCTCCTTGGAAAGTTGGTGGAGTTGCTAGCTGAGGGTCAGCTGGAGGAGGAGGAGCTAGTTGGGGTTGTTGTGGGGGTGCTAGAGGGCGCCATAAATGGTTGCCGAAGGAAGGAAAGGGAGAGCGGAAGGGTCCCGTGAGGGGCAGGGGGTGATACACAGAAGTTGTTGTAGATTGAGTCTCTGAGTTGACGGTGGAGTTTGTATCAGAGCTTATGAGAATAGGTTGGGATGGAGAAGCCATGAAAGAAGGAGAGTAGGGATAAAGGAATATAGGGAGTTCAGTTTTATAGAAGGAAAGAGGGGGAAAACGAAGGGGTAAATATAAATTCCCAAGGAGTGGAATTGGTACCGAGGGGTTTTTAAGTAAGGAGGGTGAGAAATCATTTTAATGAGCTGGGTGGTAGTGGTCAGGGAGAGAAGGGTTGTTTTTGAAAAAAAAAAATGTTTGAACGATAGCTTATTCCCCGAGCGATAATCATATGAACAGAATGTAAATCATTGGTGCCCTTGTTTCAAAAGATAAAACATTATGAAACACATATTTTGTTTTCAGAAAAAATGGGTAATAAAGACATGTTGAGCATTATATTGCAAGTATGATGAAAAATACAAGTTACATTTTTTCATCAATCTAGGGAATGAAAAAGATAGTAAATCGGAGGAAGTTCAGTCAATGGTATTGCCTATGTCTAAAAAATTAGTAGAGTGTCTTGGAGGAGGATAACTAGCTGCCTTGAATTGATCGATACAGTCTTGGAAGCCCCAGTGAAAATGTTTGGAGGGCATCGCTCATTACTTCTTTCTGCACATATGCTATCTGGTGTGCATATGCGAAAAATACTTCATTACATGAATTAACTGATAGTTTATATGGGGTAGGAGGGGTATTTCTTGTAAAGGGAGTAGTAGATCTGTACAGGGCAGTACAAAATGATGCAAAAATGAATATAGTTTAATAGATTTTCCATTGATTGAAGGGAATGTTCAAATACAGATAAGTATGGCATATGGTAGATATTCATATGAAGTTGTTACAGGTATCAATCTTAATAATTACTGCTCGAAATCAATTTCCGAGTCAGTGTTAAATGCCTCTTGAGAAAATTTTTTATAAGCTTCTTTGATGTTTAGCTAGTGGTTGGGCAGGCCAGGTATAAAATACTTCTTTTCATTGGTTGACTGCAGAGCACCCTCAAACCCTCTCTGGAAATATCTGTTGCACTTTTTGGCTACTCTGGTTAAAATGTTAGTTTGTTTGGTGGCCCATCTTTCAGCCTCCTTCTCTTTTAATTGGGACAATTCTTGATTCAGTTGGTTGGCTCTGATAGTCTGTTCATGGGCAGTGTTGGCTAGCATATGGAAATGTTGCTTTAATACGTTAAATTGAAAGTGGAATTCATCCAGGCTGAGGAGGGTAGTTTCTTTGAGGGCGAGATGAGCATCTATGAGATCCTCCATGGGTTGGAAGCATTCGCTTGCTTGAAGGTGCCGATAACATGCTTGTTGTTTTTGTTTGGCAAGTTTAGATTATTGGACGGATATGATTTTCTTTGATTCTTTAACCTGCTCTTGTAGTCATCTTATTTGTGCATATTTAAGGTAGAGGTCTGTCTTTTCTGCTTGAATACATGCTCGGTTGGTAGAGAAAGATTCAACTTGAAGTTGTAGCCATTGTACTTTTTGTTGAAGTTCATTTTCTTTGGCCGCTCGATCGGGAGAAGTGGGGAAGTCAGTTTGTATACTCGTATTGTTTGTGATTTCTTCGGAATCAATCTGTATGCCTTTAGAGGATGCGAAGGGTGGGTATGGTTGAAAATGGTAGCGACTCTATGGAGGAGGTGGAGGGCTTGCAGAATTGACCCTGATACTCATTGTACCACTGTTTAAAAGACTGAAGTTTTAAGGTACTTTGAAAATGAGAGAATAAATAGGTAAGATAAGTTCCTGGCATGTGAAATTAAGACATTAAGTAAGAAACTTATCATCCGAAGGCTTCCCTGTAGTTCTTGGAAAATTGGTGGAATATTAGAGGAAGAAAGGAAAGAAGCAGTTTGCGGGAATAAGGAAGTTATGGTTGGAAAATTGGTGGAATATTAGAGGAGCGATGGGAGGAGGAGTAGGGAAAGCTGAAGTAGGAGGTATGGGTATGATAGGAAGGGAAGAAAGGAGGTGACTGGGATAAGTGTCGGACATGGCTTGCTCCAACAGGTCTAGGGGTGAGGATACGGTGAATTCTGGTATGGGGGGACTGGATGGAGGTAGGGGTTGTTGTTGTCTAGAAGGAAATAGAGAGGCTAGGGGAAGGCCATCTGCGGGGGAAGAGGGGGATGATGAAGAAGAAAGTTCAATAGGATCGGTGGTAGTGTCGAGAGGGGGGCTATGGATAGGAGAGTCAGAAGGGGGGAGAGGTTCGTAGGAAGGAATGATGGGAGTAGGATCTGGAGCAAAGGATGAGGTTATGAGGGGAATTGGTTCTGTGTAGAGAGGAAGAAGGGGGACATTAATGAAGGTAATGGAAGGCTGGTCTGGTTCGGTAATAGTTATGATTGGGACTTGCGCGAGTTCAGAAGGGACCTGTGACAAAGAACTGTAAGTAATGCTGGTAGATATTGTATCAAGGAATTTATTATAAGTAGTAAAAGCTAGGTAGGGGTTAGTTACTAAGGTAAGTGGTTCGGGGATGGATGAGGATGTAGTGATTTCTGATCTTTTCCTCTTTCTCTGTTGCTTAGCCAAAGTCCTAGCAATGGTTATACTCATCATGTCTTCTACAAAACAGAATTTGTTAAGTATTGATAAGTAACTTCGATAGATATGTAGGATTTGATATGTGTGTTGGATCTTTGTAATGGCTAGAGGGGGGGGGGGTGATTAGCCTTTCTTAGTTTCTACAAATACGTTAGCGGAAGCAATACAAATTCAAATAGAAATAAGATTGAGAAACAAGAAAACACCACTAACACTCGATGTACGTGGTTCGGAGATGACGCTCCTACTCCACGGTAATCCGTAAGGTGGATTAGCCCTAGCAAGCTTCACTAAATCCTCCTTTGGATGAACCAAGGTGGAGAAATCTTGTCTTACAATGCACTCCTCTTCTTTACAATGATGGAAGATGAAAACTAGAGAAGAGGAGGTTTAGAATCACAAAAACACTTGGAGAAAGCTTGGTGAGCACGAGAGTGTAGTTAGGAGTAAGAGCATTAACTCCACCAAGCTCCCCAAGGCCCCTTCTTATAGAAGAAGGGTTGTTTTTCCCGTTGGGCTTCGATCAGTCGACTGATGCTTACCATCAGTCAACTGCCGCCGAAGCTTAACGACTTCTGACAGAGGCGATCCACGGGGATTCGCAGCCGTCATTTCCAATGGGAGGCCTATCAGTCGGCTGATGAAGCAATCAGTCGAGTGATCGCGGTGAGGAGTCGAGTGAGACTCCATTCTGTGCTCATTTTCGACTTGATCACCGACCGCTCGATCGGCGAATCGATCGATCCTCATCACGACCGTCGATCTCGTCAGTCGACTGATAGTCAGGTTTTCAGCCTGACTCAGTCGAGCACCTTATCAGATACTAGTCAAGTATGAATAATTCATACTTGAATTGACTCCCTAGACCTAGACTTGACCTTCTAACTCTTCCTTCAGCCTTGCATTCGCCTTCAAGAGTTTCCTTCGGCCTCGTCATGTCTTGGGTTGCCAAATGCTTGGACTTTACACCGCCAAGACTACAAGCTTGGACTTATGCTGCCAAGACTTTACTTTGGACTTCCTTTGCTAAGGTTCGCTTGGACTTTACGCTGCCAAGACTACAAGCTTGGTCTTACGCTGCCAAGTCCATCCGTTAGACTTCCTTTGCCAAGGTTCACTTGGACTTTACGCTGCCAAGACTACAAGCTTGGTCTTACGCTGTCAAGTCCGTCCCTTGGACTTCCCTTGCCAAGATCATACTTGGACTTCTCTTTTACCAAGTCTTCATACTTGGATTTCCCTGTCACTTAAACATGTTCACAATTAGATCACAAAGCATTGCCTAACTTAGATGATTATCCAAACATCAAAACATATAAATGCTTGAGGCATTGTTGCACCAACAATCTCCCCCTTTTTGATGTTTGGCAATCATTTAAGTTAGGTCTTTAAAACATGCACATAAACATATTTCAATATGAATTCTAATTTAAACATTCCTTCTCCCTCTTTGACATACACCAAAAAGAGAAGGATTCAGAAATTTCATGAAGGAATTAAAGTTGTTGTATCTTGGACTAAGGTATAAGATTGATATTAAGCTCCCCCTTAATCCAAGATATGCTTTATAATGTGTGAATAACATTTGAAGCAAAGCATAACAAAAGTTCGAAAGTTAAGTCCTAACTTTGCACCAACAATGTAAGTTTGGGGATGAAAAGATATATATTATGAAACTCCCCCTAAAACATTGCATAGAACAGTCCTAAAACTTATTTAAACTGAAGATTATCATACCATAGTTTTAGAACATTCCAAGATACACTTAAGTGCAAGAAATAGAGGCTTTTATCAGAAAATGCAGCGTATCAGTCGACTGGTTACTGAAGCAGTCGACTGCTATGCCTGAAATCCGAATTTTAGCCTTTTTAGCCCAACTTCAGAAATGCATCAGAAAATCTAGAAATCGCGAAAAATTATGAAATTTGGCGTACACATTTCTAGAATCATTATCTATCAAGGAAAAATAATTTGAAAAATGTATGTTTTCCAGATTTCAAGATTGATACAAACTTGGAAACTAACAAAAGTTCTAAAAAGTTTACAAACTTTGTATCACTTTTGGCTTCCACTTGAAAACTGTTTTTCAAAATATGATGAACATAGTTTAAAATATATATGATTTGGAATTTCCAACCATGTTCTAAGAGCTATGTATTCATTACTTGAATACAAGCCTTCCCAATGATTGGTCCATGAGGTATTCATGTCTCTAGGTGTGTCATTGGCTCAGTAATGCATCATAACAAGCATGATGAGCCAAGTACACCTTCCCTATCATCTCACATGTTCCTAAGTGTCTCAATACAAAAATCAAGGTTTCTTAAGGCTTTTTGTGAGATGCATCAAGGTATAAGGCTAACATATAAATATGGGATCATGCAAACCTAGAATTTTACTCTACAAAGCACATACCAAGCTCTCTCCTTAATGATGAAAATTCGGTTTCGGGAAGAGTTTTGGTGAAGATATCGGCAAGTTTGGACTTAGATTCTATATAATTAAGTTTAACGTCCCCTCTTGCCACATGATCTCTTATGAAGTGATGTTTCACTTCAATGTGCTTGGTCCTAGAGTGATGTACCGAATTTTTGGTCAAGTTGATGGTACTCACATTGTCACAATAAACTTTAATGTTAGAGTAGTGTAGCTCATAGTCCTCAAGAGTATGTCTCATCCAAAGTAATTGAGCTACACAACCACCCATAGCCACATATTCGGCTTTGGTGGTTGATAAAGCAACACAATGTTGCTTCCTACTACTCCAACTAACTAAGGAGGACCCAAGAAATTGGCATCCACCACTAGCACTCTTCCTATCCAATTTGCAACCGACATAATCGGAATCGGTATAACCAAACAACTCAAAGGACCTAGTCCTAGGATACCAAAGTCCTACATTTTGGGTGCCTTTAATATATCTTAAAATTCTCTTAACGGCTACTAAATGTGATTCTCTGGCACAAGATTGGTATCTTGCACACATACCAACCGCAAATAAGATATCGGGTCTACTAGCGGTTAGATATAGTAGGCTACCAATCATACTCCTATAAAGTTTAAGATCAATTGATTTACCATCATTATCACTATCTATTCTAGTGCTAGTGGTCATAGGAGTGGTTACAATTTTGGCATTTTCCAAACCAAATTTTTTAATCATTTCATTTGCATACTTGGTTTGATAAATATGAATCCCTTCATTGGTTTGTTTGACTTGTAACCCTAGGAAAAAGTTAAGCTCTCCAACTAAACTCATTTCAAATTCATTCTCCATGTTTTTTATGAAGTCTTGAAGAAGATCATCATTTGTTGACCCAAAAATAATGTCATCAACATATACTTGGGCTATAAAGATATCCTTTAATGTTGACTTTATAAACAAGGTTTGATCTACTTGGCCCCTTCTAAAATCCTTAGAAATTAAGAAAGATGACAATCTTTCATACCATGCCCGGGGAGCTTGTTTTAACCCATATAACGCTTTCCTAAGCTTATATACGTGGTTTGAATAATCTATGTTCTCAAACCCGGGTGGTTGTTCTACATATACTTCTTTCTTAATATAACCATTTAGGAATGCTGATTTAACATCCATTTGATAAAGTTTAAATCCCATATATGAAGCATACCCTAAGAGAATTTTAATAGATTCTAACCTAGCCACCGGAGCATAAGTCTCATCATAGTCAAGCCCCTTAACTTGATTGAATCCCCTAGCAACCAACCTAGCTTTATTTCTAGTGATATTTCCTTGGTCATCTAGCTTATTCCTGAAGACCCATCTTGTAGTAATTATGGTGCTATCATTGGGTCTAGGTACTAACTCCCATACTTGACTCCTCTCAAATTGAGCCAATTCATCTTACATTGCCAAAATCCAATCCGGATCATGTAATGCATCATTGATCGATTTGGGCTCAATTTGTGAAATAAGAGCTATTTGACTAGTAGGAGCTCTATGAAATGACCTAGTTCTTACTCCTTGAGATAGATCTCCTACTACTTGGTCAAGTGGATGATCTTGATGAATTCTTAGGGTTCTAGAAGGGGTTTCAAATTGATCATTGTTATCTTCTACCCTCCTTTCATCATCGGAATCTCCTCTTCCCCCCCCCCCCCCCCCCCTTGATCATTATCCCTTATGGTCAAATTTTGAAGTTTTTGGGTAATGTCTTGATTATTGTCATTAATATCCTTATCAATGGAGGACTTTCTAGGGTAGGTACTAGTGGTTTCATCAAATTGAACATTAGAGGACTCCTCAATCCCTTGGGTTCTCTTATTGTAGACTCTATATCCTCTACTTGTGGATGAGTATCCAACTAGGATTCCCTCATCCGCTTTGGATTCAAATTTTCCTAAGTTATCTTTGGTGTTTAAAATATAAACTTTACATCCAAAGACTTTGAAATAATGAATTGTGGGAATAGTCCCATTCCATAATTCAAATGGTGTCTTTCCTAAAAACCTATGAATTTGAACCCTATTTTGGATATAGCAAGCGGTATTAACCGCTTCTGCCCACAAGTAGCTAGGTAGAGAATATACATTAAGCATAGTCCTAGCCTCCTCTTGTAGGGCACGATTTCTCCTTTCCACCACCCCATTTTGTTGGGGTATTCTAGGACAAGAGAACTCATGCTTGTACCCTTGCTCTAAATAAAATTGTGAAAATTTTGAATTCTCAAATTTACCACCATGATCACTACGGATCCGGTTGATTTTGAGACTCTTTTCATTTTCAACTCTTTTACTAAATCCTATGATTATTTCTAAAGTATCATCCTTATGTTTCATAAAATAGACCCAAGTATACCTAGAAAAATCATTTACTATGACTAAGCAATATTTGTTACCATTTAAAGAAGGAGTACTATGACAATCAAATAAGTCAAGATGCAATAGTTCTAATGGTAAAGAGGTATTAGTTAAGGTTTTACCTTTGTGTGATGTCTTTGTTTGTTTTCCTTCTTGGCATGCATCACACATTTTGTTCTTGACATACTTGATCTTTGGTAGCCCTTTGACCAACTCCAACTTGGCTACCTTGGCTATGTTTTTCATGTTGATGTGCCCCAATCTCCTATGTCATAGCCAACTTTCTTCTTCTTTTGCAACAAGACACTTAGTAGAAATGTTAGAAGCATATGAAAGATCAACATAATAAATATTTGATTTTCTATATCCAACTAACATACAATCATTTAATTCCTTGTGTCTAATCATGCATTTAGAAGATTCAAAAGAAACATAATAACTTGCATCACAAAGTTGACTAACACTTAATAAATTAAATTTCATATTTTTAACTAGTAAAACTTTATGAATGACAATTTTGGGGGATACCTCAATTGTACCTCTACCTAATATCTTGAGTTTTCCACTATTTCCAAAGGACACCACTCCCTTCTTCACATACTTAATTGTGGAGAACTTGCTCACATCCCCGGTCATGTGTGTTGAGCAACCGCTATCCACAATCCACATACCTTGCTCTCCTATCTAAATCACATGAAAAACACAAGCTTTTGGTACCCAAACATTTGGACCGGTAACATTAAGCAAGAACTTCTTAGGTACCCATGCTTTCTTAACCTTACCCTTAATGGTTGCTTTTCTATTAATCAATGAGATATAAGCAACTTCTTTTTCTTTTGGCTTATATCCTATACCGGCCTTGTTGTAAACGACTCTTTGTTGGCTAAGGATCATATCAAGATATTTTGAGCAATTTGTAAATTTCTCTAAGCATGCCTTTAAGTCACTAATCTCATCCTTAAGTTTGTCATTCTCTTCCTTAAGTATGCAAGAATCAACATGTGAAGGTTTTTCATTCCTAATGGCCTTTAGTTCTACCTTCATGCTTCTAACCTTAGATTTAGACTTATCTAGAGCCTCTTTAAGATAAGCAATTGATTTATAAAGAAGCTTAACTTTAGGAGAGTTCATTACCTCATCGTCACTAGATGACGATTCATCACTTGAAGAGTCTTCTCCTTGGCTTGATGTACCGGAGTCATCTCCTTGGGCCATGAGTGCCACATGACGTGTGACGTGGCAAAGCTCATCATCATCGAAGGAAGAATCTTCAACACTTGGTGTGTCCCATGTGATTTGAGCCACCATGGCCTCCTTCTTCTTCTTCTCCTTCTTTTCTTTCTTTTTCTTTTCTTTTTCTTCCTTCTTCTTTAGCTCCGGGCAATTTGGCTTTATGTGCCCCTTCTTATTGCAAGCATGACAAATCACATTATTGTTAAAATTTGAATTATTACTAAACTTACCTCTTGAAGAATGAGACCCCTTACTTGCTTCTCTATTCTTGAACTCCTTTGATTTTCTAAAGAGCTTCTTGACAAAGTGGGCCATCTCACTAGACGAGTCTCCATCACTACTTGAATAATGCTCTGACTCGGATGATGATGACACTTCTTTTCTTTCTTTCTTCTTCTTTTCCTTCTTTTCAACAAATAGAGCTAAACCCTTTTCCTTAGAGGACATGTTAGTTTGCTCATGCAATTCAAACTCACAAAATAATTCATCAATTTTAATTTGAGAAAGATCCCTAGTTACCTTAATAGCATCAACTATAGAAGTCCATAGAGAATTTCTAGGAAATGCTTGAAGAATGTACCTTACCAAATCTCGGTTGTCAACTCGCTCACCTATGATGTGGAGTCCATTCACAATCTTCTTAAACCTTCCATGCATTTGACTTACGGTTTCATGGGTCTTCATTTGGAAGACTTGAAGTTGTCCAATTAGCAAGTCCTTCTTGGCCCTCTTTGACTCCTTGGATCCTTCATTTAGCTCTATGAGCTTTTCCCATAACTCCTTGGCAGATTTGAAAGGCCCCACCTTGTTGAGTTGCTCCATTGTAATACCGCATTGGATGGTGAGTACCGCCTTTGCATTTGATTCGAACCTCCTATTCATTTCCCTTGTCCAATCCTTGCTTGGAATAGGGTTTCCATGTTCATCCACCGGTTCCTCAAAGCCATCTACAATGCTATGCCAAATTTCAATATTACTCATTAGATAATACTTCATCCTACCTTTCCAATACGCAAAGTGACTCCCATCGAAGAGTGGTGGCTTTGCGGTGCTATATCCCTCTTGAAGAGCCATTGATGCCTTGGTTGATGGTGAAATCTTCCAAGCTATCCGGGCTCTGATACCACTTGTTGGATCTTTGTAATGGCTAGAGGGGGGGGGTGATTAGCCTTTCTTAGTTTCTACAAATACGTTAGCGGAAGCAATACAAATACAAATGGAAATAAGATTGAGAAACAAGAAAACACCGCTAACACCCAATGTACGTGGTGTTAGGGCAATCTCTTGCCGTAATATGGTTTTGATGGTGTGGCAAAGGGTTTAAGTTAGTGTGTTATGTTGATTTGATATGTGCGTTGAAGTCGTGCAGGACTTAGTAATTCGCACATGGAGCCTTGGCGGGTTCACCCTCACAACCTCGGTCCTTGAGTCGGTGAAGGATGACTTTGCGGAAGCCGTGCGCTTGGAGCATCCGAGGGACCGCCGGACGAGATGACTTGAAGTGAAGCCAAGGAAGCAGACTTCGGAGGCAAGAGACGCGAAGGAGCATTGCAGAGCCGTGCGCCTGATGCTGCTGAGGGACGTGGCCACGAATGAAGAGAGCTTCGGCGAGGGACTTCGAGTGAGATGAGAGAATGAGTGAAATGTAAGTAGCTCATTAGGTGAACTTGGCCGAATGGCTGAGTGTCGGAGACTTGACCGCAAGGGTTAAGGTTTACCCGACCGCCGGAAGCTCAAACTTATGTTAAGTTTGAGTTTTACACGACACCGATCGCCAAGTCATGGCGGTGATCGCTCTAGTCGAGTGAGTTCACCGGTATCCGTGATGGGTTTATGCCGTGATCGCATGGAATGGCGATCGATCGCCGAGGATATCGCGCGAGACCGCTCGTAGCCGACTGGGCAGTCGACTACGGAGGCAGCAGTCGACTGGTGAGGTCCATCAGTCGACTGCCAAGAGTTCCATTGGACTACAACGGTCGGGATCCGACGTGTTCGGAGGCCGTTGTAGTGACGTGATGCCGCCAAGGGCGCAATGAACGTGGCGCCAACGGGAAGAAATCAGCCCTCTCTATAAAAAGAGAGGGTGTGAGCCTTTGAGAGGCTAATGCTTATGCTCTAAGTGATCTTCCTAGTGCCCCACAAGCTCTAAACTCTTCTTACTTGTTTTTACTTCATTCTTATTGTAAGAAGAGTGATCTTGATTGTAAAGGTTACCTCCACCTAGCTTGGTGCAAAGGAGAGACCAATAGTGATTGGCTTTGGAGGAGTGATTCACCTCGGACGAATCGGGATCGTGGATTAGCGGCGTAGCCATGAACCACGTTACATCTTCTTTGTTAGCGTTTGTATTTTCATTTATTGCTTTGTGTTTATTGTTTATGCTTCCGCTTGCGCTAACGATTGTGTAGACGAGCAAACGAACGAGAGAATTCCAACATCCATTGGAAGAGGGCTATTCACCCCCTCTAGTCGGCCGTACCGATCCCCTACAAGTGGTATCAGAGCCAAGGAAAGCTTGTCGAGGACTAACCGCCACAACAAGCAACTTTCAAAATGGCCAGCTCCAACATCCATCCTCAGAAGTTTGAAGGAGAATTCGCTTGGTGGAAGAAGCGAATGGAGGTATTTTTCGAAACGGATTTTGATATTATGATTACAATGGAATCCGGTTTCGTTTTGCCTAGGGATGAAGAGGGGAAGCCAATAGAGAAATCTAGGTGGACCAAAAGGCAAAGGGAAGAGCACCTTGCAAATTCAAAAGTCAAGCATCATCTCTTCAATGTGCTCCCCCAACAAGAAATCAACCGAATAGGAGAATGCCTAAGCGCCAAGGAGATGTGGGAGAAGCTAATTGAGCTTCATGAAGGCACATCCGAGGCAAAGCTAGCAAAGAGAGATCTCCTCCGCTCCCAACTATCCAACATTAAATTAGAAAAGGGAGAAAAGGTAACTTCTTTGCATTCTAGATTCAAAGGAATTTTAAATGGACTAACAAGTGTAGGAGAAAGGCTCTCCAATCGCGATATGATAATGAAGGCCATAGATGCTTTCCCCCGATCATCCAAGTGGAGTTCAATGGTGGACTCATTTTACATTTCAAAGAATCTAGAGGTAAGTACTCTAGATGAATTTTTCTCCACTATGGAATTACATGAATCTAGGCTTGAAGGAATACAAGAAGAGCCTAGAATTCAACCCTCAAGAGGAGTAGCTTTGATAGCGAACAAGGGGAAGAAGAAGATGGAAATCCCCTCCTCCTCCGATGATGAAGCATCCTCATCCTCCTCCATGGATAGCACTGAAGAAGCATATATGGTAAGGAGGGTAAGACGTGCTTTAAAGGGTTTTCATTTTAATAAATCTAATGATAGGAATAGAAGACCAAGGGGGAAGGTCATATGCTACAATTGCCAAGGAGAGGGGCACATAAGGGACAATTGTCCTCTCCTAAACAAGAGCAAGGAAGAGAAGAAAAAGAAAGAAGAAAAGAAGAAGAAAAAGGGGAGCAAGAAAAAGAAGGAAGAGGAGAAGAAGACAAAAGAAAAGGGGAAGACCAAAGCTCTAAAGGCAAGGACTTGGGATGACCCATCCTCATCCTCCTCATCATCATCGGATGAGGAGAATGCCTTTGTCATAAATTTGGCCTTGATGGCCTTTGATGACTTGGATTGCTCTTCATCCGAAAATGAAGGATCAAGCTCAAGAGGAGAGAGCTCAAGTGAAGGGGGAGCTTCTACATCCTCCTCATCCGAAGAAGAAGAAGAGGATATGGAAACTATGGTAACGAAAGCCTCTCCTAAGAAAATAGTTTCCATAATTTCTAGTTTAACTAAGGACTTATTTGGAATGAAAAAGAAAAATAAAAGCATGCTTAATCAAATTAAGACATTGGAAAATAAGCTAGAAAATGCATGCTTAAATGATAATATTTCTTCTAGCTTAAATGATGCATGCTCACATGACCTTTATGTGTCATTAGATGTTAGTGATGCATGTATAAATGAAAATAGGGCCTTAAGGGAAAAGGTAGATTATTTAACAAAAGCCCTAGAAAAATTCACAATTGGCTCCAACACATTGAACATGATCTTAGGGAGCCAAAGAGCTAGCTTCAACAAAAAGGGCCTAGGTTATAAAGAAAAGAAAAATGAAAAGGCCTACAAATGCCTAATTGCTAGGGGACAAGATAAGAAGAAAGTAATTGCTAGGAAATGGATTCCTAAGGAATTTCTAGTGAACCCAATAGGCAAGAACTTATTTTGGGTTCCAAAATCCATCCTTAAGGGTTAGAAAAACCCTAGGGTAGTCAACCATATGGAATTAACCTATATCATATTTTGGTTGACTTAGGATGGCGGGACAACATTTTTAGAATAGTGTTAGGTAATGATAACGTGCTCATAAATTGATAATAATGCTTAAATCATGATAATTAATGTAATTGCTATGTATGTTTGCAATCATGATTTATGATTTTGAAATTTGGCACGTCATCATGAGAAATAGGGTTAAATCATGCTTTAGGTGATACTTTGCTTATTATCATCATATGATACCTAATGCATGATTATTATTCAATGAATACATGTATTTCATGATCATAATGTAAAATTAATTGACATATGCCTTTATGATCATGATGATTGTTAGGTTGATACTTAACCATGATAGAATTGCATGAATACAAGGGTTAAGTATATACAAATACCCCCCTAGGATGCATCTCACACTCACTATAGGCTAACTTAATTGCAAACTTAGCATGGGTGAGATGTTAGGATAATACAAATGTCCACTAATGCCTATGGCATTTAGATGGTCATTTAAAGTATCAACATAGCAATAATAGACCAATCATGGGGAAGGCTTATGTTTAATTCATAGACATATTGCCCAAAGATCATGGTTGGATATTTCATATGTTTTAAAAAACAATTTCTTAATCTAAAATCTATGTATTCATGTTTTGAAACAATTCAAAGCAAGACTAGGTGTTAAAATGGATACTCTTATGATAAAAAACCTAGTAGTTTTTAAAGCTTATGGATTTTTGGCAAATACGTGGAAATATAATGATTTTTCATGAAAACCTATTTTTCACTGATAGATATACTTAAAATAAATGTGTTCCCAAAATTTCATGATTTTTTGAATTTTTTGGAATTTTTAATGCATTTTTGAAATTAAAATCAATTTGAATCCATTGTGCTGATCGCCATACTTGATAGCATGATCGATAACCTGAAAAACAGCCCAATATTTTCTGATTTCAGATTTTAATCAAGTTTTTGGGTTTCTCTTTCTACTATACTTGATGTCATGAGTTTATAAATTAGGATTAATCTTTTTGATGGTGTCAAAGGGGGAGAAATGTATGTTTAAGTAAAGGGGAACATATTTAGGGGGAGAAATGATTATGCTTATGATAGGGGGAGAACATTTTTATGGGGAGTTTCATGAATTAAGGGGGAGTTGCATGTTGCTATATCATGTTTATCTTTACATGCTTTCTTACCTTAGAATTTATATCAAATGTTGTTACCTAACTTAAACGGATTGCCACACATCAAAAAGGGAGAGATTGTTAGGGCAATCTCTTGCCGTAATATGGTTTTGATGGTGTGGAAAAGGGTTTAAGTTAGTGTGTTATGTTGATTTGATATGTGCGTTGAAGTCGTGCAGGACTTAGTAATTCACACATGGAGCCTTTGTAGGGGATCGAACGGCCGGCTAGAGGGGGGTGAATAGCCCTCTTTCGTTGGATGTCGTAATTCGTTCATTCTCGTGTGCTTGTCTACAATTGTCGTTAATATACGCAGCAGAATAACAATAGAAATAACAACAACACAAGCATATACGTGGTTCGGAACCAAATGGTTCCTACTCCACGGGTGAGCTCCTCGAGCTCTAGTTATGCGCACGACACTAACTATAACACTCCTTCTCGACAACACGTCGGAGGTGGAGAAACCTCTCACAAGCAATTACAATGTAATATAGAAATACAAGCAAATACACAAATACAATACAAAAGAAAACTTTCACCGATTGCTTTGATCGCTTTGCTTGTTGCTTGCTTTGATTGGCTCTTGAAGGACTGGAATGCAGCAGCAATTCCCCTCCAATAGCTCCACAAAAACCATTGCAAAAACCTCCATCTCGAGCTCCTTTTATAACCTGCATCGAGTTGTTTTCGCGCTAGCGATCATTGCCAAAAGGCCCCTGATCCGATTGCCTGTAGCGTTGTCTCACAATGTACAGATCCACGTCGGACAAAGTTCCAACGGATCACCTACCCGATCGGTCGATGATGCCCATCGACCGATCGGTGACCTAGTAGTCGATCGCCCGATCGGCTCACGGAGCGCTCGCGTGCTCGCGACACTCCCATCGATCATTGCCATCCCTCGGCCGATCGGCTATCGACATCATGGCCGATCCATGCACCATGGCGATCGCTAAGCACAAAACCCTAGCCTTACACCAGTCGAACCCTAGTCGACTTGGACCAGTCGAACCGGCACCTATGCCAGTCGACTGACGTCGGGCAAAACCTCAAACACCAAGTTGTTTGAGCATCCGACCGTCGGGTAAACCCTCAAACATCAAGTTTGAGCCTCCGACACTCAGTCTTAGCCACTTGGCCAAGTCCACCTTATCCCTCATGGAGTTCCCCACCGAAGCTCTCTTCCCTCGGCCTACGTCCCTCGGATGCGCCAAGCACACGGCTTCGCAACGCCATCCTTCGCGTCTCATACCCTAGAAGTATGCTTCCCTTTGGGCTCACTCCATTCGCTCCCCGTCCGGCGGTCCCTCGGATGCACTAAGCGCACGGCTTCGCAATGCCATCCTTCACCGACTCAAGGACCCCGAGCCTAGTGAACTTACCAAGTCCTCAAGACTTCCCAAATGCACCAAGCGCACGGCTTCGCAATGCATTTCTCACCAAGCACCAAGCGCACGGCTTCGCAATGCTTTGGATTTCCCATGCCAAGCACCAAGCGCACGGCTTCGCAATGCTTTGGACTTCCCATGCCAACCCCATGTTGGACTTTCCCATGACAATCCCATGTCATGAGTTTTGTCTATCATCAAAATACTATCAGGGTACTGCTCGAGTCAAACTCGAGTCAACCTGGGACGATTGCACCAACAATCTCCCCCTTTTTGATGATTGACAAAACTACCATCTCAAGTCTACCAATTCTCCCATATTGGCAATTCTCATATCCCAATGAGAATTCCAAACCTAATTGGTAACTTGGTAATATCTCCCCCTTTTTGACATTACATCAAAAAGGTCCTCCCCAAGGGTATGAATGTCTCATATCCCAATGAGATCTTATATCTCTCCCTTGGAGGAACACATGCCTACCATCTTTCTAGTGATCCCATATCACTTAAAGAGAGGCAACCCAATTTCCTCCCATGAGGAAATACACATCCATCTTCTCATGATGGATATCTCCCCCTAGAGGCTTGCTCCCCCTTGACCATTGCACCAACAATGTCCTTGGAGAGTCCCTAAGCCAATAGGAACATTAAACCAATCAAAATTAAGGTAAAGTTCAACAATGAACTTTCTTCCACCTTAAAATTGATACTCTCCCTAAACTCTTTTCCTAATCCATATCCAATGGATTTCCACCCTCTCTAATGCTCTCCCAAGTATATCCTAGGGTTAGGAGTGGTTAGGGAACCTTAACCTAGCTGAACATGGGCCTAACCAACAAGATTTACCCAAAATTCGGCTTAGGCGATCATTGAAATCAATCGTCAATGCCACCCTCATCGATGGGCCATCCATGGCAGTTTTGACATTTCAGAAATGGATTTCCAAAATCCATAAGTAAATATACATAAGTTTAAAATTCGTGAAATTTCATATGCATATTACTTATCCTAAACACTATGGGTGAAAAATATTGAAATTATTTTACCCATTAAATTAGGAGATTGATACAAAGTTCAAAATTTTAGAAAAGCTTCAATAATAAGCCTTCTTTGTATCATCCCATTCAATGGTGATAGCTATCACAAGATAGGCTTCACCAAGGTTTTTCAAAATGTTTTCAAAATGTTTTCAAAACCTTTATTTTCATTTTCCTAAACATCTCACTTTCCTTGGTAAGGTAGTTAACTAACCATAGCCAAGTTAGCACTTTAGGACAGTTTAGGATACCTTGGGAATAAGATAATATAATATCCTAAAAGATTTTAGGATGTGCTAATAAAATTTAAGTTTGAAAAAAATTTGATCAAAATTGATACAAATTAGTTTTAGAATCATAGTGTGTCATTTTGAGTTTTTGGCATACTTGAGAGATAAGTAGCATTATGGCAAAATGGATTTAAATCTAATAAATGACAATTAACATTAAAAGTTAGCTATTCTTATACCTTTATATTTTATTTGTCATTCTTTTTTTGTCATATGTCATGTCATGATATCATATTTCATTTAATCATTTAAAATGTCATGATAATGTTTAGGTTTAATTGTTATGTCATGTTTATACTTAGGTTGTATTCTTATTCCATAACATCATGATTATTAGCACATGCTTTATATATGTTATCATTTATGTTATAATCATCATTCATGCATTTAGGCTAATTAAAATTGATTTGAGGATAATGACATGATTTGAAGTTTCAAGTATAAGGGAATCAAATAAAGTTGCCTAGAAAAATGCATGAAATCCTAAGAACATAAACTCACATCTCACAAAAATATTTGACTTGTGTGTGTGTTGATACATCTAGACATATGTAAGATGTTATGAAAATGAGTTGAGTTCAAGGTGCATAGATGTTGCATCTAGATGAACTCAAACTCATCTCAATCACAAGCATAGATCATGAGGAAAACTAGTATACAAGTCATGTATACTTAAGCCCATAGACCATGATTGAAATTAAGGTTTTAAAACCATTTCAAAATTGCTTTGAAAAATCTTGGTGAAGTCTATCTTTTGATAGTAATCGCTATTGAAGAAGTTGATACAAAGTAAGTCAAAAACATTGAAAGTTTTAATGGTTTTGAACTTTGTATCAATCTCACAATGTAATGAGTATTTTCATATAAAAATATTTTTCACCCATAATGATTGACATAAGTATTATACGTATGAAGATTAATTATTTTTCAAATTACATATAATTACTTATGAATGAACAAAATTCAATTTCTGAAGCTGATTTCTGTATTTGTAGAAACCAGTCTACTGCCGCATTGGGAAGTTGACTAGTGTTTATGGAAGTTGACTAATTGCTGACCGAGTCGACTGCCAGGTCTGATTTCAGACAAACAAGGTTGTTTAGCTCATTTTCAGCCATTCCAGTGTACCCTAACTACTCCTAACCCTAGGATATGCTTTAGGAAGCATTGGAAGAGTCAAAATTCATTGGAAATGAATTATGAGAGGTGTTTAGGGTAAAAATCAAATTTTAAGGGAGGTGAAAATTCATTGTTGAATCTTTACCCTTAATTTCGATTGTTTAGTGTTCTTATAGGCTTAAGGACTCTCCAAGGACATTGTTAGTGCAATGGTCAAGGAGGAACAAGTCTTTAGTGGGAGGTTATCCATTATGGGACGATGGATGATTTTTATCCTCAAAAGGGAGAAATGTAGGGTTTGCATTAGGAGACCTTCATTGTGCTCATCAAATGGGGAGAGTTGGAGAATGGAGAAAATACCTTGCATTTAGTGATAAGGAAATATCACTAGGGGGAATGAAGGCATTAATGATAATTTTGGACCAAGGTTGAGAAGGTAAGATCTCATGGGAGATGAAACATTAAGAACCTTAGTGAACTTTTTGATGTATGTCAAAAAGGAGGAGAATTGATGATTTAAGTTAAGTAGCCTAACTTAAAGGTGTAACCGTGCACACGTTGCGGTGCAACATGTGCACGGCGCTGCATGAAGTGCACGTAGATGGCGCACTTCGTGCAGCGCAAGTAACACCCCCTTTATAAGGGGGTGTGGTGCGTCCAAAGATGAGGGGGAGTGTTTAGGGTTTTGACGCCGAAAGGCCGCCGTCGGAGAGAAGAACGAACACCAAGGCTTCGTTGGATCTTGTCTCGTGGAATAATAGGAGCTTTCCACTGTGATTGTTCCTCGGACAGAGAGCATCATCTTCTTCCTTGGACGCGAGAAGATTCTGACGAAATCGCTGTAAGTTTTATGTTTTCAGTTTTGCATTTCGTTCTTCCTTTTATTTTTGCTAAGATAATCTCGAATAGATGCCAAAACAAACAACATTGGTATCAAAGCCAAGGTTAGTAAGCATCTAATCGGGTTTAGAAATTTTTTTTTCTGTAAATCTACTGTTCATCGCGAAAAAAAAAGGGTCTTGGAGAAGATGAACAGTAACTGCCCTGGCGAAGAATGGAAAACCACTCTGGACAAACTGCTCTGGTCTGTCTAGAGCAGTTTGTCGAGTGGAAAACCACTCTGGCGAACTGGCCAGGGTGGTTTTGAGCCTAGCCAGGGCAGTTTGAGCCTTGGCAGAGTGGTTTTAACCTTGTCAGGGCAGTTTGAGCCTTGGCAGAGTGGTTTTAACCTTGCAGGCGTTCACCTTGGCGAGTGGTTTCAACCTTGCGAGGCGGTTTAGCCACAGCGAGTAGTTTTAACCTTGCCAGGGCAGTTTGAGCCTTGACAGAGTGGTTTTAACCTTGCCAGGGCAGTTTCAGCCTTGGCAGAGTGGTTTTAACCTTGCCAGGGCAGTTTCAGCCTTGGCAGAGTGGTTTTAACCTTGCCAGGGCAGTTTGAGCCTTGGCAGAGTGGTTTTAACCTTGCCAGGGCAGTTTGAGCCTTGGCAGAGTGGTTTTAACCTTGCCAGGGCAGTTTCAGCCTTGGCAGAGTGGTTTTCAACCTTGCCAGGGCAGTTTCAGCCTTGGCAGAGTGGTTTTCAACCTTGTCAGGGCAGTTTCAGCCTTGGTAGAGTGGTTTTCAACCTTGCCAGGGCGGTTTCACTGTCGGCAGGGCGGTTTGCCGCTGCCAGGGCGGTTTATCATCACTGGCGAGGCGGTTTGCGGTGCCGGCGGTTCTGCTGCCCGGGTGATTTTATTGCAATAAGACCGGTTAGCATAAGTAATCAGTTTGGTGACTGATCTGAACCGGTCAAGTATTCACTTAAAGTAGTCGGGAATTGGTGTATGACTCAGATTGTCGTCTAAATGAGCTCAACCAATTTAGTAATACCGAATCCCCCTAACTAAAGTAGTATAGGATGACTCGAGTCGTCTCCCAACGATTGAAGACGGTGTACGATAATTCCAGTGGTTATTGCAGTTTTGATTCTTTCCTAAATCATCTAATCTCAAGGGAAAACAAGAAAGAACACTAATCATAACGAATTATGTGCATTCTTGAAGTAAAGAACATTCGATGAGTAAATCAGTGCAACAACTGAATAAACGGAGAAAAACGAAAACCAAACAACATCTAAACTACGATGGGGAAATTCAACCAAACACTCAACAAGCCAAACAAATCTAATTAATGCTCAAAAATGTAAAAGAAATTAGATCTAGTAATCTCCCTGTGTCTCTTGCCACCGGTAGAAGTGAAGCGATGCGAACTCCACGTTTTGTGCTCCTCCGCTCCGGATGATGCGTGAAGTGGCTTTAGATCGAAGATGAACGGAACGAAGAGGAATCCCTTGCCTCCGCTCCGGATGATGCGTGAAGTGGCTTTAGATCGAAGATGAACGGAACGAAGAGGAATCCCTTGCCTCCGCTCCGGATGATGCGTGAAGTGGCTTTAGATCCGAACGAATTGAACGAAGAGTACTCCCTCTTTTTACCGCCTTCGCTTCTTTTCATTTTAACCCAAAATCTTCGCTGAATTTTTAACTTTCTACTGCCAAAACGACATGCCCGTGTCGTTTCGGTATTGCCCGTGTCGTGTAACGGAAAAGAGTGACACACCTGTGCTCGGTTGTGTCCAAAGCCCGTGTCATTTTGGTACTGCCCGTGTCATGACGGACAGAGAGCAACACGCCCGTGCTCGGTTGGCACCGTGTCGTGTAATAGATCCTACAAGAAGACATCGAAAATGTTAAAAATCAATCCAAATTATGTAGGAATGATCATTATAGTCCAAAACAAGTCATGCTCATAAAATGTGCTAATTCTCCACAATTAAACAATAAGAGAATAGAATCATCAATTATTAAAGCCAATATAAACTACCAAAATGAGTGTTATCAATTCCCCCACACTTATTCTTGCTCGTCCCGGGCAAGCAAAGAGAACAACTTCCCCCTAAGTAACTCATATCGTTGCTTCAAAAGAAAGTAAAAAGTAGTTACTTAGGCTTATCATATTTATTTAGACCAAGGCACATAGATCCAATTCAAACACAAGTCACTAAGCATGGTGATTTCAACACATGATTAACTAAAACTTGATGCAATCCTCACAAGATATATGGTGCATAAGGTAGTGCTCTCACTCTCAATAGCATGTAAGTAAATGGGGTTCCACTCAATGCAACTAATGATGTTTCACTACCATATGCTTGCATATTTTCTACTCTTCATCACTAGATCATAAGTTTCCGTGACTCCAAAGGCTTATCATCAGGAAGTAAAATTCGTGGGAAATCACAATAGAACATAAGAAATCAAGAGGATGTGGAAAGATGCTATGACAATGTAATAAAGAAGACAATGAGCACTATCTGGGGCTTGAGGAATTTAGAAATTTCCGTTCAGTTTCAAACTTCCAAATTGCTTCCAATTGCATTTTCCTAATTATACAAATTGCAATTCCTGCATTTCAAACTCTTGCTCAAATTTCCTAGAGTTTCTAAAATACCGCTCCAATTCCAACATTCCAGAATTTCTAATTCATTATTAAACTTTTATTTCCAGTATCTGGAAATTAAGTTTCAACACTCCCAATTGGCTCAAATTCCAGATTCTTAAGATGAGTTTCTAAATCATGTTTAACTCCCAGAATTTCAGAACTCAATAACTGCAGTCTCAAATTTATTTTTATGTTTTTTTTTTCATCAATTTTTTTTTTAAAGTATAGCTTCCCTTTTCAGACTTTCAAGCTGTTCAAAATTCAGGGTCACGTGGCCCATCAATCCTCTGAATTTAGTTTGAATTCCAACTTACTCAACCTAGGTAACCGCCGGTCCATCAGAATTCTGCAGCTTCCTCCAATTACAGACAATTGGATTTCATCAGCCTTACAGACTATCCAGTGCCAGTGTGCTGACCTTTTCCATGATACTGAATAATCCAGCAAACCAGAACACTAGGAAATCCCATATTAATCAGCTACAACTCTTTTTTTTTTTATGGTTAATCTGATTTCTGCATAGACGTTGTTATCCGATGTGTCAATAAAACCAGTGCACTTAATACTCTATAATCTCTGTGTGTGCACATTTCTTCCCAGCTGGTACACAGTTTCCCTTTTCTTAGTCCAAATCTCTCAACAAATAAAATAGGACCTCAAAGGCAATAAGGCTTAGTCCAACCCTGGTGATCAAATGCTCCTGCTACCCATTATATCTCACCTTACATTTGACAAGACAACAAGACAACCATAACCTCACATCCCCTTAAGATCCCCCACACTTAAGATTTGACTATCTCGGGCAAGAAATCCAACAAGATAAATTGTTTGAGTCAAAAAGAAGAAGGCATTAATACAAAGAGGATAGCGCACAAGAAATTCCAAAAGTATAGATAAGATAGCCTTTATCATTATCACAACTTTTATGAAATTGTAACCTTGAGAAGAAACATAGCAAGTTCTAGAGCTCCACAACAAGATTGCATATCACTCACAAGGAGAAAATGGCTAGATCCTTACTAGGTGTGTAAAATCATCAAGTACAATCAACCAATTAGCATCCATCACCACACTAATGAGCATATGCATGTAAAGTATCTAATCATGCCCTAGAATCCAGAAAACATGATAATCAAACTTAACTAACTTTCACATCCCCTAAAACTGATACGAGCACTCAAGGATTCTATTCAAAGATTTTATTCACTAACACATTTATGCAAACAAAAATAACAAAAGCTTTAAAACAAAAAGAACAACTGAACTCCCCTTTAAATTGGATAGATGGGGTTGTCTAGTGCTTCACATTCCAACACCGCATGCATAACTCCATCATGAAATTTCTTCAAGCGGTGCCAATTCACTTTGAAGGTCCGCCCATCTTCCTTGTCCTGCAACTCAATCACTCCATAGGGAAAGATATTAATAATGTAGAAAGGACCATCCCACTTAGATCTCAATTTACCTGGAAACCATTTGAGTCTAGAGTTGTACAATAAAACTTTATCTCCTATTTGAAACTCTTTCCTCAGTATGTGCTTATTATGATATGCTTTGGTCTTTTCCTTGTAAATCCGAGAGTTCTCATAGGCTTCAAGTCTTAACTCTTCCAATTCCTGTAATTGCATTTTCCTCCTAACTCCAGCTTGATCCATGTCCAGGTTACATGACTTGACGCCTGTAATGCTTTGTGTGCTATCTCAATGGTAAGTGACATGCTTTGCCAAACACAATCCTAAATGGTGACATTCCAATTGGTGTTTTGAAGGCGGTTCGTAAGCCCACAAAGCGTCATCCAACCTTTTGCTCCAATCTTTCTCGGTTTTACCATTTTTCCAAAATCGCTTAATCTCTATTTGATACCTCGCTTGCCGCTGGTCCGAGGATGGTAAGCGAGCAACTTTGTGCAAAATGCCATATTTGTTAAGCAAAGATCTTCATGTGTCTATTACGTAAATGGGTCCCTTGATCACTAATGATCGCGCTGGGCCACCCAAACTCCGCAAAAGATGTTTGACTGACAAAACTAACAACCACAGATGCATCATCACCCCGTAGGAATAGCTTCCACCCACTTAGAAACATAGTCCACCGCCAATAAGATGTATGTGAAACCATAAGAAATAGGAAATGGACCCATAAAGTCGATTCCCCATACATCAAACACTTCACAAAACAAAATAGACTGTTGGGGCATCTCATTTCTACGTCCAATACTCCCTACTTTTTGACATTGTTCACATGTTCTAGTAAACTCATATGCGACGAATGACTAGGCCAATATAAACCTGAATCTAAAATTTTCCTAGCTATTCTTTGTGGTCCAAAATGTCCTCCACAAGATAAAGAATGGCAAAATGTAAGAACAGATTGAAACTCGCCGTTAGGAACACATCGCCTAATTACCTGATCGCTGCACCACTTCCACAAGTAAGGTTCATCCCAAACATAGTATTTAGCATCACATCTTAATTTGTTAACCTGTACTTGAGAGAAATTTGCAGGTATAACACGTGCAACCAAATAATTAACGATGTCAGCATACCATGGTACTTCCCCTTGCAGTGTCAGGAGTTGTTCATCTAGAAAACAATCTGGAATGGGTGTAAGCTCCCTATCTTGCTTGATTCTGCTCAAATGATCAGCCACCATATTTTCCTTACCACTCCTATCGCGTATTTCCACGGCAAATTCTTGGAGTAGAAGTATCCATCTGATTAATCTGGGCTTTGCATCTAACTTCTTTAAAAGGAATTTGAGAGCTGCATGATCTGAAAAGACAACCACATGAGAGCACAATAAATATGAACGAAACTTATTCAACGCAAACACAATGGCCAGAAGCTCTTTTTTCGTGGTTGTATAATTTGCTTGAGCAGGATCTAACGTCTTAGATGCATAATAGATAACATGTGAAGCTCCGTCAACCCTTTGAGCCAGCACTGCACCCACTGCAAAATTAGAAGCATCACACATTAATTCAAAAGGTAATTCCCAATTAGGAGAACTCATAATAGGAGCTGAGATGAGAGCATCCCTGAGTTGGTTGAAAGCGTCCTTGCATTTTTCATCAAATCCAAATTCCACATCCTTTGCGATGGCGTGAAAGGGGAAGGGCTATAGCACTAAAATTTTGAATGAATCTCCTGTAAAAACCTGCATGACCAAGGAAAGCTCGAACCTCCCGCACGCATGTGGGATAAGACAAAGAAGAAATAACCTTGACCTTAGCAGGATCTACCTCTATGCCCCTACTCGAAACAATATGTCCTAAAACAATACCATGTTCAACCATGAAATGGCACTTCTCAAAGTTTAAAACCAGTGGGCTTTCCACATCTCGCAAAACTTGAGAAAGACTATCTAAACATTCATCGAATGATGAGCCATACAGAAAATCATCCATAAATACTTCCATACAATGCTCTAATAAATCTGCAAAAATGCTTACCATGCATCGCTGAAATGTACCTGGGGCGTTGCAGAGCCCAAAGGGCATGCGTTGGAATGCAAATGTCCCGTAGGGGCATGTGAAGGTAGTCTTCTCCTGGTCCTCGGATGCTATGCAAATCTGATAATATCCAGAAAATCCATCCAAGAAGCAGTAATGAGTCTTTCCCGCTAATCTCTCCAACATTTGATCAATGAAAGGTAGTGGGAAATGATCCTTCCTTGTAGCCTGGTTAAGCTTCCGATAATCTATGCACACCCTCCATGAATTTTTCACTCTTATGGAAATCATCTCACTGTCCTCATTGACAATCACTGTCATCCCCGATTTCTTTGGTACCACATGTATTGGGCTCACCCACTGACTATTTGAAATGGGGTAAATGATACCTACTTGCAACAATTTTTGAATCTCTATCTTTACCACTTCGGTAAGCAATGGGTTCAATCTTCTCTGTGGTTGCCTTACTGGGTTCTTGTTCTCCTCCAGGAAGATCCTATGCATGCAAAAAGAAGGGTTGATGCCATGAATATCTGCAATGGTCCATCCTATGACCTTCTAATAAAGCCTTAGCAGATTCAACAACCTTATCTCCTGATATGCTCCTAAATTCTTAGCAATAATGACCGGTAATTCCTTCTCTTTCCCTAGGTAAGCATACTTCAAGTGCTCCGGTAGAAGTTTCAATTCCAGTTTTGGAGGTTGATCATGGGAAGGAAACAATTTTTCAGGACCTGCTTCTATTAATGAATTCCCTGCACAAGCATCCTCAATGTTATCAATGATGCTAATAGAGTCATCTTCTATTACCTCAGAGTCGGTATCCCTATCAATCCACGAAGTCTCTACACTACCTTCCAACTTGTCAAGAATATCAATGTTAAGTAGTGAGTGATCTTCTTCAGGATACCTCATTGCTTCAAGAATGCCAAACTGTACCACTGTGTCTCCAAACTCCATGGTCAATGTTCCTGCATGTACATCAATCTTTGTCCTTGCAGTCTTGAGGAACGACCTCCCTAAAATCAGAGGAGTCTGGCTTGAAGTCATATCTCCCTCCATATTAAGAACGTAGAAATCAGCTGGAAAAATCAGATCCTTCACCTTAACTAAGACATCTTCAATAACTCCATTTGGATGAGCTAAACTTCGGTTGGCTAATTGAATAATTACCCCAGTCGGTTGTAATGGTCCAATACCTAGAGATAGGAAAACAAACTTAGGCATGACATTAATGGATGCACCCAGATCCAACATTGCATTTGAGAAACTGCATTCTCCAATCACACATGGTATGGTAAACATTCCTGGATCTTTACATTTCGTGGGCATTGACTGAATTAAAGCTGATACATTCTTTCCCATGCTTACCAGTTCATTACCTTTCAATTTCCTCTTATGAACACAAAGATCCTTCAAAAACTTAGCATATCTCGGTATATGTTTGTTGAGTCTGACTAATAGCTATCTGCCTTAACATTGTTTCAATCCCATCCAACCGACTCTCGATTCTAGGTTGTTCAGTATCAGAGTCCTGAACATGATGCACACTCTTGATGGGTACAGTCCGACTCCCAAATTGATGATAGTTAGCTGCCATAATCTCAATAAGTTCCTTGGCTTGAAAAGGTGTTTTGTTTACAAGCGCTCCTCCACTAGCAGCATCTATCATATTCCTATCCATAGGCAACAATCCTTCGTAGAAGTATTGAATCAACAATTGCTCACTAATTTGGTGTTGGGGGCAGCTCGCACAGAGTCTCTTGAAACGCTCCCAATACTCGTATAATGTTTCCCCAATCAGTTGTTGAACTCCACATATATTTTTCCTGATTGCTGCAATCCTTGATGCAGGAAAGAATTTTTCCAGAAATATTTTGCTCATATCATTCCAACTAGTAATGGATCCTGGGGGAAGATAGTAATACCAATCCTTAGCCTTGTCTGTCAATGAGAATGGAAATGCCCTGAGCTTCATGTCATCCTCTGATATGGTTTGAGGCTTCATGGTTGAGCACACCATATGGAATTCCTGGAGGTGTCTGTTTGGATCCTCACCAGCTAAGCCATGAAACTTTGGTAGCAGATGAATTACCCCTGATCTTAGCTCAAAATCCCCTTCAAGTCCCTGATACCTGATACACGAAGGATGATAAGCTACATTTGGCTCTGCCAATTCTCTAAGTGTTCTATTACTGCTTTTTGTGTTGTTGTCTTCCATGTTAATCACTGAATCCCTCTGAGCTCTCTGTAAAGCGTGGAATGTTCTGTCAATCTCTGGATCGTACGCTAGCAATTGCTCTATATATGCTCTAGTCATGCACTATGGTCTCACTGCAAGCAAGAAAACAAAACACAACTAGTGTAGAACAGATATAGCAACGACAAGTATAATGAAGTTTTGGAGTATCAAACAATTTTCTATAATTTTTATTACCTCCACAGCAACTAAGGTAAATGGAAATAGAATTGGAAAATGAAAAGTGAATACATTTTTTTCCTTTTTCTTCAAGCAAACACACTAGAACTACCTATACACCTCTATCAAATCCCCGACAACGGCGCCAAAAATTGGTGTATGACTCAAATTGTCATCTAAATGAGCTCAACCAATTTAGTAATACCGAATCCCCCTAACTAAAGTAGTATAGGATGACTCGAGTTGTCTCCTAACGATTGAAGACGGTGTACGATAATTCCAGTGGTTATTACAGTTTTGATTCTTTTTTTTTTTAGATTGAATAGAGAGGGGGGGGTTGTGTATTGATTCCTAAATCATCTAATCTCAAGGGAAAACAAGAAAGAACACTAATCATAACGAATTATGTGCATTCTTGAAGTAAAGAACATTCGATGAGTAAATCAGTGCAACAACTGAATAAACAGAGAAAAACGAAAACCAAACAACATCTAAACTACGATGGGGAAATTCAACCAAACACTCAACAAGCCAAACAAATCTAATTAATGCTCAAAAATGTAAAAGAAATTAGATCTAGTAATCTCCCTGTGTCTCTTGCCACCGGTAGAAGTGAAGCGATGCGAACTCCACGTTTTGTGCTCCTCCGCTCTGGATGATGCGTGAAGTGGCTTTAGATCGAAGATGAACGGAACGAAGAGGAATCCCTTGCCTCCGCTCCGGATGATGAGTGAAGTGGCTTTAGATCGAAGATGAACGGAACGAAGAGGAATCCCTTGCCTCCGCTCCGGATGATGCGTGAAGTGGCTTTAGATCGAAGATGAACGGAACAAAGAGGAATCCCTTGCCTCCGCTCTGGATGATGCGTGAAGTGGCTTTAGATCGAAGATGAACGGAACGAAGAGGAATCCCTTGCCTCCGCTCCGGATGATGCGTGAAGTGGCTTTAGATCCGAACGAATTGAACGAAGAGTACTCCCCTCTTTTTACCGCCTTCGCTTCTTTTCATTTTAGCCCAAAATCTTCGCTGAATTTTTAACTTTCTACTGCCAAAATGACATGCCCGTGTCGTTTTGGTATTGCCCGTGTCGTGTAACGGAAAAGAGAGACACGCCTGTGCTCGGTTGTGTCCAAAGCCCGTGTTGTTTTGGTATTGCCCGTGTCGTGACGGACAGAGAGCAACACGCCCGTGCTCGATTAGGTACTGCCCGTGTCGTGTAACAGAAAAGAGCGACACGCCTGTGCTCGACTGTATCCTACAAGAAGACATCAAAAATGTTAAAAATCAATCCAAATTATGTAGGAATGATCATTATAGTCCAAAACAAGTCCTGCTCATAAAATGTGCTAATTCTCCACAATTAAACAATAAGAGGATAGAATCATCAATTATTAAAGCCAATATAAACTACCAAAATGAGTGTTATCAGGAACCACAGTAAGTGCCCAAGAAGTTGACTAAGTTTACTTTGGTCAACTTGACTCATAACTTAATAATCAAGTAATTGTTTGGAGCAATTAGTACTTGAAATAAATAACTTACAGATAGACAAAATGAACTAGAGTTGATGGCTAGGAATAATGTGAAAAATTAAACAACCATTTATTTCACTCGAGTGCCTGGGGTATTCGGAGAGAAATAAAGGAGTTTTGGTTTTCACATAAAAAGTTGAGTCAAAACATTCTAAATCGATTAGACTTAGATGATAGTCGATTGGTAAGAGTACCATTTGACTGATCTAAGTCAGTCGACTGTCCTCCATAAAATCAAGGAAATTTATTCTTGATTTATTATGATAGATCCATGCCTATATATATAAATTGAATTAAGCCGGTATATGTACTGGTTTGTCGGTTTTGTACTGACTTAATTAATTTCAATTTTTTCAGATGGCACGGATGATTACCACTATGACTAGACGCAATGTATTGCGTAATCGGCTGAGAGAGGCTATCCAGGGGATAGAGTATGACTCAGCTCATGGAGTCGGGTGGCACATCGGGAGGCTTGATAGATTGTTCTGGAGACTCGAGATGCAGGAGTTTTCGATTCTGGACAATTACAGAATTTGGGCTCTGGTCCGCTCAATGCCACAACACCTGAGTGAGATTGCGCATGAGATCTGGGGGCGCTATGAGAGACGCATCTCTTATACCCAGTTATGCGCTGAGCTGCTTTACTACGAGGCTTGTGAGGTGCATTGTGATGATCCAGAGGATGATTCGGAAGAGGACCCTGATGGGATCTTTCCTTTTGGATCACTTCAAAGGTGTCCTACAGAAGATTCTGCATCCTGGCATCATCTTGAGAGCATCTCGACGGGGGATGTCCTAGTTCAGCCCAAGAAGATTGGGCATGTTTGGATCATTACTGCACTAGTGTTTGTCCTAGTGGGAGTAATGATTATCTATCTAGTTGTTTAGGTTTTATTTTTCAGTTATGAGTAGGAAGAATGTTATATGTAACATTCTTAGTAGAGTTATCTTTTGTTATTTGATATGCAATGAAGTTTAATTTAATGACATGTTCATATTATGCTGTTAACTCTACATGTGCATGATATTTTTACTCTTTGATTTGTTCATATTGAGTATAATTTAAATGATAGGTTTATTTAATAATATCATGTTAAGATGGGATGTATGTAATGTAATTGATCAAAGTCGATTCGATTGGAACATACAAATGATGAGTGGGAATTGGATTGTCACTTGATTTTGTAAACCAAATCGAATTCACATTGAGTCAGTTTGTAGATTACATACATAAAATCATACACTGAATAACTAAATAATGTGTTTATTTATGTTAGGTTATGGCAACTAAAAACATCATAGCTGAACTCAATAAGGGTGAGAAACTCAATGGGGATAACTACAAGATCTGGCACCTCAAGATACAGTATGTACTTGAGGAACAAGAAGTTCTAGAGGCTGTAAATCAGGTCATGGTAGAACCTGTAGATGGTCCCACTGCACAAAACAGACGAGATATTGATGCCTACAAGGCATGGAAGAAGAAAGACTCCACTGCTAAGGGCATCTTGATTAGTTCAATGATAGATGACCTAGTCTTTGAGTATGAGCCGTATCCTTCAGCTCATGCTGTCTGGGTTGCCCTTAAGGACAAGTACAGCGGAGTTAGTCTGAGTAAACTTCGACAGCTAACGATCAAGTTCGATAGCTACAAGAAGCGCCCGAATGTCACTATGGTTCAACATCTCAGGGAGATGTCGAATATGATTCGGGAGCTTAGAACTGCCGGTCACGAGCTGACGGATGAACAACAGGTTCAGGCAGTCATTCGATCCCTTCCAGATTCTTGGGAAACCATGAAGCAGACCCTTACTCACAGCGAGAGTATTAAGACTTTCGCTGATGTCTCGCGCCATGTAGAACTTGAGGCGGAGAGAGTAGAATCCGCGAGGATTTCTGGCCAAGCCTATTTGGCTGCCGGTTCTGCTGGATCATCTGGATCCAAGAAAAAGAGATGGTTCAAGAAAGGGAAGGGAAAGAAGAAGGAAGTTGCAGCTGTAGGTGGGACTGGCCCAATCAAGAAGAAGAAGAACAAGAAGACGGGGAAGAAACCTAAAAGCAAGGTAACTTGCTTTAATTGTGACAAGAAGGGTCACTATGCTCGGGAGTGTACCGAGCCAAGAAAGGTAACTTCCAGTCTGTCTTCTGAGCATTTTGTTTCTAGTTCTGTGTTGTTGGCTGATTCTTATCCTTTGTGGATTATAGATTCGGGAGCAACCAACCATGTAGCTCGGGAGCGAGTTACATATGTGGAGTACCGCCGGGTACCAGCTGGCAACAAATGGATATATGTAGGAAACAATGCAAGAGTCGAAGTCAAAGGAGTCGACACTTGCAAACTTAACCTTCGGGGTGGAAGAACTTTGTTTCTACATGATGTCTTGTATGCTCCTGAGATTCGGAGGAATCTTGTTTCTGTTACTTGTCTTCTTGATCTAGGGTATTGTATAAATTTTTACAGTCGGTGTGTTGAACTCAAGATTGACTTTCGGTCAATCGGTTATGGTTTTTTAACGAATGGTTTTATGGTTCTTGATGTGGAACCAAATGACAATTGTGCGATTGATAATTGTTTTTCAAATATTGCTCTTACTAGTGATGCAGAAATAACTGATGATGTTTGGCATGCTAGATTAGGACATATAGGACAAGATCGCATGAATCGATTAGCTAAAGAGGGCTTATTGGGCTCTCGAGCTAAGGTTAGCTTGTCTATATGTGAGCATTGTCTTGCTGGAAAAGCAATTAGGAAACCATTCGGTAAGGCTATTAGGGCAGAGTCGCCATTGCAATTGATTCATTCGGATATTTGTGGTTCAATGAATGTGAGGGCTAGACATGGAGCTTCTTATTTCATTACATTTATTGATGATTTCTCTCGTTTCGGTCATGTGTATTTGATTTCTAACAAATCTGAAGCATTAGATTGCTTCATTCGTTATATGAACGAAGTTGAGAATCAAACGGAACGTAAGGTTAAGACTTTACGCACTGACTGTGGTAGAGAATATTTGTCTGATATGTTCAAGACAATATGTAATGATAAAGGGATTATTAGACAGCTAACGATCCCTGGAACTCCACAGTAAAATGGGGTTGCTGAGAGAAGAAATAGGACTCTTCTCGAAATGGTTAGGTCTATGATGGCGCAGGCTAATTTGCCGATCTCCTTTTGGGGAGATGCATTATTAGCTGCAGCCTATATACTTAACAAAGTACCTTCAAAGTCAGTTCCAACTACCCCATATGAACGGTGGACGGGCAGAAAACTAGATTTGGGAAATCTGAGACCCTGGGGGTCGGCTGCCTACGTTCATGACAGTTCTCACAAGTATAGAAAATTAGGACCTAGAGGTAAGAAGTGTATCTTTATAAGATATTCTGATACCTCAAAAGGTTATGTTTTCATAGGTGAGATGTCAGATGAAACCATCTCTGAATTGGATTCAAGAGATGTCACTTTTCTCGAAACTGAGTTCCCAACAAGAGGTGAAGTTGATAAGACAGTTTCTCTATTTGAGGAAGAAGAGTCGTTATCAACTGGACAGGTGTCAAGTGGGATACCTGGAACTAGTCAACCCAGTGGGAGTACTTTGCCTAGTCACGGGGTGACTTCTCAACATCCCAACTTACGGAAAAGTGTTCGTAAGATCAAACCTAAGAAGAGGTTTGATATTGAGAATGAGACAATGATAACACTCCCTGTTGACGATGAGGAACCTCAGTCAGTAAAGGAAGCTCTGGGCTCTAGAGCTGGAGAAAGGTGAAAAGTTGCAATGGTTGAAGAAATGGAGTCAATGATTAAGAATCATGTTTGGGAGTTAGTCGATCTTCCTCCTGGCCGAAGGGCTATTGGGAATAAATGGATTCTCAAAATAAAGAGGAAAGCTGATGGATCGATTAACCGATACAAAGCTCGTCTAGTTGCAAAAGGATTTACCCAATTAGAGGGTATTGACTTTGAGGAGACATTTTCTTCCGTAGTAAAGTTTGTGTCAATCCGAGTCATTTTGGCTTTAGTGTCTCACTATGACTTGGAGTTACATCAAATGGATGTAAAAACCGCTTTCCTTAACGGTGAGCTTGATGAAGAAATCTATATGGTTCAACTAGAAGGTTTCGTTGTTGAAGGCCAAGAAAATAAAGTATGTAGATTGAAGAATTCTATATATGGGCTAAAACAAGCATCAAGACAATGGAACATAAGATTTAACGAAGTGGTTTTATCTTATGGTTTCGAAATGATTAATGAGGATCATTGCATTTTCCTGAAGAAGGATAAAGGAAAGTATGTCATTTTATCGTTATATGTTGATGATATGCTGATTGCAGGAAATGACATAGGTTTTGTGATAGAAGTCAAAAAGTGACTTTCATCACAGTTTGACACAATAGATATGGGAGAAGCTGAATACATCTTAGGAATAAAGATTATCAGGGATAGATCTAAGAGACTTTTGGGTTTGTCTCAAGAGTCTTATATAAATAAGATGTTACAACATTTCAGCATGTCCAATTGTAATAGTGAACAGACACCTATTATGAAAGGTACTGTTCTGAGCAAGAGTATGAGTCCCAAAACTCCAAATGAAATAGCCGAGATGAATAAAAAACCATATGCCAGTGCTGTTGGTAGTTTAATGTACACTATGTTGTGTACTCGTCCCGATATCAACTATGCTATTGGCTTAGTCAGCCATTTTCAGTCAAACCCAGGACCGAGACACTGGAAGGCAGTAAAAAGGATATTCAGATATCTGAAAGCGACGACAGATTATAGTCTCTGTTATCAAGGATCGGATATGAGCCTGAAGGGATATTCAGATGCAGATTGGGCTGGGGACCTGGATGATAGAAAATCTACATCAGGCTATGCGTTCTTGTTGAATGGTGGCGCCATCTCTTGGAACAGCAAGAAACAGGCCTGTGTGGCCTTATCAACCATATAAGCTGAATATGTGGCATGTTCGGCAGCTGTACAAGAAGCGGTCTGGTTAAGAAGGTTCCTAAAGCATCTGAAGATTGCTGAAGACAGTGGGAGTCCAGTGACTGTCTACTGTGACAGTCAAGCTGCGATAGCTTTTTCCAAGGATCCCAAATATCACAGCAAGGGCAAGCATATTTCTATAAAATACAACTTTATCAGGGATATTGTTGCTAAGAAGAAGGTTATTCTTGAGTATATCCCTACTCGAGCTATGCTTGCAGATCCTTTTACTAAGCCAATGACTAGAGAGTCATTTAATGAGCATGTAAAGTCTATGGGACTTCGAAGAATGTAACAATTTTGTAATGACAATCAGATATTGTAATTTGATTGTTCTTTAATGCAAGCCATAATTTATTCAGTGTATGTGATGTTACATTCTGATAAGATCTCGGTGAGCATGTTGACAGGTAGTGATTGGTCCTCTCACATGGACAATCATCTCTGTTTGTTATGTACGAATAGAGGTAAGACTATTACTTATAGGATATCTTTGAAAGTTATATGTATGAGATACATACCTATAAGTTGGAGTCGTCTTGATATATGTATCAAGATAAGATCATTTAAGAAAAGTGATCGAAATAAATGTTCCCAACATTTATAATACCTGTTTATGAGCCAGATTAGAATTCATAGGTTGAATTCAGGATTAGACATTTGGAATGTCTGGATCAAAATCTGTACGATGTTGAGGTAAACATGCGCTCTTTATTGATAAAGAGAATAACATCGTAGCATGTGATTCATACCACGTGTGCTAAGGCGACAATAAGGGTAGTAGGAGAATGGATCCCTGCTTCTCTACTATGTGAGCCCTTTTGAGATTATATGTTGATCTCAGCGTTTGCCCTTTGTGACTATTTAGGTGTCTGCTTGAAATTTTAATCAGGGTTTGCTACTTTAGCATGTAAACCTATTGACTATGGATGATTCGGTCTATGGAACATGACTAGGAAAGCGACTGATTAAAATGAATGGATTCACACTAAAAAGGAAGATTAAATATGTTTACATCCTTTGATAATTATTCACTGGTCGACCCATTTCTGTTATGTATGAAAATGTTTGTGAATATTAAGAATATAGAACATGCTCTTGACTTGATGGTCATTATGAGGGATTAGAGATGTTCATATTGATGTAAATGGAGATTATTTAATCTGGGCGAATAGCAAGACATTATATCCAGGAAAACGGTTAAGTACCACCAGGAGAAAGGTTCAGTACCACCTGGAAAATGGCTGGGAGCCACCTGGAGGATGACAATGGGTCATCAGGTGAGTGACTATGTGTCATTCAGAGAATGGTTATGCACCATTTGTAGAGCGGCTAAGTTAGACGTAACAACTTTTCTTAGCATTGATCGCTCTGTGAGCAGCTATGTAAGGTGTAACAACTTTCATAGTATTGGATTGCTCAGTGTGCTTGCTGTCACACGAGTCATTTTTCTAAGTATGAATTGGTTGTTCTAATGGTCTTTGTGACTATTGATCTCTGTTCTATTAGTCTTTTGAGACTATGATCTCTGACACGATTCTAGTCTATGTGACTGGATACTTCTATTAGTCATTTGGGACTAATGACTCTTGCTCTATTTGGTCTATGTGACTAAATACCTCTTATTGATCTATGTGACATACTTTGGACGAGTGGGAGATGTAACCGTGCACATGTTGCGGTGCAACGTGTGCACGGCGCTGCATGAAGTGCGCGCAGATGGCGCACTTCGTGCAGCGCAAGTAACACCCCCTTTATAAGGGGGTATGGTGCGTCCAAAGATGAGGGGGAGTGTTTAGGGTTTTGACGCCGAAAGGCCGCCGTCGGAGAGAAGAACGAACACCAAGGCTTCATTGGATCTTGTCTCGTGGAATAGTAGGAGCTTTCCACTGTGATTGTTCCTCGGACAGAGAGCATCATCTTCTTCCTTGGACGCGAGAAGATTCTGACGAAACCGTTGTAAGTTTTATGTTTTCAGTTTTGCATTTCATTCTTCCTTTTATTTTTGCTAAAATAATCTTGAATAGATGCCAAAATAAACAACAAAAGGTATTGTCAATCATAAAAAAAAAAAGATTGTTGGTGCAATCGGTCTAAGTCATGATTGACCGGATTCGAGTGTGACTCGAGTAGTATTTTGATGTTTGATAAAACGATTGACAATGTGATTATCATGGAAAGTCCAAGAACGGTCTTGGCATTTGAGAAGTCTAAGTCATGAGTACTTGACAAGGAAAGTCCAAGTCATGGGTACTTGACATGGAAAGTTCAAGTTTTGCATACTTGGTATGGAAAGTCCAAGCATGGATCTTGGCAATCATAAAGTCCAAGTCATGGGTACTTGCCAATTGTAAAAGTTCAAGGGTGTAGTCTTGGCCACGTAAGTCCAAGTGTATAGTCTTAACAGTGAAAGTCTAAGTCATGGGTACTTGGCAATGGAAAAGTCCAACGGGGTGATATTGGCGGCATAAAGTCTAAGTATGTAGTCTTGGCAGTATAAGTCACGTAAAGTCCAAGCGTTTTTCTTGGCGATATAAGTTCAAATGTACCTTGGCAAAGTAAACCCAGTTAGCATGACATAGCCGATAGAGACACTTGAAAGCTAGCGCAAGGATGAAGAGTCACAGACTCAAGGGATCTGAGAAGCTGATGGAAGTGGGTTGAAGGCTTAAGTCTAGGCTAAGGGTGGTCTATCAAGTATGAGGGGATCATACTTGGGTCGAGTGTTTAATACTCGGGAGCCGAGTTGACTTAAGAGCAGTCGACTGAAATTATGACCAGTCAACTGGTTGGTAGTCAACTAGAGGCTAGACTACTGAATGTGCTCGGGCAGTCGACTAGAGGGATTTCCAGTCAACTGGCCATGGGGCAGTCGACTGCTATTTACGGACATGAGAACAGAAGGCTCGGTAGTCGATTGAGCATTAGTCGACTGTAAGTGTATCCGTTGGCTAGAATATCAATGTGGATTAAGTCCGTTGTGAGACAACGATACTGTAGGCAGTCGACTGGGCCATTTTGACAGTCGATTTCCAGGCGAAAATCCAGGTCACGCAGAGGCATAAAAGGATCTCAACGGGGAGGATTTCGAAAATGATTCAAGGGGCGATTTGAGGTGAAGTGTTGATGTATTTCAGGGTCTTTCAAGCTCGTCCAAGCAACCAACAAACAAAGAATTCAAAGTATTCTCTGTAAAATTTTCTTTACTTGTATTCCATTGTATTTGCTTGTATCTCTTATTTTTATTGTTGTAAGACTTTGTAAGAGGTTTCTCCACCTTTGGATTGTTCTAAGAAGGAGAGTTTATTAGTGGTGTTATGTATCACTAGAACTCACTTGAACTCGACCCATGGAGTAGGAACCCTAGGTTTCGAACCACGTTATATTCTTGTCTCGTATGTGTGATTGTTTTGTTCTTTGGTTTATGCTTATTCTATATTCCGTTGTGCATACTAACGAATTATAGAGACAATCACAATCACATTCCATCGAAGTGCAAAATCGCTACTCATCCCTCCCCCCTCTCTCTAGCGACACCATCGTTCCTACACCTAGTAGCCCTGGCCTAAGGTCGGCTCTAGGACAGACAAGGAGACTGAGCGGGGAGGTCGACCTGCCTAGTACGAAGGTCAAGCAAGGAAGCAAGGTTACTAAGCAAGGGGGCAAAACCACTGAGCAAGCCAACTTCTCGATATCAAGTTGTCAATCTACTAAGTAGACTAAAATACCGAGCTAGCTGAGTTATTGAGGCCTGTGTTAGACATAATTTTTTTTAAACAGATATGTCCACTCTCAAATGGTGTTGAGAAGTTTACACGAATGTTTATATCCCAGAATGCAATTGCTCAATCACAATAGTAACCAAGCACTGGTTACTTGTGGCAAAATTAATAATATCAAATGCTATCACTGAGAAGAGTAAAAAAAGAGTTGCTAAACAAAAATTAAGGTTGCTCGACAGGGAAGTAGAGAATGTTGGAGGAAGGAGTTGTTTATTGGATGGACTATCCAAGAAGGCCGAGTTATTGGGGCAAGAGTTGCCAAACTAGAGGTGGGCAGGGAGTTTCCAAGCTGCTGACTCGAGAGACCAAGCAAGGAGGCCTAGTGGGGAGGCCAACTAAGAAAGGAGGTAGAGCTACTGAGCAAGCCGAGTTATCGAACAAATTAAGTTATTGAGTTGGACGAGTTGTCGAAGGTCATGTTAGATATAATTTTATTAAAACAAATATTCCTCTCTAGTGGTGCTTAAAGGTTCACACGGATGCTTATTTCCTTGGATACAACCCAACCACATTAGCAATCAAGCATTAGCTATTGGTGGTGAATTGAACAACCCAAACGCTATTACTAGAAGAGCAAAGGAAGAACTTCTAGGTAAAATGAAAGACTGCAGGGAGGTGGAATGTGGGGAGGAGTTGCTTGTTGGACGGACTATTCTTCTCTTCTTTTGTTCACCTTTACTCAAAAAAGAAGTCTCAAAATCGTAATAGCAATTAATTCTACTAATTAATTACCATTACTCAATCATTTATTGTCTCAGTTGACTAACGATTATTGGCCAAGCAATTATAATTTAGATCGTTATAGGTCAGTCATTAATGTCTGACCATTTTAGGTTGGCCGTTAATATGTCCATTACACACTTGAGGCAAGTAGAAAAAGAACATTAGTTGGACTTTTTTATTCACTATGATTAGTCTAACATTCGATGCATATAAGTCACACTCACACAAGTTATCTTGAATTTATAACTCTTTATGGTGTATAAAAGAGAGTCTCTCATCCATAACACTTAAACTATCATGGAGAGTAGAGTTGTCAAATTAGATTGGGTCTGTCGGATTGACCTGCTTCGTTAAATAATTTAAACGGGTTGGATTGAAATTTTATCAACCCGTCATTTTGACGGACCTAAATGGATCGACCCGTACAGGTTGCGGGTTTAAACGAGTTGGCCCGCTGTAGATACGAGTTAGTCCGCGGGTTAAATTTTTTCATCAATATTTTAATATTAACAAGACAAGTTTTTCACCATCACAATCTTCTTCTATCACACATACACTTCAACAAAGTATAAAAAAATTAAGAGGAAAGAACATAAGAAAAATTTTTAGACTCTAATTGTTTTATATTATCTTGTCACTACTATTCTAATCAATATAAGAAATAATGACGTATCAAAATTAAATAATTACCCGAACTAGAAAATCTTTATTGAATCTCTATTTGGAGAAGCAAAAATTTATATTTATATATTATCAAGATTTAGATATTTTAGAACATTGAAAAGGAATCAAAAACATCATTACTCAACTTTGTAGGTCGATGATTGAATCTCAATTATAAGATTTTAGTTACTTCAAATGCTTATTTTTTTAATCATGGTACTCCATCTATCTTACAAATTATTGCCTGTAGCCCTTAACACCTTAGTAATTTTAGATATATTTTTTAAATTTGTACGATCTGCGGATTGATCCGTCTAATCCGCAATCCGCCTTGAGTTAGGTTGAGTTAGAAATTTCTCAACCCGCTAAGATGATGAGTCGGTCCGTCTCTCTCCGCTAAATATTAGATTTACGATGATTTGATCCATCCTATTATGAGTGGATCCGTTTGACAACTCTAATAGAGAGAGTGCCTCTTTAAATATGCAATTCAAGCATTGTAGCCTCTTCAAATTATACATAACTATAATTTTATATATTAGATTAAAATTTCTAAATTTTGTGAAATTATTATTAAAAATCTAAAACATACAATTCAATAATGTCACTTAAAAATTAATATATGTTTTATCATGAGAAATAAGTCAGTCGTGCATGACCTTTTATAATCTTCTTATGGGAGTTGAAGCCTTATGGCACAAATTTATAGATCTACGATATGTTCTTTGTTCCTATCCACAAAGTGGAGTCTCAAATGTAAATTTTCAAAAAGAAGTTAAGAAGCTAAATTTTTAATTAACATCTATTGATAACTAAATATTATGAAATCCAAAGATATTGGATCAGCGAAAAAGGCATCGTGCTACATGCCTTATCTTAGCCACAGTTAACCATTATGTACTAATATTTATGGTGCCTGCATTAGCTTGATGTCCTGTTTGAATAGGAGTTCCTTGAATGAACAGAGCTAGGAGATACACATCAACCTCAAGGATTAACTGTAGGCGTTGTCATCATCGTCATTATCATCGTCGGAGTCACCGCCACCACCGGACCGATCGAACCACAATCGATTGCATCTACAATCCGATTGGAATCTGACCGTGTCCGACTAACATCAGAGTCCGATCGAAATGCGACCGGATTCCGACCGAATCACAATCGAAATCGGCCGCGAATCACGTCCATGAGAATCCTCAAGTTCCAGAAAGAAATTTAAAAATTATTTGATGATTTTTTTTTTTAGTGATATAGATAGTGAAGTAAATTTCGATATTTTACGATGGTAATCACAGAAGACCTAGAGATTTCCTAGCCTTTTCATCATCGCAAAAGAAATCTTAATTTTTCCAGTGTCAACCGTCACCGTAGAACAAACATTCAATTCCAGAGGGAACATATTGTACGAACGACATTCTACTTTATCTCCTAATTCTTTAGAAACATGAATATTACTTGAGGATGATTGGAAAAAAAATCGAAAAAAGAATACAACTGTCTGAGGATGAAACAAAGGAGTTCGATACCGAAGGAACTACAACTACGAGAATAGAAAATAAAAGTAAATAATAACAACACTTCCTAAGATAACAAGGGTAAAAACGTAAGAGAACTTAAATAAGTGCAAATTTTTTTTAATATATCCTAAAGGAATATGTAGACAACTTAAATAAATACAATTTTTTAAAATATATTTAATTTTTTAAATAAATAATAATAATTTTGAATCGTAAACTAGCGATTTCGAACTGTATCCATCTTAAACGATCAAAATTAATAGTCAACCTTTTACAATCCATCGGTTCCTAATCGTAGTTGGATCTAGCAAAGGGTATTGTCAAATATTAACTGCATAGATTGCTATTAGTCTTTCTCTGGTTGCAATTACCACTACAACAAATTTGACTTTCCACAGCGTGCAAATATGCTATCCGCAGTGCGCATCGCATGCTGCACAACGCTAAGCTGTTGAAAGTCATAAGACATTCGCGTATGGCGATTCGCAGCGGTTAAGTGCATTCGCGGCGCGATCGCGTATTCGCGATTAAATACGATCGCGGCCCGCGCGATCGAGATTAAGTCATTCGCGTAGCGCAATCATGCGTTTAAGTGCGAAACTCAAATAATTATAATCCAACCCACAAATACCACACAATTATAATATCACATACAAATATTATACCCATTTTTAACATCACATACACACGATTATAAAATCAAAACTAAAACAATTATGATACCATAAATAATCATCACCACCACACTTAAATAGCTAGTGTACTAATTATTCACTTAGTCACAGAAAAAAATTCAAACTAATAACATAAATTCACTTACATAATTTCTTTCTTACAAAATAAATATTCACTTAGTCGCATAAACAATTCAACCAACAATACAAAATCTATATCAGTCACACAAAACTATACACTTAGAGAACCAAGCGATTGTGCTTCCTATTGCATCCTCAAGAAAATACATTTCATCATTGGGTCGAATTAGATCCACCTTCTCCATCAAAACTCTATCAATCCAAACTTTCCAACAAGATCCACCAAGAAGAACGTGATGCACTTTTGCTTTTGGATATGTGGATGCAATTTGACCTTCTGCAACAACTCCATCACCAGACCAATGAAGCAGCTTATATTTAGTATTAACGCTGACATCTCCACAATTCACGTTCTTCAATTTTCCCTGTATAACAATAAAAAATTATTAATGTTCCCAAATATATTTTTATAACAAAACAGGTTATTAGTAATAAGAGAGAGATTCTATCATGTAAAAGAAACCACAATATTCCTCATATCAATATGGTTACCTGAGTTGCAATATTGTCATTCTTTTTTGCTCCATTGACATCACTATCGCCACTAACATAATTCCTAATATCGTCATCAATGCCACCACTAGCAACCTAATTTTTTAAATAAATATTGTCAAATAATATTATCATAATTGCACATTCACTAACAAGAACAAAAAAAAGATAAATAGGGACATAATAAAATGCTAGATGGTGATTATCTGGAGGTAACAATGCAACATACTAGTTTTGTGTGTATGTGATTATCTATGTCGATGTTGTGTCATAGATAAGGATGGACTAGAAAGTGTAATCGAGACTGAGAGACCTTGCTCTATTGCCAAAACCTCCCCAACATTTGTAAATTCAACCTAGGATTGTCAGAGTTAACATGTCATTCTAGCACTGAGTAAAAGATAATATTTTAGCTACAAAGTTTTAACGGTAAAGTCAGCGAATCAATTTTTTTTTATTTTTGCATCAATCTGAGGAAATAATACAATTCATTTAACGAACAAATGAATCGTCATCAACTAATATTAGCAACAAGTTTCTTTTTCCAATACATTTAACGAACAAATACAGGAGTCATAGAAAGAATGCACCAAAAAGCAGTCCTTCACAACAATTCACAGGTTAAAAAGTGCATCCATTTACCATTTTTATTCTTTCACTTAATTTTTAAGAGATTCATCTGCTACATTTCCAATTCTTTGAAGGCATATCTTATATTATTATGACTTATGGTAAGGACCAACAAAAAAAGCTTCTCCAGCCTCACTTGTTTTTCTTAAACTAGTTCATTCATACTTTATTCTTAGTCATCCAAAGTTTGCATAGTCTCCAAAATTTCAAAGTGGTCTTTCATGTTTCTAATAACAAACTCAAAAGTGCTAGTGTTTCAAAAGATTACGTCTATTCAGTATCAAACATGTAAGACCATGTCAACCGACAAAATTCAAAAAGTATTCAAGCATTTCATCCATATGACAGTGGTTCATCCCCTTTTATTAAAATATATTAGGAAACTCCATATGACGACCATGCAACATTCCATGAAACATATCAATGAGTAACTAATACTCAAATAAGAAAAAACTACTGCATGTTCATAAAGGAAGAACAAGTCTTGAAGGCAAATGCATCTATTCCTTATCCATTTTGTAAATGAGGAAAACCCTAAAATATAATGATGACTCAATTTTTTCAAAAAGAACATTCCTTCACATTGTGCATATATATATATATATATATATATATATATATATATATATATATATATATATATATATATATATATATATATATATATATATATATATATAATTCAATAATAAAATATTAACAACGGTGTCATGTTCAACAAGCTACAAGATAATCAGTTGATGGCATGTTCAACAAGCTACAAGGTAATATCATGAAGCTTATCTTTTCATTCCTGGCCTATATATATGTATATATATTTCTTTTGCTTTCTTAAGATTTTTTTCTGTCTTCCTTGGTGCAGTATCATGAAGCTTATCTTTTCATTCCTGGCCTACATGATACTGTTGGCTAGATGCTGAAATTAAAATGTACTTGCAGCATTACAATGTCTTTGGAATGAACATTTATATCCTAGCAAATCAGAATTAAATGCTTGCAAAGATTCTCCATCAAGATATATCTAATTTTAAAGATATATATTAATTTGAACACTGAATGCACTGTGTCACTAAAATTTATTCTTTCCATCCACGGGAAAACAAGAAAAAAAATCTCACAAGTCTTGATTTTGATGCTAAATATTCATACCTGATCACCAAAGAAGACATGTTAACTTTAGTGATTTGTTTTTCCTAGTTGTTGCTCTGTTGAATATTAAGTAACTCAGTTTTACTTAAAATTCAATATTTTCGGTTCACAACCATTCTTTAACTTTGGTGTGGAGAAGTGTGGTTTAGTTCATTATCAAAATGAAGGAATACAAATCTAACATAAATATTCATGAAACTGGATAGAATACAGCAAGATATATGTTATAGGACCTAGTTTCGTCATATTTTTATAGCATACACAATAAAACCAATAGACTATAAAGACACTGGCTAACCTAAAGGATGGAGACGGAAGGTGGCGAGCGTGAGAAGAGCGTGCAATGAGGAAGGTGAAGAAAATCGCCGGAGAAAGCTACGGCGGCAAGCATGAGAAATTGCCGTGTGAGAAAGCTACGGCGGCGAGCATGAGAAGAGCGTGCAGAAAGCGATGACGAAGGTGAAGAAAGTCACCGGAGAAAGCTACGGCGGCGATCGTGAGAAATCGCCGCGTGAAAAGGCTACGGCGGCGAGCGTGAGCATTTGGCACGTGAGAAAGCTGCGGCGAGTTTGGGAAACTTTTAACCTAAAACAGAAGTATAATTAATTAATAATATACTTAATAAAAATGGCAATGAATAGATAAGTTTATTCATGAATAATTTTCAAAGTTTTTTTTTTAGTTATAATATAAATGCGTTGTTAATCCTTTTTTTAAAAAAATATTTTCAGATTAAAAAATAATTTAATTTTATAATGATATTTTTAACGGCATACAAAATATACACTGCGGATAATATTAACAAATTTAATTATTATCTACATTGCACTTGATTGACACGCTGTGAATAATTTATTTTTTTATAATGAAACTTTTAATGGCGTGCAAATTGTGCGCTATTATTATTTCATATTAACAAGTTTAGTATTATTCGCAGCACATTGAATTGACACACTGTGAAAAATTTTATTTTTTATAATGATACTTTTAAGGTCGTGCAAATTGTACGCCGTTATAATTTCATATTAACGAACATTGTAATATCCGCAGTGCACTTGATTGGCACGCTGTGAAAAATTTAATTTTCTATTGGGGGACTTTTAACAACGTGCAAAATGCACGCTGTCAATATTATCTGCAACACACATGATTGGCGCGCTGTGAAAAATTTAATTTTTTATAATAAAATTTTTAACAGCACGCAAAATGCACGCTGTTATTATTATTATAAAAACTTTATTAGTGATTTTATCCACCTCCATTATTAAAATTTAAGTTTTTATAATTATACTTTTAACGGCGTGCAAATTGTACGTCGTTATTATTTCATATTAACAAATATTATATCCGCAGCGCACTTGATAGACACGTTACGAAAAATTTAATTTTTTATAGTGAGACTTTTAACAGCGTGTAAATTGCACGCTGTTAAAAGTCTCGTATTAATAAATCCAATATTATCCGCAGCGCATATAATTGGTGCGCTGCGAAAAGTTTAATTTTTTATAATAAATTTTTTAACAGTGCGCAGAATGCATGCTGTTATTATTTAATATTAAGAGCGTGCACTGCATGCTGTTAAAATGAGTATTGACAGCGTATTATTTTTACATGTTGTTGTTTGTAAAAATATAATATTATCCGTAGCGTATAAAATTGGGCGCGCTATAAAAACTATTATTAACAACGTACTAAAATTATGCGTTGTTGATAACGTGCTACGGAAAATCAAATTTATTGTAATGTACAGTAGAGGATCGCATCATTCCTTGGATATTCAAATTTTCATTACTGACCAATTTGGCTATTACTTCTCAATTCAGTCCTTCAACTTGACTTGACAGTATTATATAAGCCACAAGGGTAGATAAAGTTGCCAAACGGACTGATCCATGATGGGACGGATCAATCCGTCGTAAATTTAATATTTAACGAGGATGGACGAGCCGACCCGTCATTCTAACGGATTAAGAAATCTCCAATCCAACCCAGCCCAAAGCAGGCTAGGGATTAGGCAGGTCAACCCGTGGACCAGAAAAAAAATTCAAAATTATTGGGACATATTGAGAACTTGAGACGATAATCGGTAAGGCGGAAAGAATATCATGATAAGAATGCATGTATTTGAAACAACTAAAATATTATAATTGAGATCTAATTATTGATCGACAATATTAAATACTAATATTTTTTATTCTTTTAATACTTTAAAATATTCAAATCTTAATAATATACAAATTCAAATTTTCACTCACTAAATAGAGATCTAATTGAGATTTTTCAACACTAGTAATTTATTGATTTCGATATGCCATCATTTCCTATATTAATTAAAATAGTAATGGTAAAATAATTATAAACTAATTAGAATATATCAAAAAAATTATTAGACTACTTAAATCAAATATTCTTTATTATTTTCTCTAATTTCTCTTACATTTTGTCGACGTGTATGTGTGATAGAAGATGATTGTGATTATGAGGAAATTGTCTCGTTAGTATTAGAATATTGGTTAAAAAATTTAAACAATTTTTTTCACAAGTTTTATCTTCTTTTATCATTTCTCAACCCGCGGATCAACCCAACCCACCGCAGGTCAACCCGTCTAGACCCGCAACCCGTGCGGGTTGATTCGTTTAGGCCCGCCAAAATGATGAGTTGATAAAATTTCAATCCAACTCGCCTAAATTATTTGATGGGACGGACCAACCCGACGAACCTAATCCAACTTGACGTGTAAAATACCGGGAAAAAAAAATTAATAATAATATATATTCCTCGGTAATTGATAACCTTATAGAATTTTTTCAGAAATTTTTAGAAGTTTTTCTGGATTTAAACGGAAGTTATGGGTTCAATTGATAGGGGTTGATTAAAGCTAGGGTTGGTTCTATAGGGTAAGAACCCAAACAGCATTTTAAGTCCAACCCGTTAAACAGGTCTACCCGATCCGTTTTCCCCTTCGTAACGCCAAACCAAAAATCCACACGCGGTTTTACTCCGCGCAGGCGTTTCTCCGCCGCTTCTCCTCTTCTTCCCCGACGCTCCTTTTCCCTCTTTCTCATCCTCGCCGCAGTGCCCTTCCGCCATGCTCTCTTCCACCTTCCGGCCAATCTCTGCCATCATCCACCTCACCGCCGTCGGCTTCCTTTTCCTCCGATCCAACAACAGCGAGTGCCGTCGCCGCTCCACTCGCCGCCACCGCGAGAGATCTACTGCTGCCCCATCGCCATAGCCCACGTCCACTGTGCGTTTCCCTCATCTCCGTCGCCGGATAGACAGCGCCGACCGCCGCGATGTCTCTGTATTTCTTCTTCCGATCGGCCATTTATCCTCATTGGTTGCCCTATTTCTCCCGATCTCGCGGTTGGACGCTGCTAGCACCAGCGACAGCCGCCTGACTTGGTCCTTTTCACGAGCTCCTCTTCGATCGCCGGCGCCCCAAGTCGCCGCTGCCGCCGCGAGTCCGGTTTTGGTGATGGAGTCGTTGATTTCCTCTGTTTTTTTCCCGATCGAGCAGATCACCCCCCATGTCACCGATTGCGATCCTCGCCGGCTTCTTCCTTGTTTCGGTGCGCTATCTTCAATCCCTCAAGTTTCCTCTTCGATTCTGATTTGGAGATCCACCTCGAAGCTTACTCGTCAGATCTCAAGCGCTGCCTCGGTTAGATCTCAAGAACTGCCAGGGTCGTGCAGCGAAAATGGTGCGTTCGTCGTGGCTGGGAAGAACACAAGCAACTAGTGGATCATTGTTGTGCCTGCAGCACTGGCGATCGTTGCTGGTAGCCACGACTACCTGATTTGGGTTAGATCTTCACTGTAGGGAGCTGCATTGGTCATGAACAACAACACCAGCTATGAACAAGCTCTATCGCGAGGACTCGGAATTGCCATTGTGATCAGGAAGCACGACACAGTTGTAGTTCATGGCAATTTGAATGCTCCGATCGACAGATCCAGGGGAGGAAGGGTGTGAAGAATTACTTGTGGATTCTATGTGAGGTAAATTTAGATTTGAACATGATATAGCAGTTTATGATTTATTGGCAGTTAATCTAGTATTTATTCAAGAATAAATGGTTAAAAGGAACCTAGTGAGGAAAATGTAATCTAGGTATTAAGGATGTGACCTAGATCTATTGCTAGTTTACTATGGGTTTCATTTGTGAATATATATATATATTGTTTGGGGTATCTTAGAGATGACCGTGAATTATATGAACCCGTAAAAAGGAATGATTAGTAGGAGTTAACTAATCAGAGTTTGTATTGATTTAGGATTATGTTAGAGACCTATTGATATGCATACTATACGTTGCAGGATTTTGGTTCGAGACACTCACGGACGTGAAGACGGTTGGTGTCTACAAAGCAGGTGGGTAATTTCCTACCTGGTCCGGGTAGTTGTATTTCATTCAGATTTAGTCATTGATATGAGCATGTTAGGTGTTCATATTACCTTGACCCTGTTCTTTTTATCGTATGCTTGATCCTTTACCGTTGGCTATTAACTCCATTGCTGATATCATATTTATTTTATCATGATTAGGAGTTATACATATAGGTGATGTAAGTAACTTAAAATCTGTTTAAGTTAAGTGCAAATAGTAAAGTCCGGATGACAACCTGATTGTATATTGGGCAAAAAGGTCATCCGTAGGTAGATAATGTCTTTAACCTAGGGTTAGTTCTAAGTACCCTTAGGTTGTATGTTACCACCGAACATGTATTGTGTAAATGGTCAGAGGAATGATACTTAGGGTATCGCTACGGACCGGTGGTCCTAGCTTATTATAATCAGATGAGTACAACTCTCTACAGGATAGAGAGTGCGTCGAGTAGATTAGTATGACTCTCTACAGGATAGAGAGTATTATGATCAGTTGAGTACGACTCTCTACAGGATAGAGAGTGCGTCGAGTAGATTGGTCTGACTCTCTACAGGATAGAGAGTCTATGGTGGATGTCTGTATGTGAGACATTGCATTCATGCATTTACATGCACGCTGACGACGAGGTCTCCCTTGTGGTTGAGAGGGTCGCCAGTCATCCTGCCTCCACGGTTACTCATAGGAGTAACCGGTGTGAGGGCAGAGCATTGAGGTGCCGCACTCTACCACTATAGACGGTGGTAGTTGGATTTACGTGTCGTAGTTCTGCGTGTGTGGTACTCGACCACTCATGGGTAGTGACTGTCGGAGTGACCAACAGCAGGGACCCCCATCGTGTAGCTTGCTCTTTACGCTTATATGCTACTCGATCATACTGCCCACTCGGCCACTCGAGAGTAGTGGTTGGTGTTGAGTTGGGACAGTTGTCATGCTCGAGCCACCGAGGCCACAATGGGGTCGTGGTAGCTTTAGGGTGAGCCGACATGACCATGCATGCTGCATTGCCGACTGATGGCATTTTTGCATATTGCCATATATATACATATATGCATGTATATATATATATGGATGATTGTGATTAGTATACATATATAGATATAGTCTATATATATATGCTTATTGTGATGTTGCATTTGATTGTATTATGTTTGCTGCATTTGGGTGGACATCATATTCATGCATGTTTCTTGCATATGTTATACAGTGTGTCGGATATTGGTATGGGTTGGATAAACCATAGATACCTTGGCCTGTAGCATGAGTAGATTATGTGTTGGTATTACTCTTCCTGTTATATATATGTTTGATATATGTTCAGGTTGGATCAGAGTAGCGTAGCAGACTTCAGGTACGTCTGCATTTTATGTTATTCATTTCAGTTAGACGGTATATGCTTGTATTTATATACTATGCTGATATACCCGTTGTACATCTAGATTATGTTGTCGAAATACATGTGATATTACATATATACATGTTTTCTATTACCTGCTGAGTTTTACTCACCACCCCCCACGGACCCTGGGTTTTCTGTCGCCCAGGTAACATGTAGAAGACTTCGTGACAGCTTGGAGCACCGCCGGCTGACGTCATCTCATCTCACGAGGCTCCCATGTTTTATTTTGGGCCTGCTGTCCGTCGTGTATTGTATTTGGAGTTTTCTTGATGTACATATTGTATATTCAGATTTTGTCGAGGTTCTGTGTTGTTGTGTTGTGTTAGTCATACCGGTATGCATGTGTGGGATTGATATCCCATTGTTGTAGTATGTTTCCGCTGTGTCTTGTGTAGTTTTTGTTTTCATACATATATATTGTTGTTATTGTGGGCCTACGGGCCTTGTATTAACCCGAAATGTTGCTACGTACAGGGGAGGTGCCGTCCGTTTGATTTTCGGCTCGGTATGCTCTCGGGGCGTGACATGACGACTCTAAGGTTGTGTTTGATAGGACGTAATATAATCCAAGTTTTAATGGAATGCAATGTAATCTTGATTACATTACTATGTTTGGATAAAAATTATATGTAATCTTGGATTACAAAGGTCATTACATTCTTTTGTTTGGTGTCCATTGCAAAGACGATAGGAATGGATCGACGACGATGACGGAGACAACGACGACGATGACGACGACAGTCGATCGATGATCGGTCGACGACTGATAGACCGACGACGAACAGACCAACGACCGATGATGACCAACGGTCGACGGTGATCGCGGCCGGCGGCCGACGTGATGACGGCGACGATCGGCATCGGCCGATGATCGGCGGTCGCGCTGATGACGGCCGATCGATCGCCGCCGTCGATGCATCGCTGGTCTCGAGCGCAGAGCAACAATGGACGACAACGATCGACTTCGATTGTTGAGCATTCAACACTTTTCAGATTACGATTTGTAATGTAATCTGGATTACATAAGTTTTGTTTTGTAATCTAATCCAGATTATATTACATTATAATTTAAAGACAGTAATAAATAAAGAAATCTATTTTATAATATAATCTTGATTACATTACAAAACAGATTACGACATACCAAACAGTAGATCCTCTTTATATCTTTCTTTCAAAACGTACTATAAAGTTATAAAATTTTATATTTACTTGTTCCCTCGTAAGCAGTGCAATTGATTAGCATTTTTGTACTGAAATAAATGTCTCCTGGTTTGCCTTTTGTGATCCTTTGTTGTTACTTGGATGATTTTACTCCGTTATGTAAGTTTCACATCGAATGTTGTGAACTACAAACGTCAAAATCTGTGCAGGTGCTTATTTACAATGATTTGCTGGGAATGTTGCAACATCCTCACCATGCCAAGGTACTTTTGTTTGAATCAAATTTTTTTTATCCCAATCTTTCTTATATATCCAAAGATTATCAACTTTCTGACAGATAACTCCAAAGTTCTGTAAGCAATATGCACAAGTGGATGATATCATAAACAATGCCTTGACAAAATACAAAGAGGAAGTTGAAACTCTTCATTTCCAAGTGAAGCTTATGTTGGACTATCCGAACTACAAAAATCACTTTTTGCATTGCGAAAATTTCGGAAGTCGGCCACGGATCCATACGAAGATAAACAAAAATTATATGTACGTATTTAGAAAACATAGATCTATATTAGATCTACATGAAAAGAGTGTTACCCTTGATGCGATGTCCTTCACTTATCCCGCTCGTCCAAACGGCTTGCCGGAACTTGAGAGTGTCAAGTGTATACTCCTCTATCGGTATCTACACGAGCAATAGATGGAGAAAAACAACCTAGAGTGTGCTAACACCCTTAGAAGCTCACGGCAAGGATGAGAGAGAGAGAGCTTGAGAAGAGAGGAGGATGAAGATGAAATTAATCCACTTAACTTCACACTAATGCACCAACATTGAAGTGGTGCGCCAATTCATGGAGGGTTAAATACCTCCATGTAATACAAAGAGTCATGACTCTTGGTCTTCCTCATGAGATGACACCCTATGATGTGTCCATGATGATGTGGAACATCATTATTGGCCGGCCCATGCCAAGTCATCATGACATGGCATTTGGTCAAGTCAAACTTGACTATTCATCTTTCCTCTCAAGTCAAGTCAAACTTGACCTCTTATCTCCCATGGTTGATTAAATCCAACCATTTGATTCAAGTCAATTTAATTTAATGAATCTCTATACATTAGTTTAAATTGAATCAATGAATCAAATCTAAATTAGACTCATTCAACACTTGAATCAAATTGAGTCCAACTCAATTAGTCTAATTTGGATTACTCTTAATCCAATTTGGTTCATCACATGAACCTAATCCTCATGGTCCATCATATGAACCTAATCTCCATCTAATTACCCTTTGTGTGTGACCCTATAGTTTCTTGTAACATTGGCAATGCTCCTAAACCGATTTAGGAACATAAGCAATGAGCGGTATCTAGCAACACATCATTGCTACCCAAGTTACAAGAATGTTGAGATCCAACATCACCTTTGTGACTACTAATTGTGACTCTCATAATATGTGACAATGTCCCTCTATCCTTGACATCTAGATTAACCAATTGAGGCATAGACTGTGTCATCCTCGGTACAATCTATATCTTGAACTTCAAGTAGACTCACTCTAATCAAATGAGCTCAATATCTCATATTGACTCATTTGGGCATGACCATGCACTTAGTGGTCTCACTCTGTCAAGAATAACGATGTCACTCCCGTCATATAGGAGGGATATATCTCATCTACATCACTCACATCCCTCCGCATAATTTGTTACATACCCAGTAATCGCCTTTATAGTCCACCCATTTATGGGTGACGTTTGATGAAGCCAAAGTGTGCAACTCCTTATGTAGGGAACCATGGTGACTTCAGGTCCAAGGACTAATAGTCATACTAATAGTCACATGAGAAAATATATGACACTCATATAATGATCCATGATAATTTCTCATGGTGGGTCATTCGGTATATATTATCCAATGCATACTCATGTGTCAACTTGATATCTCATATCCATGACTTGTGAGATCAAGTCATCGAGTTGACCTACATGCTAGTCTCTTCGCATTAACATTGTCCTTGAATGTTAATACTTGACTAGGAATGATTAAGAGTAGTGTTCTCTATATCATCTAATTATCGATTCAACCAATCGATTGATATAGATAAGAACCTTCTACTCAAGGACGTTATTATACTTAGTTATTTGACATCAATACAAGTAAGTATAATAACTACAAAGAAATGCCTTTATAAATAGGAATATGATACAATAAAGTTCATACAACAATCATCATATGATTGACTCTAGGACTTTCACTAACAATCTCCCACTAGCACTAGTGTCAATCACTATAGTATCTAATACCCAATGACCTAGTGTGACCATCATACTTTTTCTGTGCCAAAGCCTTGGTCAAGGGATCTGTGACGTTAACTTCTATGGGTACTCTGCAAATCTTCACATCTCCTCTATCGATAATCTCTCGAATGAGATGAAAGCGCCGTAGTATGTGTTTGGTCCGCTGGTGTGAGAGAGGTTCCTTAGCCTGCGCAATCGCTCCATTGTTGTCACAATAGAGCTCTATAGGATCTGCTATGCTAGGAACCACCCCAAGCTCAGTAATGAACTTGCAGATCCAAACTCCCTCCTTTGCTGCCTCAGATGCAACAATATACTCGACCTCTATTGTAGAATCAGCAACTGTGTCTTGCTTCGAACTCTTCCAGCTCACAGCGCCACCATTCAAGCAAAACACGAACCCTGACTACGATCTATAATCATCCTGGTCAGTTTGAAAGCTGACATCGTTGTAACCCTTTACAGCTAGCTCCTCATCGCCTCTAAATATCAAGAAATATTCTTTAGTCCTTCTCAAGTACTTAAGAATATTCTTGACCACTATCCAGTGACGCTCATCTGGATCTGACTGGTATCTACTCGTCATGCTCAAAGCATACAAGACATCAGGACGAGTACATAGCATGACGTACATGATAGATCTTATGGCCGATGCATAAGGGATCTTATCCATGCGGTCTCTCTCTTCTCCAGAAGAGGGACTTTGAGTCTTCAAAAGACTCACACCATGTGACATCGACAGAAGTCCCTTCTTGGAATTCTATATGGAAAATCGGAGTAATATTGTATCAATATATGTACTCTGACTTAGGTCAAGCAATCTCTTAGATCTATCTCTATAGATCTTGATGCCTAAAATGCAGGCTGCTTCACCTAAGTCCTTTATTGAAAAGCACATCCCCAGCCAAGTATTCACAGACTGTAGCGAAGGAATGTCATTCCCAATGAGTAGTATGTTATCCACATACAATACAAGAAAGACAACTGTGTTTCCATTAACCCTCTTGTAGATACAGGGTTCATCTTCATTCTTAATGAAACTAAACTGTTTGATCGCATCATCGAATCGAAGATTCCAGCTCCGAGAAGCTTACTTTAGCCCATAAATGGACCTTTGCAGCTTGCATACTTTTTCAGTATGTTGTGGATCTACAAAACCCTCAGACTGTGTCATGTACACATCCTCGAGCAAGTTTTCATTCAGAAATGCGATTTTGACACCCATCTGCCAGATCTCATAATCGTGGTATGCTACAATAGCAAGCATGATCCGAATGGACTTAAACATCACCATTGGAGAAAATGTTTCATAATAGTCAATACCATGAATTTGCTTGAAACCTTTAGCCACCAATCGACCTTTATAGGTATGCGTAAGTCCATCCATGTCAGTCTTTCTCTTAAAGACCCACTTACACTCAATGGGTTTGACGTCTTCAGGTGGATCAACCAAAGTCCATACTTGGTTGGTGTACATGGATTCCATCTCGGATCTCATGGCCTCTAGCCATTTCTCAGAATTTAGGCTCATCATAGCTTCCTGATAGGAGGTAGGCTCATTCTCAATGAGCATAACGTTATCATGGTCAGACAAGAGAAATGAGTATCTCTCAGGCTGACAACGTACCCTATCAGACCTATGAAGAGGTAGGTCTACCTGAACAGTTTGTTATTCCACAACTCTTTGTGTAACAATCTCATCACCCATAACACTTTGTGGTTCTTGTTCAACCTCCATCAAGGCCTCAGTGCTATGGTTCTTATCTTGAATTTCTTTAAGATTAAACGTACTCCCACTAGTTTTTCTAGAAACAAAGTCCCTTTCTAGAAATACCTCAGTCTTTGCCACAAACACTTTGTGCTGACTGGGAATGTAGAAGTAATATCCCTTCGTTTCCTTGGGATATCCAACAAAATAGCACTTATCGGATTTAGGTCCCAGTTTGTCTGAGACTTGACGTCGAATGTAAGCCTCACAACCCCAAATCCTCATGAAAGATATCTTGGGATTTTTCCCTGTCCATATCGTATATGGTGTCTTTATCACAGCCTTGGATGGTACATGGTTAAGTGTGAAGGATGTTGTGTCTAGAGCATATCCCCAAAAGGATATAGGAAGATCTGTGTGACTCATCATAGATCGTACTATATCTAATATAGTACGATTCCTTCTTTCGGATGCATCATTCCACTGTGGTGTTCCAGGAGGAGTGAGTTGGGATAGAATCCTACACTCAACTAGATAGTCACGAAACTCATGGCTAAAGTATTCACCACCTCGATCTGATCGAAGTATCTTAATACTTTGCCAAGTTGATTTTGTACTTCATTCTTGAATTCTTTGAACTTTTCAAAGGATTCAGACTTATGTATCATTAGATACACATAACCATATCTACTGAAGTCATCAGTAAATGTAATGAAGTACCTATAACCACCTCTAGCAGTAACATTGAAAGGGTCACATACATCACTATGTATAAGTCCTAACAAGTCTGTTGCTCTTTCGCTGTGTCCACTAAAGGGAGTCTTGGTCTTCTTGCTAAGAAGACAAGACTTGCATGTCTCATATGATTCAAAATCAAATGAGTCCAGCAGCCCATCCTTATGGAGCTGGGATAAGCGACTCTCATTTATGTGACCTAAGCGACAATGCCAGAGATAGGTTTGGTTCAACTCATTTGACTTGAACCTTTTGGTACTTATGTTATAGATGGGGTTCTCTAAGTCTAGAATGTAGAGTCCGTTCATCAGAGGTGCACTACAATAGAACATATCATTTAAATAAACTGAACAACATTTGTTCTTTATTATAAATGAAAAGTCTTTCTTGTCTAAACAAGAAACTGAAATTATGTTCTTAGTCAAAGCAGACACATAACAACATTCATCTAGTTCTAGTACAAGCCCAGAGAGCAGAGATAGAAAATAAGTTTCTATAGCAACAGCAGCAACCCTTGCTCCATTGCCTACTTGTAGATCCACCTCGCCATTTGTCAATATCTTGCTATTTCTCAGCGCCTGCACATTAGTACAAATGTGATATGCACATCCGGTATCTAATACCCATGATGAAGAAATAGATAGATTGACTTCTATAACATTTATACCTGAAGTAGAAGTCTCACTTCTCTTCTTCTTAAGATCTTCCAGGTGTGCTTTGCAGTTATGCTTCCAGTGTCCAGCTTCCTTACAGTGGAAGCAAGTCCCTTCCTTGGCCACCCCTCCTTTCAGTTTCAGTGTCTTGCCTTTGCCCTTGGCTTGGGACTTTCCCTTACCTTTAGGCTTGCCCTTACCTTTCTTCTTTTGCACCATCAAAATGGAGTCAGGTTTTCCCTTCTTAAGGTTAAGCTCAGCAGTTCTCAACATGCTGAGTATCTCAGGGAGTGGCTTATCAATTTCATTCATGTTGTAATTCATGATAAATTGATTGTAACTTTATGACAAAGATTGCAAGATCAAGTCAGTGGCCAGCTCTTGGCCAAGTGGGAATCCCAACCTCTGTTGGTTTTCTATGTACCCAATCATCTTGAGTACATATGGACCTACGAGAGTCCCATCTTGCATCTTGCACTGGAATAGTGCCTTAGAGATCTCGTATCTCTCATGTCTTGCTTGTCCTTGATACAGTTGACGAAGATGTTCAACCATATCAAAAGCATTCATGAACTCGTGTTGCTTTTGAAGCTCAGAGTTCATGGTCGCGAGCATGAGGCATGACACATCTAATGCATCATCTTGATGCTTCTTGTAAGCATCTCGGTCAGCTCGCGAGGCAGTGATAGGTGGTGCCTCCGGAATGGGCTGCTCCAGGACGTACAATTTTCTTTCTTGAGTGAGAACGATTCTCAAATTCATGTACCAGTCCAGGAAATTAGCTCCATTGAGCTTGTCTTTCTCAAGGACAGAACGTAGGAAGAGAGTGTTCGTGTTTGTCGACATGGTAATCTACAACATATACAATGTAGAAAATTAATATCATATTCTATTTACCATTTAATTAGACCTTTAATCAAATGATGCTCCCACTGAATTATAAGACTTTTGTAGAATCGAGTCATGGATATGGTCAAACCACATTACTAGATTCATACAAACTAGCTATAATTCTTGCGGGACAAGATCTACATCATACTATGTCTTGAGTTAGCTTTGGCTAAATCGCCCAAGATTTAGTATGATCGGTAGGTAACAAATTATCGATTACATCTCTATGCAACTCTTATTTATAGGATCAAGATCCACATTTACAAAAGACCTTGAGTTAGCTTTGGCTAAATCGCCCAAGATTTAGTGTAAATGTAATCTTATCCTACCTTTCCAACGGTTGGAATACGCCTATAGTTTTACTCGATCCAATTGAGTTAACTAGTTTTACTCAATCTAATTGAGCTTATTCTCACCTAAGCTATGATAGACAGGACCAAGATTGTCCCTCTGCACCCTACCAAGATAATATGCGTTGCTCTGCTTTGATAGATTCAACAACAACAAATGATCGAGGTAGTGATGGGTATCAAAACTTGGTAGGGATTCGATTAAGATCTAATCTAATCGTGAATGTGTATCATATACGCATTAAGGCCTTAAATACCCTACACTAGCATGCATCACATACATACAAGCAAAAATAAATAAATATATATATATATATATATATATATATATATATATATATATATATATATATATATATATATAATAATGAGGTCATGGCCCTACTACGATCTTCTCAAGCCAATGAGAAGATCATACGGTCAATCTAGGGTTAGCGGCTTCTCCAAGCGCCTCCTTTGACCGCCATGTGTCGTCGGCACCCTCCTCGTAACTCCATCTACTAGTGGACATTCCACCGCTCCATTTTTGTACATTACAAACATGAAATTTGAGTTACATTCGAGTCTAAAACTATTTACAACTAGAATATTAAAAGGAGAGGCACGACGCGCAGGTCGCATACATTATACAACATGCACAACACAAAAAATGGCGCGCAAGCCGTATTATGAATTACAACACATTTATTCAATCACATTGGGGTTCTTGGGCCATGACCATTACAGTATTATACATAATTATAAATTATGTATTTTACAGAAATTTCTATAATTTTTTCTATTTTTTTCAATTTTATGAGTCACATCTCCGTAACGATCCCGCTAAGTGATTTTCGGGCGCGATCGCGGGATAATGCCCTTTGCGGGGTTAGGGGAAGCGCCCCTACTCACAAAATGAATCTAGCGAGTGTCCCATCTAGATCTTAGAACGCCTTAAATCGCCGTCCCAAAAGACTAGAGCAAGAATTCACCATTTCGGAGAGTTTTTCTCGGTGGTTGAAGCCTACAAGTGTCCCAACACTTGTTGCTTCGACTCTTCGAGAAAAATACCCAAAAAAAATTTATAAAATAGGAAACTTACAGAAACTTACAGATTTGTAATTTTTATATCTAATACAAAAAAATTACAAAACTTAACACATACATGCTTCGCACGTGGCTCTGATACCACTGTTGGACTATCCGAGCCGCAAAAACCATTTTTTGCGTTATAGAAACCTCGGAAGTTGACCACAGATCCATGCGAAGATAAATAAAAATTACATGTACGTGTTTAGAAAACCTAGATCTACCTTAGATCTACATGAAAGGAGCATTACCCTTGATGCGACGCCCTTCGCTTATCCCGCTCGTCCAAACGGATTGCCGGAACTCGAGAGTGTTAAGTGTACACTCCTCTATCGGTATCCACACGAGTAATAGGTGGAGAAAAGCAACCTAGAGTGTGATAGCACCCATAGAATCTCATGACAAGGATGAGGGGGAGAGAGCTTGAGAAGAGAGGAGGAGAAGATGAAGTTAATCCACTTAACTTCACACTAATGCACCAACATTGAAGTGGTCGGCCACTTCATGGAGGGTTAAATACCTCCATGTAATACCAAGAGCCATGACTCTTGGTCTCCCTCATGAGATGGTATCCCATGATGTGTCCATGATGATGTGGAACATCATTATTGGTCGGCCCATGCCAAGTCATCATGACATGACATTTGGTCAAGTTAAACTTGACAATTCATCTTCCCTCTCAAGTCAAGTTAAACTTGACCTCTTATCTCCCATGGTTGATCAAATCCAACCATTTGATTCAAGTAAATTTAATTTAATGAATCTCTATTCATTAGTTTAAATTGAATCAATGAATCAAATCTAAATTAGACTCATTCAACACTTGAATCAAATTGAGTCCAACTCAATTAGTCTAATTTGGATTACTCTTAATCCAATTTGGTTCATCACATGAACCTAATCCTCATGGTCCATCATATGAACCTAATCTCCATCTAATTTCCCTTTGTGTGTGATCTTATAGGTTCTTATAACGTTGGCAATGCTCCTAAATCGATTTAGGAACATAAGCAATGAGCGGTATCTAACAACACATCATTGTTATCTAAGTTACAAGAATGTTGAGATCCAACATCACCTTTGTGACTACTAATTGTGACTCTCACAATATGTGACAATGTCCCTCTATCCTTGACATCTAGATTGACCAATTGAGGTATAGACCATGTCATCCTCGGTACAATCTATATATTGAACTCCAAGTAGACTCACTCTAATCAAATGAGCTCAATATCTCATATTGACTCATTTGGGCATGACCATGCACTTAGTGGTCTCACTCTATCAAGAATAACGATGTCACTCCCATCATATAGGAGGGATAGATCTCATCTGCATCACTCACATCGCTCCGCATAATTTGTTACATACCCAGTAATCGCCTTTATAGTCCACCCATTTACGGGTGATGTTTGACGAAGCCAAAGTGTGCAACTCCTTATGTAGGGAACCATGGTGACTTCAAGTCCAAGGACTAATAGTCATACTAATAGTCATATGAGAAAGTATATGACACTCATATAACGATCCATGATACTTTCAAACGGCGGATCATTCAGTATACATTCTCTAATGCATACTCATGTGTCAACTTGATATCTCATATCCATGACTTGTGAGATCAAGTCATCGAGTTGACCGACATGCTAGTCTCTTCGCATTAACATTGTCCTTGAATGTTAATACTTGACTAGAAATGATTAAAAGTAGTGTTATCTATATCATCTAATTATCGATTCAACCAATCGATTGATATAGAAAAGAACCTTCTGTAGGGGATCGATTGGACGCTAGAGGGGGGGTGAATAGCGCGTGCTAGTACCGATGATGGAATTCGTTCGTGATTGCATCTACAAATCATGTTAGCGCAGTGGAATAATAATAATGAAAGCAATAATATGAAACACAATCACAAACACAATGACACGAGATGTAACGTGGTTCGGAACCGAATGGTTCCTTCTCTACGAATTGGGTTCGTACGAACCCTAGCGATGTCACAAACACCACTAAGCACAATAAACTCCTTCTCGACACAAGTCGGAGGTGGAGAAACCCCTTATAATAGTTTACAACAATAAACTAAATGCAACAAACAAATACAATATGAAATATAAAAGACAAGTAAAGAAAACTTTACAACACTTTGCTTTTGATTGCTTGAATACTTGGTTGCTTGACTTGCACTTGGAGACCCTGATTTGCAGCAACAAATCGCCCCAAAAGCCCTCAAGAACCATGTGCAAAAATTCTCCCGTCGAGCTCCTTTTATCCTTGCGCGTGACCTGGATTTCCACCTGACAGTCGACTGTCAACACTATAACTGTGAGACAACGACTCAATCCAAACTGGAAAAGTTCCAATGGGACTCTTGGCAGTCGACTGCCAACATTGGCAGTCGGCTACGGAATACTTTGTGCTTGCGACTCAACTAGCAGTCGACTGCCATCCATGGCAGTCGACTATCAGCAGTTAACTGCTCCAATGAGCAGTCGACTGCCAGAGCAATTTCAGCTCTAAATCGGCAGTCGAACTCTAGTCGACTCACGGCAGTCGAACCGGCCATAATGTCATTCGACTGCCAACCTCAAACATAAGGTTTTAACCCAAGTATGATGCCCCCATACTTGCTAGACCACCCTTAGCCTAGACCTAAGCCTTCTAGCCACCTCCATTAGCCTCACGCCTCTCGGATCCCTCCAAGTCATCCATGACTTGTTCATCCATCACGCTAGCCTTCAGGTGCTTCCATCGGCTGTGTCATGCTAACGGTGTCTACACCGCCAAGGCACATTGGACTTACGCCGCCAAGACTCCGCTTGGACTTTACGCCGTCAACCATTGGACTTATACTGCCAAGACTCCACCCTTGGACTTTACACCGTCAATATCAAACCCCTTAGACTTCTCAAATGCCAAGACTCAAGCTTGGACTTTCCCTTGCCAACCCATGTTGGACTTTCCATGCCAAGACCCATGCTTGGACTTCCCTTGTGCCAAGTACTTAAGACTTAGACTTTCCCAAATGCCAAGTGTCCCACTTGGACTTTCCATGCCAAGTACCCATGACTTGGATTTTACCTTGCCAAGACTCATGATTGGACTTTCCCATAATCACATGGTCAACCCTAGTCAACCATCAAAGTCTCCCTCGAGTCAAACTCGAGTCTAGTCAATTATAACCTGGGTCGATTGTATAAACAATCTCCCCAAAACATTAACCGACATCAATGTCAAACATCAATGTCAACTCACTTTGTCAAACATCCTATGTCAAGCATCAAAACATCACTCGAGTCAAACTCGAGTCCGGTCAATCGTGACCTGGGCCGATTGCACCAACAATCTCCCCTTTTTTGATGTTTGACAAAATCAACCTTGAATTAGGCCCCTAACTCAAATTCCCTTACCAATTTCCCAAATTGGTAATTTTACTCTCCCCCTTTTTGACATACATCAAAAAGGCTCATCCAATAAGGTTAATGTCTCATGTCCCAATGAGATCTTACAATCTCCCCCTTGGTTCAAAAATACCTAGGATGTCTACCATCTTCCTAGTGATAAGTCTCATATCACTCAAGAGAGGCAATCCTATTCACTCTCCCAATTTCCAAATTGGGTATCAAAAACCCATCAATTTTCCCAATTGATGACATTCTCCATAACTTCTCTTCCTCAAGAAGAGAAAAACACATCCATCATCCCATGATGGATACCTCCCCCTAAAGGCTTGCTCCCCCTTGACCATTGCACCAACAATGTCCTTGGGAAGTCCCTAAGCCAATAGGAACTCTGAACCATCAAAAATAAGGTTCAAAGTTCAAATTTGAACTTTTCACACCTTAAATTTGATACTTTGACCTAACACCTCTCCTAATCCATATCCAATGTATTTTCATCCTTTATAATGCTTCCCAAGGCATATCCTAGGGTTAAGAGTGGTTAGGAAACCTTACCATAGCTGAAATCAGGCTAAACAAACCTTGTTAACCCGAAATCAGACCTGGCAGTCGACTCCTAACAGTAATCAGTCGAACTGCCCTTCATCAGTCGACTGCCAACAAGTGGCAGTCGACTGATAACTGAAATTCTCGAATTTCAGCTATCAGAATCGAATTTTGAAAAAAAAACATAAATAATTCTATGAATTTTAAAAAATCATGAAAATTCATACGTATATTACTTATAGTCAATACAATGGGTGAAAAATATTTGAAAAATATTTTACCCATAAAATATCGAAATTGATACAAAATTTAAAAGTGAATAAAAACTTCAATGTTTTAGCTCACTTTGTATCAACTTCATCAATGGTGATTGCCATCAAAAGATAGACTTCACCAAGGTTTTCTAAATTGATTTTAAAACGATTTCAAAACCTTATTTTGGATCATATCCCTTGGGCTCTATGTACATTACTTGTACACAAGCTTTCCCAAAGATTCATTTGTTGGTTAAAGATGAGTTTTAGTTCATCTAGATGCAAAAACTATGCACCTTGAACTTAAGTCATATCCTAGCATCTCACATGTATCTAGGGTGTATAAAATACACATACATGTCAATTTAATGTGAGATGTGGGTTTTGTTCATCATAATCTAGGGTTTCATGCATTCTCTAAGGTAACACTACTTGATTCCCTTATAAATAGGACTCCAAGTCATGCAATTGTCCTTAAATCAATTTTCAATACATTAAATGCATGAAATGATCATGGCATAATGATAGCAAAATAAAGCATGATCAATGATCATGATGACATGACATATGATATAAATCTAAGCATACATGACATTAACCTTAAACCTAAGCATAATCATGACATATAAATGATAGAAATAAGCATGATATCATGACATGTTACATGGCAAGCAAAGCATGACATATAAAATATATAAGTATAATAATACCTAAATTTTAATATTAGTTGCCATTTATTGGGATTAATCATATTTTGCCATAAAACCTAAATTCTCCCAAATGTACCAAAAACTCAAAATGACACATTAAGACCTCTAAACCTAAATTGTGCCAATTTAATTGATTTTTCATAATTCCAAAAATGCATTGACACATCCTAAAATCTTTTAGGATATTGATTCAAATATATTTCCAAGGTAACCATAACCTTGAAAATTACCTAAAATGTCACCTCTGTCATGGTTGAATTAACTATCCATCCAATCAAGGTTGGCACACCCTAAACCCATCTAGCGTAAATCAATCACACTCTTAGGAACCCAAAACTTATTTGAGCTCCTAGGGTTAATTAGGTATTCCTTAGGGATAACCTCCCTAGATACCTTCCTAATGACCCTCCTAGGCTTGTTAGCCTTGGTCATTTTGGTCTTGCCTAGGTTAACCTTAGAGATTGCCTCCCTAGTAACCTTCTTAGTGGTCATCCTAGGTTTCTTCGAAATCCTAGCCACTAGGCACTTACCATGGTTACTCTTAGGGATAATTTTCCTAGTAATCTTGGTCTTCCTAGACCTAGTTTGTGTTCCATAATCAAATAAAACACTATGATAAGCCACCTTAGGCTTAGGTTTGTGACCCAAACCTTGCTTGCCCTTGGTTGACTTTTGTATTTTAGGTCCTAGGTGTTGACTTTGACTTTTGGACCCTTGACTTAGACCACTAGACCCTTGAACTTGATTTTGTATATTCCTAAGGGTCTTTTCTAGTTTCTGAAGCCTTGACCTCAAGGCTTGGTTCTCTAATTCTAATTGCCCATTTTTAGAATTTTGATTTAAACCATGGGCATGGTTCTTCCTAGGCATATGCCTAGTCCATTTGGGATTAAGGCCTAGGTGTTCTCCTATTTTCCTAATTGATTCCCTAAGTAAAATATTTTTAGGGACATTATTCCCAAATTTCTCCTTAGTTTCAAAATGGACACTCTTAGCTCCTAAACAATAATATTTATTGTTCCTAGCATGATTTTCATGATGAATTGCAAGAGAATTAAAAACATGCTTTTGACTTTTAAATTTAGAAGGAGCATTACTAAAATTTACCTTAGGGTTAGCCTTAGCCCCCCCTACATGTGATGCTCCATTTTGCCTCTTCTTTTCCCCCTTCGGGCATTGATTCCGGTAATGTCCCAGTTGTGGGCATTTGAAGCAAATGACTTGCTCCTTGCTTTTAGTTGTTGGAGGACCGACATCCTTTGACTTTGTTGACTTTTAGATGCCAGAGGAGCTTTCTTTACTCTCTTTGGGCACTTGCTCTTGTAGTGCTCGGATTCCCTACACTCAAAGCATATTATATGAATTTTATTATTAATTGATATGCTTGAGTTACCTAGGGTGGTTGTAGGTGCCAGAATCGGATTTTGAGCTTCTTCATCTTGACCGGATGTCGAAGCTTCTTCTTGATGTTCCGGTGTGGAAGTTCTCTCCTCTCCCTCAATCCTTGAGGTGGATGCTTCTTCCACTTCCTCCACTGATCCGGAAGTTGACTCCTCTTCAACTTCCGATTCCTCGCTTGCTCGTGAGGATGATGAACTTTCTTCATCCTCTTCCTTATCTTCTTCTACTTGTGTCAAATGGGGCTTCTCATTCAACTTTCCCAATTTGTCCCATAGCTCCTTGGCGTCAAGATATTCACCTAGCCTAGACAAAACATCATTAGGTATCAAATCTTCCAAAAGTTTTGTTACCTTGGTTTCGATTTTGAATTTTTGCCGTTGCTCTTGGGTCCATTTCTTCAACTTGAGGACTTGTCCCTTCTTATCCCTAGGAGGATCAAAACCTTCAACGATGATGAACCAATCCTCTATGTCCATCATCAAGAATGTTTCCATTCTTGCTCTCCATGCCGAGAAGTCTTCTCGATCATATGGTGGTGGAGTGTTGATGTCCCATCCAAGCTTGTCTTGGAACTCCATCTTCACCCTCTAGCGTGCTCCCTTTGTTGTTAGACTTAGAAGAGCGGCCTCGCTCTGATACCACTTGTAGGGGATCGATTGGACGCTAGAGGGGGGTGAATAGCATGTGCTAGTACCGATGATGGAATTTGTTCGTGATTGCGTCTACAAATCATGTTAGCGCAGCGGAATAATAATAATGAAAGCAATAATACGAAACACAATCACAAACACAATGACACGAGATGTAACATGGTTCGGAACCGAATGGTTCATACTCTACGAATTGGGTTTGTACGAACCCTAGCGATGTCACAAACACCACTAAGCACAATAAACTCATTCTCAACACAAGTCGGAGGTGGAGAAACCCCTTATAATAGTTTACAACAATAAACTAAATGCAACAAGCAAATACAACATGAAATACAAAAGACAAGTAAAGAAAACATTACAACACTTTACTTTTGATTGCTTGAATGCTTGGTTGCTTGACTTGCACTTGGAGACCCTGATTTGCGGTAACAAATCGCCCCAAAAGCCCTCAAGAACCATGTGGAAAAACCCTCCCGTCGAGCTCCTTTTATCCTTGCGCGCGACCTGGATTTTCGCCTGGCAATCGACTGCCATAAGGCCCCAGTCGACTGCCAACACTGTAGCTGTGAGACAACGACTCAATCCACGCTGGAAAAGTTCCAACGGGACTCTTGGCACGATCGGCCAAGATCGATCAGTGACCGATCGCCGATCGGCTATGGAGCACTCAGTACTTTCGCGATTCAATCGGGTGATCGCATCCATGGCGGCGATCGGCCAAACCAATCAAACATGAGGTTTTAACCTAAGTATGGTGTCCCCATACTTGCTAGACCACCCTTAGCCTAGACCTAAGCCTTCTAGCTACCATCATCAGCCTCACGCCTCTCGGATCCCTCCAAGTCATCTATGACTTGTTCATCCATCGCGCTAGCCTTCAGGTGCTTCCATCGGCTATGTCATACTAACGGTGTCTACACCGCCAAGGCACATTGGACTTACGCCGCCAAGACTCCGCTTGGACTTTACGCCGCCAACCATTGGACTTATGCTGCCAAGACTCCACCCTTGGACTTTACGCCGCCAATATCAAACCCCTTGGACTTCTCAAATGTCAAGACTCAAGTTTGGACTTTCCCTTGCCAACCCATGTTGGACTTTCCATGCCAAGACCCATGCTTGGACTTCCCTTATGCCAAGTACTTAAGACTTGGACTTTCCCAAATGCCAAGTGTCTCACTTGGACTTTCCATGCCAAGTACCCATGACTTGGACTTTACCTTGCCAAGACCCATGCTTGGAATTTCCCATAATCACATGGTCAACCCTAGTCAACCATCAAAGTCTCCCTCGAGTCAAACTCGAGTCTAGTCAATTATAACCTGGGTCGATTGTATAAATAATCTCCCCAAAATATTAATCGACATCAATGTCAAACATCAATGTCAACTCATTTTATCAAACATACTATGTCAAACATCCTATGTCAAACATCAAAACATCACTCGAGTCAAACTCGAGTCTGGTCAATCGTGATCTGGGTCGATTGCACCAACACCTTCTACTCAAGGACGTTATTATACTTAGTTATTTAACACTAATACAAGTAAGTATAATAATCACAAAAAATGCCTTTATAAATAGGAATATGATACAACAAAGTCTATACAACATTCATCACATGATTGACTCTAGGGCTTTCACTAACAGCTTATACACCATATCGAATAAGTGAAGCTAATGTAGAAAGTTTCAAAAAATAATCAGAGAATAGAGGGTTAAATGAGGCAGCATCAGTTATAGCAACTACAGCAGAAAATGAGATTACAATTGGGAAACCATCAAATGGCAAATGTTATGCTGCCTAATCCTTTTTCAGATCTAGTTATGTTCCCTTCTTGTCTTGGAGTAGAGTAGTAAATAACTAAACATCTGACTTTTGAGTTAATAGGATTTTGTTGACCCCTCCATCTAGACCTTGGCCATGGTCCGGGTCCGATTCGAGTCTGGGTCGAAACCGTCAGGTTCGGGTTGGTAAAATACCGACCCTTAATCGATTTGCTCGTGGTCGATTACGGTCCGGGTTGTAGAACCGCCGGTTCCGGTCCGATTAATTGTCATCTTAGTTAAATAAATAAAAATATAAATAATGATATAAATAATTAAAATAAAAAAAATACACAATTGAACTTATAAAAACTCTATCAAATATTTCATTATTTCAATAAAAAAATATATTACATCTTAAATTTCAACATCTTGGACTTAAATAAAAAATCTATTACAATAAAAAAAATCAATTACATTTCAATATTCATTATATTTAATTAATTTCAGTCGTATTCGGTATTTCCTCCCGTCGTCGTAGTTCCGAATGTTCCCTCTGTTTCGTCTTGGTATTCTTCGTCACTTTTAATATGTTGGGTTTGACTTGCAGTTTTTGACCAATCATTGAGTAAACATTGCGCTTCTAAATTTTTCGGCCTTAAGCTAGAACGTCTCTCATCCAATGTATTTCCTCCGATACTAAAAGTTTGTTCCACTGCAACCGTTGAAAATGGACAAGCTAGAATTTCTTTTGCCATTATAGATAAGATTGAAAATATTTGAGTCTTTTATGACCATCATTTTAGAATGTCGAAGCTTTCTTCATCTACATCACTAAAATCAAAAGAAGTGGTAAAATAATTCTCAAGTTCCTGACTGGAACTTAAGGATCCTCGTGGACATTTAGTCCGTTCCCTTAATAACAGTTGTGCTTTAGTGAGTTTATAAGTAATAATACTAGTTGTAGTGGATTGATGTATTTCATGTCCAATAATTTGTTCACCATATTTAATGTTATATTCATTATAAATATCATGTAAATGAATTTTAATATTAAACAAAATCAAAAAAATATTAGGAGCTTTCAGTAATAGGGCTTAAAGATTCATAATATAATGCTAATATATCTTGCAAACCATCTAATTTAAGTCTAGGATCTAAAATAAAAATACATAAAAATATTTCAGGAATGTTTAAGAAATATTTTTCCCATTTTTCTTTCATTACATAAATACATTGAGATAAATAATTATCATTTGATTAAATATGTTCATTAAAAATACATGCAATATTACAACAATGTGTTAAAACTAAATGTGAAGTTGGATAATAAACACCGGATAATTGGTCACTAACATCACTAAAAACTTTTAAAATTTCACAAATACTAGTGCATATATTCCATTGATTTGAAAATAAATAAATATCACGTGATTGAACATGTTGATGAAAAAACATACATAATAAATCTTTGTATTCAAAAGTAGATAACAACAATTTGTAAGTAGAACTCCAACGAGTTGGGATGTCACGTGCAAACCGTTTAGGCTTCATACCATTTATTTTGCAAAATTTTCTCCATTCTTCATAACTTGAGGATGTGTCCATAAATAATGAATTGCACTCCTAATTGGTTAAATATGTGATCCTAAATTTTTAAGTTCATCTTGAACACACAAATTTAAAATGTGACATGTACACCTAATATGAAAAAATCTTCCACCTATTGATGGTTTACATATATCAATAAACTCACTAATACTAGAGGTATTTGCACTAGCATTATCAAAAGAAATTGAAAAAACTTTAGAAGTTAGACCATATTCTTCTAAAATAACAAAAAATAAGTTGTGAAATATTTTGTACCGTGTGTGTTTCGTTAAAATATCTATATGCTAGCAATCTTTTTTGAATGTTTCAATTATTATCAATCCAATGACAAGTAATACCCATATATGAACAACTTTGCCAATGATCACTCCAAATATCGGAATACAAAAAAACTTTACTGTTTATACTAGAAAATTCTTTAATCAATTCTTTTTTTTGTTCTAAGACTAATTTTAAAAGTGTACATTTTAGAGTATTTCTTGAGATGTGTTTAATAGAAGGATTTGCACTTGTAGAAAGTCAATTTTCAAAAGATAATTTATTACTAAAACAAAAAGAAAGTTGTTCAATCGCACAAAATTTAGCAGTTTCTTCTCTAAATCTAGATTCGTCAAATTTAAAAAATTTAGATTCGTAACTCCAACCCGATTGAGAAGAGAATGTCGAAATTTGAGTTTGAGAGCGATCGATACCAATTTCCACTGGATGATTTCTCTCTACATATCGAGTAAGAGTTTCGTAACCTCCTCCTTGTTGAAATTTATAATATTTCGAACAATATTTGTATTTTGCTTGCATATCATCGGAAGGGAGCGTTACTTTTTCGAAATGTTTAGTGAAGATATCGGATGTCGGGCGAGGCACTCGAGTTGGTCTTGTAGCCGTAGAACCCGCTATCGTACTGGATGTATTGCTCCTACTTTCTTGACTTTGATGATGATGACATATTTGATATTCATCACCGAAAATATCAAGATCATAGTCACCGATATCGAATTGAGGTGAATCGTCGTCTTGCTCGAACTCGAACTTGGGCGGTGGTAGCATTATGCTCTTTCCCTTTCCTTTGGCACCGGCCGCACCCTTACGACTTGATCCGACTCCAGACATTTGTAAAAATATGACTTGAGACTTGAGAGCAGATGAGGCAATGAGAATTAGAGAAGAGAAGTTGTGATTTGTGAAAAAATGAAAGGGAGTGGAGGAGTATTTATAAGAAAAAAATATTAAAAAAAAATTCTAACGGTCGACCCATCGGGTCTGGGCTGGGCCGACCCGACGGGTCGAGCCGTTGCACAACAGCCACGATTTCGTGGTTGTACAATTTTTTTAAAAAAAAAAAAAAAAAACGATCGACCCGTCGGGTCCGGTTCGGGCCGACCCGGCGGGTCGCCCATTACACAACAGCCACGAAATCGTGGTTGTTCTTTTTTTTTATAAAAAATCGACGGTTCGATTTTTTTAAAAAATCGTGACCGAGCCGCTTAATAGGCGGTCCGGTCACGGGTCTGGGTCAAACTCATTGATCCGGTTAATCGGACCGTTGACCACTGTCCGATTTCAGGTTGAGTTAGAGTCCGATCCGGATCTTAGCCGGATCTACCTCCATGTTAATTTTTAACTATCTTGCACCTTTTTATTGGGCTATCGGCAAATGTTTGTGCAATTTTGATTAGCATACAACTTGTTTTATTCATATCAAAGAAATTACTATGCAATTTCTCGAGTTGTTTCTGCAGCTAAAGCATTAACATCATTGTGTGTGGAATAAATACTCTGTGATTATGTGAAAGCATTCTCTTTGAGTTAAGTCAGCATTATCAGACTTGGATAAATAGTGGGGTCAATGGGTCGACTAAGCATAAAATATTTTTCCCTGTTTTGCTCACCTTGAGCTTGTTTGTTTATGGCCTTATGAATTCCCCCAAGTCTTAACTAAAAAAAGTTGAATATTCATTAATAGTTATTAAAATATATATACATTGGGTGCCTTTGTCTACACGTCGACGTGCATGACTGAAGGGATCCACGTGGCATAGTTCGCGGATTGGCATGTGGACCTTCTGATGTGTGTAAATCATGCTACGTTTTCACTACTCCATATGCATGCATTTTATCTCATTTCATGTCCTAGGCATGTATTTTATCATGATTTAGTTTAGTTTAGTATATTTTAGACAAAGAGATTGCTTTTGGGTGTTTTTTCGTGTTAACGGGGTAAAGAAGTCGGCGTATCAAAACAACACAGGCGTGTCATCAGTGACACGTCCGTGTCAGGAGTTCCAGCAACCGACACACCCTGGTTCAGCGAGGCGTGTTATCAGCAACACGCCCATGTCAGGATTTCCAGCGCTCAACACGCCCCAGCTCAGCCTTCGACACGCCCCAATTCAAGCGCAACATGCCCATGTTAGGATTTCCAGTGCTCAACACGCCCCAGCTCAGCCTTCGACATGCCCCAATTCAAGCGCAACACGCTCGGTGGGAAGCCCGCGACATGCCTGTGCCCTCATTTGGCATGGGCGTGTTGTCTTGATTCCAGATTTCCTTTTCTGCGAACAACTCGACGAAGCCGCGATCTTCGTCTCAATTAAGGACAAATCTTTTACCATAATTAAAGAGGAGGCCAAGGCTATAAAAGAAGAGAAATTCTAACCCTAAAGGGGAGGACGGCGGGTGGTAAAGAAGACGACAGAAGAACGAAGGAGTCGACGATAGAGGAACACAGATGGCACTGAGTATTGTAATTTCTTTCTCTAGAAATTCTAGTTTGACTATGGAGTAGTGTCCTGTAATCTTAGGATGGGGGAGTAGCCCTTGACGATTTATGATGGATGATGTAATATATACTACCTGAATTATTGTTTGTTTTGATCTGTTTTTTGGATTCTTATTGATAAACCTAAGGAACTAAGGGGAAGTACCTAACAGTGAACCCAAGTTCTCGAACCCTAGAACCAACTAGGGATTAACTCCTGTCAAGTAGCGGTAGTGTATCTATGAGGGCTTGCGAGGGTCTCGTGATAGGACCCCTTAGCTGATTATGGTCCTGTGTGCAAACCTATCGTGAAAAGGAAAGTTAGACTCTAAAGGAACTCTTATGGACTTAATGGATCTATCAAATCCAGTTTTTACCAAGTAACGGAGGTAAGACTAGGGAGGTTTGCGGGGGTCTCGTGACAAGTCCCCTTAGCTGATTATGATCCCCTACGCTCGAATACCGTGACAGGTAAATTGAGTTTGATAGGTACAGTTGGCGTAGACCTCGAAAGGGGCCGTTGATTTACCTTAGGATAAGTTCCATCAAAACAACTCTAACAGGGGTAGGAAAGAATTAAATCACCTTATAAATCGTCGACGTGGTGAAACCCATATCCTGAGATTCGTCTCAACTATTGACTTTTAGCTCGTTCTTCTCATTCGTTGTTCTTGACTACTCAGTGTCTTTGCTTAATCCACAAATTGATTTACTAGATAACTTGGTATCACGATCATTCGGTAATTGTCCCAATCCCTGTGGGATCGATATTTTTATTACTTGACGACAACCGTGTACTTGCGGAAAATAACAACATCAAGTTTTTGGCACCGTTGCCGGGGATTGGCACTCAATATTGAATTGAGCGTGATTTAGTTAATCTAGATTTTTGTTTTTGTTCCTATTCTTTTTGTCTATTCTGAATTCTTGTTCTGGGAGCCTCTCTTGTTGTTGCATGCACAGATTTAATAGGGAAATTCTCGACATTGATCCTGAGATAGAGAGAACGTTCCTTGCTAGAAGACGATTTCAGCAACGTCAGGAAGAAAATCTGACCTCCAACATGGCTGATCAGAATGAGAATAAACCTTTAAGGGATTATGCAACACCTAGTACAAGGGGATTGAGATCGAGTATTAGAAGACCCCCTATTGAAGCAAACAATTTTGAATTGAAACCGACTCTACTATCCATGGTTCAACAGCATCAATTCGGAGGAGCACCCACTGAAGATCCAAATCTGCACTTGGAAGTATTTTTGGAATTTTGCGAAACTCTTAAACTGAATGGAGCCTCAGCTGATGCTATTAGATTGCGCTTGTTTCCTTTCTCATTGCGGGACAAAGCTAGAGCTTGGCTACACTCTCTTCCAGCAGATTGCATAACTACTTGGGATCAGCTGGAGCAAAGATTTTTAGACAAGTATTTTTCACCCAGCAAAACTGTAAGTCTTCGTCATCAAATCACTAATTTTGCGCAAAAGGATGGAGAGACATTATTTGAAGTCTGGGACAGATTTAAAGGATTACTACAGCAATGCCCTCATCATGGGCTGGAGAAGTGGCTCATTGTTCATACTTTCTACAATGGAATCTCGTATGCTACTAAGGTTTCTCTTGATTCTGCTGCAGGAGGAGCTCTTATGAACAAAACCCTGGATGAAGCATTTGAGATCATCGAGAATGTGGCAATGAATTCTCACTAATGGGCTACAGAACGAGGATATCAAAATAAAACGCCAGGTAAGTTTGAGGTAAGTACCCTTGATCTACTCAGTGCAAAAGTTGATGCGTTAACTCAGAAGCTCGAACATTTTAATGTATCAGCTGTAAACTCATCCAATGTCACTTGCGAGATTTGTGGTGTAACAGGACATATAGCGATAAATTGCCAATTCCTACAAGCACCATCATCGGGAGCTGGGATTGAGCAAGTAGATGCGCTAAACAATTTTAATCAGAAGCCTAATGGTGGCAACCCTTATTCGAACACGTACAATCCCGGTTGGAGGAATCATCCCAACTTTTCGTACAAAGCCAACCAAAATTCTTCTGGACAGAACAGTTTTGGAGCACCTTCGGAATTTCAGCCAGGACCCAAGTCAAGCTTAGAAAAGATGATGGAGGATTTTATTACGTGTCAGGGGAAGATAAATGATGAATTTCGACAGCATATTGTAGAATCAAATCGACAACATCAAAATAACACCGAGGCAATCAAGCAATTGGGAAGCAAGGTTGATAATTTGACTAATCACACAAGAATGCTGGAAAATCAAATTTCCCAAATTGTCAGCTCAGCATCAAGGACGCCCGGTAGATTTCTTGGAAATTCAGAAGTAAACCCAGCTGAGCATTGTAATTCCATAAGTTTGAGAAGTGGAAGGATTTTAGGAGACAGAGCTCAACAAGCGGCCCCCTGTGCTAAAGGACACGAGCGTGTCAGAGTTGGAAGAAGACAGCAACACGCCTGGGTTGAATAGCAAAGGAAGCCGACAACACACCCTGACCCAGGGCGTGTTGTTTAACACACCTGAGGAAGAGAATGCCCATGAGCGTGTGTCAGCCGACACACCCGTGTCGGGTCATTCTAGCAGCCAACACGCCCAGCTTGTGTCGAACGACACAGGCATGTTGAACAAGGAACCAAGAACATATAAGCCCCCTATCCCGTTCCCTCAGAGGCTGATTAAGGAAAAATTGGATGAACAATTCGGTAAGTTTCTTGAGGTAATTAGGAAGCTATATATCAATATACCTTTTACAGAAGCCCTTCAACAAATGCCTACATACTCCAAGTTCTTGAAGGATATCTTAACCAATAAAAGAAAAGTCGAGGAGCATGTAACAGTGGCTCTTACTGAGGAGTGCAGTGCTTTAATTAAAAACATGGTACCTCCCAAACTAAATGATCTAGGTAGCTTTTCTATCCCTTGCATAATTAATGACTCAAATTTTGATAAGGCTTTTTGCGATTTGGGTGCTAGTGTCAATCTGATACCTCTTTCCATATGCAAGAAATTGGATTTGGGAGAAATGAAACTAACTACTATGGCTTTGCAGTTAGCCGATCGCTCCATTAGATATCCTTTGGGAATCTTAGAAGATGTACCAGTGCAGGTGGGAAATTTTATTATTCCTGTAGATTTTGTGGTGCTTGACATGGATGAAGACCCATGCATTCCACTCATTTTAGGGAGACCTTTCTTGGCTACTGCAGGGGCAATGATAGACGTCAAGAACCATAAACTCTCACTTGCATTTGGAAACGACAAAATTGAATTCGACCTTTCAAAAGCTGTTAAACAACCTTCTGTTTTTGATGTTTGTTGTAGGATTGACAGTTTCCGGTCAATAGCACTAGAAGGAGCACAAGAACAAACTTATATTAATAAGCTCGAAGGGGATTTTGAGGATAAAGAGCTGGAGGTTTCCGACCCCAACTTAACACGCCTGAGGAAGAGGGACAGAGCACACTTCTCGAGCCATATCCCCAAAACTAGGGGATAACTGAGGGGTCAAGCTAACGACCTTAAACAAGCGCTTCTTGGGAGGCAACCCAAGCTATTTTCATTTTTTGTTAGTCATTTTATTTTATTTTATTTTATTTTGAGTTTTATAGTTTATTTGATTTTTTTTTTTTAGGTTTACAGGACACATGTTAAACGTGCCACTGCGTGCCAAATTGACACGACCCGCCTATGCCGAACGACACAAGCGTGTTGAGGTTACTCGAAGATAACACAGGTCGAGCGTGCTGCCTAGCACACACGTGTCGCACACTTCTCAATTGCGGCATGCCTGGGCCGGACTGCGGCACGCCTGGGGAAGCCCGAGCACGCCTATGTCGCGCTTAAAACGGGTCGGGTATTTGCCCGACACGCCTATGTAGCGGATAGCCCTCTAAAGCCGTCCCAAGCATGCCCTAATCTTCCACTAGCGATACAAGCTTGAAGCTATCGCCGGTCTCTCTCGAGCAGCCGAGGAGCTAAGCTGCTGTCTCTCCCTCCCCAACGCCATGAGTAAGCGAGTGAAGACTAGAGGAGGAGTTTCTTCCTCTTCGGCAAAAGACAAGGGGAAGAGAAAGGCTCAGGACTTGGGTAACGATCCTCCTCCGACCTCCTGCCATCCATATGGAATTGTTTTTAGGGATGAGGTTATGAAGTCTAAATTTAGTAAGCTTGAATAAAGGAAGTTAGTATCTACCAGAACTATAGACTTCTACACGTTGACCACCCTAGGGTTAAGAGATGACATAACTTGGTTGACCAATAGAATAGGTTGGACCGAATTTATCACGCACCATCATCTTACTTACCCTAGCATCACTCTTGAATTCCTCAGCTCCCTGTCTGCTGAAATACTGCAAGGAAAGGATTGTGAGGAAGGAAAAATAAAATTTAGATTAATGAACCATGAGTTTACCCTTTCTTTAAGTGATTTTAATACGATATTTGATTTTCCTAACGGAGGGGAGAGGCAAATCCATAGACATTTTATTGATCATCAATTTTGGAGATTAATTTCTGATGACCCTCGCCCTTATGATGCATCTAGGTCTAAATCATTTAACATCCCTAATTCTACTTTTCGTTATCTCCTTAGGTTTATGGCTAATACAATCTCTGGAAGATATGATAGTGCAGGGGTGGCTAGGCAGAGTGAGTTACAGTTTTTATGGGTCATGCTAAATGAAGTTAATATTGATTCTGGAGCCCATATGATTAGACATTTAGTTAAGGTTAGTAATAGCCCATCCGGGGTTATAGTCATAGGTGGTATTATCACTAGGATTCCTGTGGCCTTAAGATGTGAATTGGATGACCTTGAATATTGTCCTGCTAGCCCTAGATTGGATTTGGATGCTTGCATAAATATGAAGATGATTGAGGCATTCGACGAGGGGTATCGTTTGGTGTTAAGAAATGGAATTAAAATCCCTCTTCCAAATCCTGAGCGGATGACTATACGTAATTCGTCCAATTGGCTTTTTAGAGATGTCCAGGGACCCTTTCCTACCCCCACTGCCCATGCTCCATCACCCCCTCCTAGGGAGTCATCTCACATAGCCCCTGAGCCATCACATTCGACTCCTGAACCTCCACGGTTTCCTACTGACAATGTTTCTGCAGGGTACTCTTCTTTTGATTTTTCAGGATTCTGATCATCATTCGAAGCTTTCAGGGTCGAGCATACCTCGCACATAGGTGTGTGGGATCGGTTTTCCCAAGCTACAGAGGAGCACCATCGTCTGGTGACACAGCATTTGGATAGGGCAGCTGAGTTTTACAGGAGAGCTGATGAGTTTTTCACTGCTGAGTCTGCCCGGAGGGAAGATGATGATAGATTTCGACAGGAATCCCGGGAGTTTTACCAGGAGCAGCGACGTAGGTGGGCGGAGGAGGATGCTAGTAGCGAGGACGATGACCATTGACCGCCTTGAACTATTTTGTGAGTTTCGATGCACATCCTTTACTGCTTATGCTGTCTCTACTTAGATTTTTAGTTTGGTTAGTGCTACTTTTGTTTGCATCTTTTCATGAATCATTACATTGCATTTTTATATCATCTAGCGTAATATAACTGAACATTGGTCGGATCATGATATTCCTTTTTGCCAATTTGATAAGAAACCCTATTTCACTTATAACACGATCTATAGGTCTGAGGTATCCAAAAAGGATTTAAATCCCCCATATCGGATGAGTACTCGATTTTCCATTGGAGGCTTTCCTGTGCAATTTGGTTACTGGAGAAACACTTTCCCTAGAAGTTTTGAAAAAAAAAAGGACTGGAATTGTTTCAAGCACCCCTTTGAGACTAACTAGTTACTGGGGAATTTCTCTCTATAAATTCCTTCACTTTTTTTCTTCTTAGAAAGCACCCCTTTGAGACCAAGTAGTTACTGGGGAAACACCTAAAAGGTGTCCCTTTGAGACTAACTAGTTACTGGGAAATTGCTCTCTATAAATTCCTTCCCTTCTTTCTTCTTAGAAAGTGCTCCTTTGAGACCTTTTGTTACTAGGAAAGGATGATCCATGCATTAAGGCAGGTAAGTGCCTCTATGCCGGAAATAAGAATGTTCTACGATAGAAGGGATGTCAAATCTGGATTGGTGTCCAATGACTTTAGTTCAACTTTTCACGTGCACTATATAGGGATCTTTCAAGCTTGGCAACTAGGAATGATTTGATAAGATTAAGATCAGATTGAATACCTCTAGATGGTGTCTAGCATTTACACAATTAAGTTGTCTTTTGTGTTTTCTTTGCTTGAGGACAAGCAAAAGTTTAAGACTAGGGGATTTTGATGTGTGTAAATCATGCTACGTTTTCACTACTCCATATGCATGCATTTTATCTCATTTCATGTCCTAGGCATGTATTTTATCATGATTTAGTTTAGTTTAGCATATTTTGGGTAAAGAGACTGCTTTTAGATGTTTTTTCGTGTTAACAGGGTAAAGAAGCCGGCGTATCAAAATAACACAGGCGTGTCATCAGTGACACGTCCGTGTCAGGAGTTCCAGCAACCGACACGCCCTGGTTCAGCGAGGCGTGTTATCAGCAACATGCCCATGTCAGGATTTCCAGCGCTCAACACGCCCCAGCTCAGCCTTCGACACGCCCCAATTCAAGCGCAACACACTCGGTGGGAAGCCCGCGACACGCCTGTGCCCTCATTTGGCACGGGCGTGTTGTCCTGATTCCAGATTTCCTTTTCTGCGAACAACTCGACGAAGCCGCGATCTTCGTCTCAATTAAGGACAAATCTTTTACCATAATTAAAGAGGAGGCCAAGGCTATAAAAGAGGAGAAATTCTAACCCTAAAGGGGAGGACGGCGGGTGGTAAAGAAGACGACAAAAGAACGAAGGAGTCGACGATAGAGGAACACAGATGGCACTGAGTATTGTAATTTCTTTCTCTAGAAATTCTAGTTTGACTATGGAGTAGTGTCCTGTAATCTTAGGATGGGGGAGTAGCCCTTGACGATTTATGATGGATGATGTAATCTATACTACCTGAATTATTGTTTGTTTTGATCTGGTTTTTGGATTCTTATTGATAAACCTAAGGAACTAAGGAGAAGTACCTAACAGTGAACCCAAGTTCTCGAACCCTAGAACCAACTAGGGATTAACTCCTGTCAAGTAGCGGTAGTGTATCTATGAGGGCTTGCGGGGGTCTCGTGACAGGACCCCTTAGCTGATTATGGTCCCGTGTGCAAACCTACCGCGAAAAGGAAAGTTAGACTCTAAAGGAACTCTTATGGACTTAATGGATCTATCAAATCCAGTTTTTACCAAGTAACGGAGGTAAGACTAGGGAGGTTTGCGGGGGTCTCGTGATAGGTCCCCTTAGCTGATTATGATCCCCTACGCTCGAATACCGTGACAGATAAATTGAGTTTGATAGGTACAATTGGCGTAGACCTCGAAAGGGGCCGTTGATTTACCTTAGGATAGGTTCCATCAAAACAACTCTAACAGGGGTAGGAAAGAATTAAATCACCTTATAAATCGTCGACGTGGTGAAACCCATATCCTGAGATTCCTCTCAACTATTGACTTTTAGCTCGTTCTTCTCATTCGTTGTTCTTGACTACTCAGTGTCTTTGCTTAATCCACAAATTGATTTACTAGATAACTTGGTATCACGATCATTCGGTAATTGTCCCAATCCCTGTGGGATCGATATTTTTATTACTTGACGACAACCGTGCACTTGCGGAAAATAACAACATCACCTTCCTCCATTAGTTGCACATGCCACGTGTGCGATTCGTAAACGTCCTAGCACACACAAGCATATACAGTAATAGAGAATGTACAATAACTTCATCATCGAAGCTTCTGTCGTTCGGCATCATCGTCGAATGGTTGGATTCTGATCGCGATCCACCGACATCAGAGTCCAATCGGATTTCAATCAGATTGTTGCCAAAATCAACTAAGATTGAAGTCATTAGTCGTCGCGGTGATGGCGATTACAATTTGGTCGAATTTCGATCGTGATCTAATCGAATTGCGACCATCAATGCCAAGCAACCGGTGGCCTGCAATTGCAATCGATTCCGATCGTGATAAGATTGGATTCCAATCGCAATCTGATCAAATATTTACTGCGGCCGGATTGCAATCGAAATTGACCGCAATTGCAATCGCTAGCGCATCAACGATCACAATCTAATTGGAATTCGACAATGGTTCGGTCTATCGGAATCGATCGTAATTGCAGCCCACTAGCTACTGAGCATTAATGGTCGCAATTCAATCAGATCACAATCGAAATTCGACCAAATTGACATCGTCATCACCACGACAACTAGCGACTTCAATCTTAGCCGATTTTGATCGCAATCTGATCGAAATCCGACCGAACTCAGATGTCAGTCGGACCGCAATCAGAATCCAACCGTTCGACGATGATGCCGAACGACAGAAACTTCAATGATGAAATTATTGTACATTCTTCATTACTATATATACTTGTGTGCGCTTGGACATACACGGATCGCACACCGCACGTGGCATGCGCAACTGAGGGAGGAAGGCCCACATGCCAATCCGCGAACTGTGCCACATGGATCCCCTCAGTCACGCACGTCGACATATAGACAGAGGCACCTAATGTATATATATTTTAATAACTATTCATAAATATTCAACTTTTTTGACAAGAAAAAATATATTATGCTTAGCTGACCCATTGACCCCACTATTTATCCAAGTGTGATAAAGATGACTTAACTCAAAGAAGACGCTTTCACACAAACACAGAGTATTTATTCCATACACAATGATGTTAATGCTTTAGCTGTAGAAACAACTCGAGAAACTGTATAGTAATCTCTTTGATATGAATAAAATAAGTTATATGCTAATCAAAATTGCACAAACATTTGCCGTCGATGGCCCAATAAAAAGGTGCAAAATAGTTAAAAATCAACATGGAGGGGTCAATAAAATCCCGTTAACTCAAAAGTTAGATGTTTATTTATTTATTACTCTACTGCAAAGCAAGAAGGGAACATAATTAGATCTGAAAAACGGTTAGGCAGCCTAACAGTTGCCATCTGATGGTTTTCCAGTTGTAATCTCATTTTCCGCAGCAGCTGCTGCAGCTGATGCTGCCTCATTTAATCCTCTATTCTCCAGTTCTTTCCGGAAACTTTCGACATCAGCTTCACTTATTCGATACGGTGTATAAGCTGCACTTGGAAATGAACGAGTTTCGACTTCCTCTTTGTATTTTGTCAGGGCTTTGTTTATGACATCACCCACTTGCGCATATTGTTTACAGAACTTTGGAGTGACCTGTCAGAAAGTTGATAATCCTTGGATATATAAGAAAGATTGGGATAAAGAAAATTTGATTAAAACAAAAGTACCTTGGCATGATGAGGATGTTACAACATTCCCAGCAAATCATGGTAAACAAGCACTTGCACAGGTTTTGACGTTTGCAGTTCATAACATTCGATGTGAAACTTGCATAACGGAGTAAAATCATCCTAGTAACAACAAAGATCACAAAAGTAATACTAGGCATTTTAGTACAAAAATGCTAATCAATTGCACTGCTTACGAGGGAATAAGTAAACATAAATTTTTATGACTTTATAGTACGTTTTGAAGGAAAGATAAAGAGGACCTACCCTTGTGGCTTATCTAATACTATCAAGTTGAAGGACTGAATCGAGAAGGAATAGCCAAATTGGTCAGTAACGAAAATTTGAATATCCAAGGAATGATGCGATCCTCTACTGTAATTTGCAACTAGAGAAAGACTAATAGCAATCTATGCAGTTAGTAATTTACAATGCCATTTGTTAGATCCGACTAGGATTCGGAACCGATGGATTGTGAAAAGTTGACTATTAATCTTGACCGTCTAAAACGGATACAATTCGAAACCGCTAATTTACGATTCAAAATTATTAATTTTTATTTTAAAAAATTAAATATATTAAAAAAATTACACTTATTTAAGTTGTCTACGTATCTCTTTAAAATATATTAAAAAAAATTACACTTATTTAAGTTTTCTTACATTTTTACTCTTGTTATCTTAGGAAGTGTTGTTATTATTTACTTCTTTTTTTTCTCCTTCCGTAGTTGTAGTTCCTTCGGTATCGAACTCCTTTACTTCATCCTTAGAAAGTTGTATTTTTTTTTCGGTTCTTGTCCAATCATCAAGTAATACTCGTGTTTCTAAAGAATCAGGAGATAAAGTAGTACGTCGTTTGTACAATATATTCCCTCTAGAACTGAATGTTTATTCTACAACGATGATTGACACTGGGCAAACTAAGATTTCTTTTGCGATGATGAAAAGGTTAGGAAAACTTTGGGTCTTCTGTGATTACCATCGTAAAATATCGAAATTTGCTTCACTATCTATATTACTAAAAGAAAAAAATCATCAAATAATTCTCAAATTTCTATCTGGAACTTGAGGATCCTCATGGACGTTTCGTTCGTTCTTTTAATAAAAATTATACTTTTGTATGTTTTATATTACTACTAATATTTTAGAATTCCGATATATTAATTTCTAATTTATATTTTAAATTATATTCTTTATAAATTTCATATAAATTATTTATAGTATTTGTACTATAGTAACAAATTAAGAAAAGAAGAATTTTTTATTAGAATTAAACCATCATAATATACAACTAATATTTCATACAAAAGATCTAACTTTAATCTAGGATTTAAAGCAAATGAAACTAAATAAATATCAAGAATCAAATAAAAATATTTTTTCTATTTTGTTTTCATTGTTAATACGCAAAGAATATTATTCATCATTAATATATTCATTTAAAATTAAAGTTATGTTATAAAAATTTATTATAATTAAATGAAAAATAACATAATAAACACCAAAAAATTATTTAGTTAGATCATTAAATACTTTTAAAATTTTGCAAATACTACTGCATATATTTTATTGATGCGAAAATAAATATATATTAGGTTTATTAACTAATTGAGCTAAAAAAATGAATATAAAAATTCTCTTTATTAAAATGAATCTTATAGTAATTAATATTGAATTTTAATATTGATACATCACGTGAAACTTTTTTAAGTCATATTCCATTAATTTTATAAAATTTACATCATAGTTTAATTGTATTATGATATGGTCATAAATAAAAAATAACAATTTCAATTTATTTTATTTGATTTTCTAAAATTTTTAATCCATCTTTAACACATAAATTTAAAATATTACATACGAATATGAAAAAAAACAACACCAATAATAAATTGATAAATTAATTTAAGTTCATTTATATTTGTGATATTAGAACTAGCATTATCAAATAAAATTAAAAATATTTTATTAATCAATCTATATTCTTCTAAAATTAAATAATAATTAAAAAATATTATGAGCGATGTGTGATTTGTCAAAAACTCGATATAATAATAGACATTTTTAAATTGTCTAGGAGTTGTCAATCCAATGATAAGTCACACCCATATAGGAATGAGTTTGCCAATAATCGTTCCAAATTTATGATATAAAAACACTTTACTATTTAATTTACTAAATTCTTCAATTAACTTTTTTTCTTGTCTTATTATTTTTTAATTGTGCAAGTAAGTATAGTTATAGGAACACGTTTAGCAGATGGATTAAAAAATTTTTGATAAAAATCTTCAAGTGTATTTAGATCTAAAACTAAATGAAAGATGCTCTACAAAAATGAATCTAGCTAATGATTCTCTTAATTTAATATCAAAATATTTAAATAATCTTGCATCGGTACTTTCGGTGGAGGAAGAAAACTAAAATGTTGCATTTAAGAATCATTGATCTCAAATTCTGTCAGGTGCTTTGTTTCAATGTGTCATTTTAACGACTCATAACCGTTGCCCGATTGGAATTTATATGAGGCATTGCAATATTTGCATTTTCTTTGTATTTCTTCGAAGGAAAGAATAACTTTCTCAAAATGTTTAATAAAAATTGATGATTTTAAAGGTAATGGATCCCACACCTTGGAAGTTTCGATCCTTCCTTGTATATCGGTTGTCAGAAATTGCTCTGACTCATCATCGGTGAATTGAGTCTCGTTGGACTCAAGATCAACATTCAAAATGAACACCTACTTTCCCTTTCGAGAATGAGATGAACCGCCTTCTATTGAAATCGGATAATCGAAGTTGAAAAAGATTGAAATTTAAAAATTAAGAGAGAAGAGTAGAGAATATGTGATGAAAATGATGAAATGAACATCTTATATATAAAGTTTGGAGCATAATGTATACTAAATCATAGTCATTGATCAAAAAATGATCAAATGATCTTGATCGTCGAAAAAAAACCAAAAGAATCCTATTGGAATCATTGGTTCCAATGATTTTTTTTTTATTTAATACCGTTGAACTGACAATTTGATTTGTCGATTCTAATTTTGGCTTGTTACCCGGGTAAATGGGTAATCGGTCCATTGACCCCATTACAGATCTGGGTCGGGTCCAAGTCAGGACCTGACCCCAACTCGTGGTTGGGTCTACCCCTTGCCTTGTGTCATGCAAAAAACTACAGTCTAGCCAACATACAACAGAATAGGAATGATAATGTTAGAGTATCATAGAGGTTACAGAAGTTTGAGTAACAAGATTGTCATACATCTTAGATTTGATAAATACTATAATCATTGAAATAATCTCTATTATAATATTTTGTCCAGGACACTTGACCTACAACAACAATAACAATCAAGTCTTATTCCACTAGGTCTATATCATTAGACTTTATCCCCTACTATATCACTATCTATATTTAAATAAATTTTATCTTGTTTTACCCTTACTAATCAAGTCTTCTTTGGTATCCCTCTTTCGCATTTAATATGTATATTTGTTATAGTTTTATGTTGCCTAATTGAAACTTTTATTGGTCATTTAAGTATATGTTCATACCATTTTAAATGTGTCTTTTGGAGTTCTCCCTTAATAGATGTAACCTTGACTTTTCCAACTTTCTTTCTAACATTCATATTTTTTATCCTATTTATCCTCTTATGTCTACACATTTGTGCAACTTTTATCTTCTGCTCGTGTGTTTGAGTCTCGGAAACTTATCCCAACAATAGAAAAAAAAAATAGTCCTCTAAATACTTATATCACACTCTACCTAAATCCTAGGTCTGCAATGAAGGCAGGTAAATTTGAGTTTTAGAAAGCTGAATCAAGACCACGCTGAATAATCATATTGGACTACAAATATTTTAAACAAGCTATGCAAACTGGAAAACATCAGGACAACTTATTGTATAACAACAATCACCAATTCAATTCTTGGTTCAAGTGATCCGTTTTATAGCAGAAAAAGTAGATAATGATTCTTTCCAGTGATTAAGAAACACTAGAAGAACCTAATTAACTTCTAGCAAGTTGTTAGATCCACTAATGATTGAACTCAAGCACATTGACCTGATTGTAAACTCTGATTTACATTGAAAATAGTTCGTCCAAATTCCTAACTTAAAGATGCAGCAAAATCAAGTTGCCTTCTGATAGAGAACCATTCTTCATGATTGTCATCAAGAAAATGTTTTTCTTGGGAGGAAATGAAAATGGGAGGTTCTCACCTGACTTCATAATTTTCAATGTATTTGCATATCCTCCGTTGGAGAAGTTTATACAGCAAGTACAATGCATCATGTCGGGAAGAGAAACAATGCCGAAAAGAAAATTACACATTGAAGAAGGAAACAGAAGCACAATGGTAGACAGCAAAGGTGGCAACATGATAGGTAATTCCTGTGGGGAACTGTAAATTCCACTCATGCTAAATAGCCTATGTATATCCAGTGATGAGACTGCAAAGTTCATAAGTGGGAGTTGGGCAGTTATCATCTCTACCTTGGACAGTTAACTTGGTAAATGCAAAGGGGCACACGAACAATAAATGAGTGGGTAACAGTCTAACTGTTAGTTTTTCATAAAGGGTTAGTGAGGTTGACATTAATGTTTCTTCAGCAGAAGTCTTTGTTATGGAATTGCTTTGCAGGATGATCCTCCCCGTGAATTTAATTTTAGGGAGGACAGGGAGTGACATGGATGTTTGTACCAAGGTACAGTAACACCCTAGCAGGAAATGTCTATATATGTGGTGTGAATTATTAAAGTCATCATTACAAGTGAGGGAACAACGAGGGGAAGTAAAGGCTCATCTTATGTCATCAACGTACAAGGTAGATTGAATAGTGTAGGTGTATACTATGTTATGACACAACACACCAACCAGAGAATGCAAAGAGATCAAGGAGGCTGTTTCAGCAAGGCAAAATTGACTTGAAAGCATGTATAGACAAGAACGGGCTGCCACCGAGTTAAGTAGATCATGGAGGATATCAAACCACCATTCAACATGGAACATTGAGGATGGAGTATAATTCAGACATGCATAAGATCCAGCAGCCTTGCATGCTAGAAAAATGGTGTAGACTGATCAAGCAAAGGCAGGTGGACTTGGATGAAGCAATCTTGTGAATGGCCCAATTTAGTGAAGTGTGGATGCTCAGGTACCAGATCATCTAAAATATTCTGATTACTAGTATCTTTCTCTTGGAAACTTCTGTTGCTCATCTAAAATAAGTTAGTTAGTACTTTTCAATGAATCCTCTAAAAGATTAAGAATACTTTCGTTTAATCTTCTCGTGCTGCTTGCTCATTATGCAAACATTGAAAACCACTAAATGAACTGAAAGTGATGTACACCAAGGAGGGGTTCGTCAAAACAGGGTTAAAACCGCGAAAAAACATTTATCACTTTCCGAGGGGCCAATTACAAGACTTCAAGCAAAACATTTCAAGGAAGCACTAAACGGGCTAATCAAAGAACAATGGACTGACTATGAGAAAGGAGAATCCAAGTTAAACCCGAGTACAGATCAAGGCTTAACCCATGTGATCGGTCTTATCCAGCCATAATGCAGCTTTGCATGACGATTGAAAAGGCAGTAAAGAAGTATGAAAACTTGGGATTTTGGTTTTTAAAGTTATTTAATTGCATGCATGTAAAGTGTGGAGACTTGGAGTTTTTTTATTATTTCTAAGTGTCTAATTGCTTGCATGCAACATTGGTACTCTTACTTGTTTGCATGCATGCATGTAGGTCTTTTACTTGCTTGCTCCCATTATATAAGGGAGAGAATTCCGAATTTGTGATAACTTGGTTTTGAGTAAACATCCTTGTGAGGATTTTGTGTTCTCTTGGTTCTTGAAGGAACTTCTGAACTTATCGAGCCTATCTCGTGGCATTCAACAACCGAAATTTATCACCTTCGTAGTGTGGCGTTTCCTTCTTTGGTAGTCTTTGTTCGTGCCAATCTTAGTTGCGGGTAAAGGCTCAAACTCTTATCGACTTGTTTTTGGGGTTCTATTCATCTTTGTCTCAGGTTCCATCACAATTGTTGGTAGGGTTCGTATCATCTGGTATCAGAGCTTCGTTTCAAAAGGCAAGTGCTCAATCTATCTTTTCTTGCTTTTGCTATATTGAAAAAAAACAAAAAAGGAAGAAAGATTTGTTTAAAGAAAAAAAATTCGTAGAACAAAAAAAATTCAAAAAAAAAAAAGAGGAATAAAGATTTGTTAAAAAAGGGAAAAAATCGGGAAAGAAAAAAAAGTATTCAAAAGAGGAAGAAGAAGTTGATTGTGCAAATCGAGTTTCTTTGAACCCTTAAAGTAATTTCACATTCCATTTCTTTATACCCGTCATCTTCTTTCTTTATATCCATCATCTTCTACTCTTTTATTTTTCTCTTAAAGTTTCTGCCATGATGAGTTTCGATTGGATTACCTTATTTCAATTGTCACATGATATTCTGATTTGTTCTTGAAGTTTGATTAAGAACTAAAGAGACACAATCGAGTAAAAAAAAAAGAGAGAGAGAAGAGTGTGTGAGACCACTACTAGTGTGAGTTCCCAAATCTAGAAAACACGAGAGGGAGTGCTTATGAGGTTTCTTCTATCTTGTAGAAATGTCCAACCTACCCGAGGATGGTATACCTGAGGACGCTAGACAATTTCCAAATCTTCAATTGCAAACATTGATAGGAGAAATGCGGCGTATGATGAGGGTGGAGTTAGAGTCTATACATGAGAGGCTGGATTGGGTGGAAGCGGAAACACCAAGGAGACATCGGCAAGGGTATCCTAATGTGCCACAATAAAGACGTGCTCCGAGGGCTGAAATGGAAGAAGAAGAAGAGGTGGAAGGATTTGGGGAACAACACTACAACCGGGGTTGGATTGGTAATAGAGAAGAAAGGATTGGCTATAGAGGAGATTGGAATGGGCATAGAGAGGATCAGATCGGTGGAAATAGAAGAGTTAATGACCTAGGAAGCGTAAAGTTGAAGATTTCATCCTTCCAAGGTAAAAATGATCCAGAAGTTTATTTGGAATGGGAAACCAAGGTAGAGATGGTGTTTGACTGTCATGAATTTTCAGAGCATAAGAAGGTTAAGTTAGCTGTCATTGAATTCACTGATTATGCTATTGTGTGGTGGGAACAAGTGGTGATGAATCGGCGATGAAATGGAGAGCGACCTGTGTCCACTTGGGAGGAAATGAAGATGCTCATGAAAAGGAAATTTGTACCCAGTTATTACTATAGGAGTTTATATCATAAGCTGCAAAGGTTGTTTGAGGGCACCAAAAGTGTAGATGAGTATTTCAAGGAGATGGAGGTGTCCATGATACGAGCTAATGTGGATGAAGATCGAGAAGCCACCACAGCTAGGTTCTTGCATGGTTTAAATCCAGAAATTGTTGATATTGTCGAATTGCAGTATTATGTTGAGTTGTCTGACATAGTACACCAAGCAATAAAAGTGGAGGAACAACTCAAGAGAAAGGGGTCGACTAAAAGGGGACAACCAATGACTAGTAACCATCCATGGAGGGCAGCCCCAAAAAGAGAGGAACTGCTACAAAGCAAGCCAAAATTTGAACCCTTGAAACAACCCAAACCAACAACCTCCACAACCCCAGGTATTAGCGAGTCCACTACCTTCAAAACTAGTGATATCAAGTGTTTCAAATATCAGGGATGTGGTCACATTGCTAGCCAATGTGTCAACAAAAGGGTGATGGTGATAAATGCCCAATGGGAGCTTGAGTCAGAAGATGAGGATGAAGTCGCTGAAGAAGTACCACAAGAAGATAGTGATGATGAGCAACATGCTGTTGTTGGAGATTTATTGGTGGCTAGACGAGTTCTCAATTTGCAAGCTAAGGATGAAAAAGGTAATCAAAGGGAAAACTTATTTCATACTCGTTGTTATGTGAATAATAAGGTTTGCAGCGTTATTATTGATGGAGAAAGTTGCACCAATGTGGCAAGCACGGAGTTGGTGGAAAAATTGCCTTTACTGCCCTTAAAACATCCATGTCCTTATCGGCTTCAGTGGATGAACGATTGTGGGGAAATCAAGGTGACAAAGCAAGTCTTAGTAGCAATTGCTATTGGCAAATATGAAGACCAATTATTGTGTGATGTGGTCCCCATGCATGCATGTCATCTTTTGTTGGGAAGACCTTGGCAGTTTGATCGGAAGGTAACTCATGATGGATTCACAAATAGGTATTCTTTTACTCAGAAAGGACAACCTATCACGCTTTTACCCTTGACTCCACAACAAGTTATAAAGGATTAACTGAAATTACAAAAGACAAACAGAAAGAAGAGAGAGATGGAAAATGGGAAAAAATGAGAAATAGAAAATGAAAAAAAGAAAGAAAAAAAAATGAGGGGAAAAAACATGAGAGGAAAGAATCAAAAGAAATTGAGAAAGCTATGAAAAAGAAAGAGAAAAGAAAATAGCTTTTATGCAAAACAAAGTGAGATAAAAAAAAGCTTTATTTTCAAATCAGCTACCTCTTACACTTTTGTATAAGGAGGCACTTTTCAGCACTAACGATCTTAACAATTCTTTGTCAAGTGTTGTTGTTTCTCTTTTACAGAAATTCGCGGATATTTTTCCCGAAGAGGTTCCACTTGCCTCCGATTCGAGGAATTGAACATCAAATTGACTTCATTCCCGGTGCATCCATCCCAAATCGTCCTGCATATCAAAACAACCCGAAGGAAACAAAGGAACTCCAAAGGCAAATTGGTGAACTATTAGAGAAAGGGCATGTTCGAGAGAGCCTAAGCCCTTGTGTTGTTCCAGTGTTACTAGTTCCTAAGAAGGACGACACGTGGAGGATGTGTGTTGATTGTCGAGCCGTCAACAACATAACGGTAAAATATCGTCACCTAATTCCTAGACTTGATGATATGCTTGATGAATTGCATGGTTCTTGTGTGTTAACAAAGATAGATCTTAGAAGTGGATATTATCAGATTAGGATGAAGGAAGGTGATGAATGGAAGACCGCCTTTAAGACCAAGCATAGCCTATATGAATGGTTAGTAATGCCTTTTGGTTTAACTAATTCTCCTAGCACTTTTATGCGTCTAATGAACCATGTTTTATGTGCTTTCTTAGGAAGATTTGTAGTTGTGTATTTCGATGATATTTTGATTTATAACAAAAATTTGGAAGAGCATGTTATGCATTTAACATTTGTTTTGAGTGTATTAAAGGAAGAGAAGCTCTTTACCAATCTCAAGAAGTGCACCTTTTGTACCGAGAGGGTTGTGTTTCTTGGATTTGTTGTTAGTGTTAAAGTGGTTGAGATGGATGAAGAAAAGGTGAAAGCCATCCAAGTATGGCCAACACCTACAACAATCAGTTAAGTAAGGAGCTTCCATGGATTGGTCAGCTTCTATCGACGATTTATGCCAGATTTTAGTAACATTGCAACTCCTCTTACTAATGTCATCAAGAGAAATGAGTCATTCAAGTGGGGAGAGGAATAAGAGAAAGCATTTAACACCTTGAAAGAAAAGCTAAGTTCAACTCCTTTATTGATCCTACTTGACTTCTCTAAAATATTTGAAATCGAATGTGATGCTTCTGGTATTGGTATAGGTGTTGTGCTTATGCAAGAAAGGAGACTCATAGTTTAATTCAACGAGAAGTTGAGTGGAGCAGCTCTCAACTATCCCACATATGACAAGGAGTTGTACGCATTGGTAAGGGCATTGGAAACGTGGCAGCATTACCTATGGCCAAAGGAATTCGTGATTTACACGAATCATCAATCTCTACGACATTTAAAGGGTCAACACAAGTTGAACCGACGCCAAGCAAAATGAATAGAGTTCATTGAGACATTTCCTTATGTGATCAAATACAAGCAAGGCAACGAGAATGTGGTAGTTGATGCTCTATCTCAAAGGTATGTTTTACTTTCCACTTTAGATGTGAAATTACTTGGATTTGAATATATCAAGGATTTATATGCCAATGATACTGATTTTTCTGATGCGTTCAAAGCATGTGAGCAAGTTGCATTTGGAAAATTCTATAGGCTTGATGGATTTTTATTTCGGGGAAATAGACTGTGTGTACTCTTATGTTCATTACATGAATTGTTTACTAGGGAAGCCCATAGTGGTGGTTTGATGGGGTGTTTTGGTGTCACTAAGACTTTCAGGGTTTTGCAAGATCATTTTTTTTGGCCTCATATGAAATGCGATGTAGTGAAAATTTGTGAGAAATGTATCACTTGCAAACAAGTTAAATCTAAGTTGAAACCACATGGCTTGTATACACCTTTGCCCATACCCCATGAACCGTGGACTCATATTTCAATGGACTTTGTGTTGGGATTACCTCGGACTAAGAGGGGAAGGGATTCGATTTTTGTTATGGTAGAAGGGAGCCTTGACACAACGGTAAGATTGCTGCCTTGTGACCAAGAGATCACGGGTTCAAATCCTGGAAACAACCTCTTGCAAAAAAAAGCAAGGTAAGGTTGCGTACAATGGATTCCTTCTCGGTACCCCGCGTGGCAGGAGCTTCGTGCACCGGGTTGTAGTGTTCTTTTTTTTTTAGATAGGTTTTCTAAGATGTCTCATTTCATTCCATGTCATAAAACCAATGATGCATCCCATATAGCTGATTTGTTCTTTAAAGAGATTGTTAGATTGCATGGCATGCTGAGGACCATTGTCTCTGATCGAGATGTAAAATTTTTTAGTTACTTTTGGAAGACTCTGTGGGGGAAATTGGAAACTAAATTGTTATTCTCTACCACTTGTCATCCCCAGACCGATGGGCAAACTGAAATTGTTAATCGAACTTTATCCTTCTTACTTCGTGCCATTATCAAAAAGAATTTGAAAACATGGGAGGATTGTCTACCGCATGTCGAGTTTGCATACAATAGAAGCATACATTCTGCAACTCAATTTTCTCCATTTGAAGTTGTTTATGGATTCAATCCTTTGCCACCAATAGATTTGATTCCTTTGCCTTTAAGTAAACATATCAACTTAGATGGTAAGAAGAAGGCTGATTTTGTAAAGCAAATTCATGACCAAGCACGCTTGAATATTGAGAGAAGAACCAAGCAATATATCCAACAAGCTAACAAAGGGCGGCAGAAAGTTGTGTTTGAACCAAGAGAGTGGGTTTGATTGCACTTACGAAAGGAGTGATTTCCAAAAAAAACGACGTTCTAAGCTCTTACCTCGAGGCGACGGGTTATTTCAAGTGATAGAACGCATCAACGATAATGCCTACAAACTTGAATTGCCGCCAGGTGAGTACGGTGTGCATACTACTTTTAATGTTGTTGATTTATCCCCATTTGATGTAGGCAATGATTTGAGGACAAATCATTTTCAAGAGGAGGAGAATGATATACACCAAGGAGGGGTTCGTCAAGACAGGGTTAAAACCGCAAAAGAACATTTATCACTTCCTGAGGGGCTAATTACAAGACTTCAAGCAAAATATTTCAAGGAAGCACTAAACGAGTTAATCAAAGAACAATGGGTTGGCTATGAGAAAGGAGAATCCAAGTTAAACCAGAGTACAGATCAAGGCTTAACCTATGTGATCGGTCTTATCCAGCCATGACGCAACTTTGCATGACGATTAAAAAAGGAGTAAAGAAGTATGAAAACTTGGGATTTTGGTTTTCAAAGTTATTTAATTGCACGCATGCAATGTGTGGAGACTTGGAGTTTTTTTTTTTATTTCTAAGTGTCTATTTGCTTGCATGCAATATTGGTACTCTTACTTGTTTGCATGCATGCATGCATGTAGGTCTTTTACTTGTTTGCTCCCATTATATAAGGGAGAGAATTTCGAATTTGTGATAACTTGGTTTTGAGTAAACATCCTTGTGAGAATTTTGTGTTCTCTTGGTTCTTGAAGGAACTTCTGAACTTATCGAGTCTATCTCGTGGCATTCAACAACTGAAACTTATCACCTTCGTGGTGTGGCGTTTCCTTCTTTCGTAGTCTTTGTTCGTGCCAGTCTTGGTAGCGGGTAAAGGCTCAAACTCTTGTCAACTTGTTCCTGGGATTCTATCCATCTTTGTCTCGGGTTCTATCACAATTGTTGGTGGGATTCGTATCAGAAAGAAATTGTATATTAGATATCATCGGGAAAAAAACCCCTTCCTTGCAAGCCTACATAATAAACATTGAAATCTACATTTTGGGACGAAAGACAATCTCACCTGGCCAATACAGAGAGGTCCCGCACCAATGCCAATGGTGGGTATGTGCAGAGCAGAAGTTGCAGCAGCAGCTACCGGAGCGGGCACACACTCTAAAACAACTGAGAAGCAACCTGCATCCTGCAAAGCAAGGGCAGTCTCCACGACCTGTCGATAGCTAGCCGTTCTAAGCGCGATAAAACCTAATATAATCACATCCCGAGTTAATTGGATAAGTATTAGGTTTTAAAAAGTCACCTTGACAGCACTAGCAACCGTCTTTCCCTGCGGCCGGAACCCGCCGAGAATGCTAATAGCTTGCGGAGTCAATCCAACATGCCCCATCACAGCAATCCCGGCCTCAACGATTGCCTTGGCGGCAGAGATCCTGGACGGTGCGGCGCCTTCCAGTTTAATCGCATCCATGCCCCCTTCTTTTAACATCCTCACCGCCGAATCCACGGCCTGCCATGGGGCGCCCACATGCCAAGAAACAGATCCAGAAAGTGAGGATGAGTACTTTGCAAGCAAAAAGGAAGGGTCCTTTGAGCAAAGGCCGTACCTGGGAGGCGGAGGACTCGTAGAATCCGAATGGAAGGTCGTCGACGAGGAGGGGGCGCGAGGCGCCTCGGGCGACGGCGCGGCAGTGGAGAAGCATGTCGTCGAGGGTGATCGGGAGAGTGGTATCGTGGTCGTGGACGACCATGGCGGCGGAGTCACCGACGAGGAGGATGTCTATGCCGGCGGAGTCCACATGGACGGCGGAGGGATAGTCGTAGGCGGTGACGACGGTAATGGGTTGGCCGCGGCGGTGCTTTTGGCGGAGGTGGGTGAGGCTAACGCGGTGGGCGGGCGATTGAGGCTTCGGTCCACCGTACACTGTGCTCTCCGGCACGTTGCTCATCAGGCGCCTTGCCAGCCGCCGTAACATCTCTTATTATCCTTCGCTTCTCGAGAGGCAGGAGCAGGTATTTATTTGAGCTTCTGACAGGAAAGTGGACGGCAATATGGGTCAATCGAATCGATGAAGAAATGACGGTGAAGGATTATAGAGGCATGTGTTAGGGCTCAAAAGTCGAGGAGATGATTTTAATCACGTTCAAAAAACTATTTATAGGCATCTCCAGTTGCTTCTCCGATCGCAATAGGACCATGGTTTTCAGTTTTCACCGCGAGGCGCCCGTGGTTGCCATGAGGCCCTTGTACAAAACGATCAGCGACTATGTATTTGGGATTTGTGTAATCAGATTCAAATCAATATTGATCGAGTTCGAGTGAGATTCGAATATTATTTTGATATTTGATAATATTTCTGACGATATGTATGATAGTATGATTAATGGATAATTAAAACATCCAAAGTCATATAAAAAAGATAATTAAGAGGAGATTGTCGGTACAATCAACATCAAGTCTAACTGGGTAGTCTTGGCAAAGAAAAGTTCAAACATGAATTCTTGACAAAGGAAAGACTATGTCTGGTTGGACCGAACTAATAGAACATAAAACGGAAGTGAGGGACTAACATGAGTGTACCAGAGCTTGGCACGACCATGCCACTCTTTGCAAAAGAAAACGGTGAATACCAAAGGATTCCACGACCTTGCTGTGGAGCATAGCATGGTCATGGTGCCAAGGTGTGTCGCACAACACGACCATGGTACTGGTCGTGCTAGATACGGGTGCGAGAAGCTCGACTGTGTCTCATGGAACGACTGTATCACTAGCCATGTTGGACACCGTCAGCTATGACACCGGAGGGGCATGCTAAGAAGCACAGTCATGATGGATGCTACAGAGAGAAGCATGGCCCTAGCGTGCTACGAGGCATGGTCGTGGCAGTAGTCGTGTTGGGCGTGGATGTATGCGACACGATAGTGTTATCTAGCATGGCCTGATCGTGTCATCTAGCACAGTTTGGTCGTGTCATCTGGCATGACCTAGCCGTGTCGCATCATGACGTTTCGCCTTCGCTATTTTTGGAAGATTTTGTCGAGATTATTTGATAATTATGGTAAGTTTTATCGCTTTAATGATGCCTTAATCAAGAAGTATAAATGGGTCTCTTCTTGATGACCTAATTAATACAGACTCATGGTTTTTGAGATTTAGGTTTTTTTGTGTCATCATCCTCTCTCGGTTTCGTCTCCATGTTTGGCTAGGACTGATCGAAGACGAATACTTGTTAGCTTGAGAAGTTATTTCGAGGGACTCCAGCATAGATATCGGTAGAGACAAGGCTCATTAGTTTGCTCGTAATTTCTACATATTCTAAGGAATCTCAAAGGTACGACATCTTATAAACTCTTTACTTTCATGATCTATGTTAAAAAAAACAAGAGATCCTGGCAATGGATCTTCGAGATCGGCTTCAAAAGGTTTTGTTTTATGTTGCGTATGTGTTTTTGAAATCCCCAACAAATGGTATCAGAGTGTTCTCTGATCCCAACACCTTCCCGTGTCATCATTCTCATATGTTTGCTCTTTCACTATGGTTGTATTGTCTCCAATGCTCTTTCGCCTTTTCCAATCCCTTGAATGTCTTATACCATCTTTTCTGATATTTTAACAGACCTTAAACCATCTGATACTTATGTATTCTCCTCATTCTTTGCACACTTGAACACTCATATCAAGTACATCAAAACTATCGCAACTTTGGTACTTGAAGTCCTAAGGATCTCTCTTTTAACCACTCGGGGTACTAATACAAAGCACCTAATGTCGAGGAGCTATCAGTCATGATGCTTTCACAACACCCAGCTACTGCATGCTCGTCGTGACACCAACCACTATAAATGGGACCCAAGCTCCATTCACTAGACTCGTCCTCACTGCACGTGATGTGAGTCTCTCTCACAAAGAGTTATCATCATCCTTCCGAGCTCTTTTTATCTGGCTAATTGCTGGACTACATCACCTTTTCAAAGAGAGAAGGGAGACCTTCTCGATCTAAATAGCTCCATCATTGACTACATATACCTAAATAATATATGAAACAAGAGCGGTGATGCTCATAATATTGGTAATTTACCAAACAGTGTATGTGGAGTTTAGAATTGTTCAAACAATGCTCCATACTTTCATATTTATCAAACAACGTACTTAATTCCCTTTTTATCCCTCCCGCCAAACAGACCTACAACACGGTAAAATTCTCGAACATGGTACTGGAAATTCAAATCTCAGCACTACAGTTGTATTGCAATCCCAGCACCACCATCGTGGTGCTAGAATTTACAATCTCAGTACCACTGTGGTGCTGGAAATTCAAATCTCAACACTATAGTCATGATGGAATTGCAACTTCCAACACCACTGTGGTGCTGGAACTGTAAATTCCAGCACTACGGTGGTGGTGCTGGGATTGCACCACCACTATGGTGCTAGAAATTCAAATCTCAGCACCACAGTGGTGCTAGAATTGTAACTTTCAACATCATTGTAGTGTTGAAATTGTAAATTTCAGCACCACAGTGGTGATGCTGGAATTGCACAACCATAGTAGTACTGGGAATTCAAGTTCCAGTACCATAGTCGTGTTGCGATTTTCAATTCCAGTACCACAGTGGTGGTGCTGGGATTGCACCACCACTGTGATATTGGGAATTCAAATTCCAGCATCACAGTGGTGTTGGGATTTATAATTTCAATACCACAGTAGTGCAGATCTTTTTGATGGGAGGGGTAAAAAGGAAATTAAGTGTGCTATTACGTAAATATGAAAGTATAGAGCGCTGTTTGGATATTCTAAACTTCACATGCGCTGTTTGATAAATCATCGTCATAATATTCCTTTTGAAAAGAGGTGCATTCTTTCATCGTGATCAAGTGTTCTATCATTATTTCGGTAAACTATAACTCTTTAAATCCATGACTTGTATGATCAAAGATCATGAGCCAATAGTTTTTATAAGTGCAGTGCAGTGATAAAATACTCAGGGGAACAAATATTTTACTAAAGAAATATTTTAAAAGTCGATCTAATTATATTTTAAATTTATCTAATAAGTGAACTAGAGGAAAATTGTGTACTTTTAGGATGAGTCGGGTGAAACAAAAAAAGAGGCAATAATATCTTTTGCAGGAAAAAGAAACTTACGAGATTAAATACATCTCACGCAGTTCAACAAAAAATAAAGGAATATATTAAATAAAGACTAAAAAAGCATTGCTGATCGTGTCGATTGGGAGCAGCAACACATGGCCTGACTCTAATTACTGAGTTATTTAGGGCAAGTTAAATAATTCACATGCATTCTTCATTTTTTTCGCACCAGTAGAAGCACGAGAATATGCCACATTCTCCGTTTGCAGGTCAAATTAAATTTTATATTTTTCAGATTTATTTAATAAAATAATTAAATCGAATCATATTAAATTTAAAATTAATTAAACTATTAAAAAATTTATTCAAATTTAACTTAATTTTTTTAGAGATTGAACTTGACTATTAAATTTTTAATCAAGTTCGATTCAAAGTTAATTCAAAATTGTTTAAGTTCGATTTATTTAAATATTATCAAATTTTTAAATTAATTTTTTTTTTTAATTTTTAATATTTTAATCCTTATTTATAAATGAGTATAAATAAGTTCATAGATTATTTTTAAATGAGTTTATTCATAAACACTGTTTACGAATATTATTTACGAATATTATCAAGTCGAACACATATATATTTAAATTTATTTATTTAATTTATTAAATTTTCAAACTTATTTATTAATTAGATTTGATACACAGTGAACAAATATAAATAAATTTTTATCAAATTGAACGTCAAATTTATTTATGAATATTGAATCCGTTTACAGCAGCCCTACCCATTTGCGCTAATCTCTCATGTGACTATCATCTCGGATCAACAACGTCTTACTCATCCTTAAGCATTTCCTAATTGTTCTTCAATTTCTTAAAAAGCACAACTTTCATCGAGTGCCCACTTAAATTTTTGTATTTGCCAAACACTACGCCACTAGTTGAAATTTATAAAAAGGTGCATCTTATTTTTCAAATACACACACCCCACCCCCACCCACTTTTATAATTATATAAAAACCTCTTAAGATATTAAAAAAAAAATACTTTGATTACCTCTCTATGTTAAAATTAAAAAAGAATAAGTAGAAATACAAATTTAATTCTTGAAAGCATGAGTTTAATGGATTATTTTATCAATTTGACCACTGAAATATTATCAAATTGTTTTTGCCGAAGCATCTTCTAGATTATCTTGATGATCTTTTAGTGGTAAAATCAATATAAATGGATTTTTGAGATCACCATTAACGTAATAATGACTTCATATTATCAATTGAATCGCTTACAGATATTTTTGTTCAAAATACTTTTAATTTTGTCTACAAAAGATATCAATATCTCATATATCAATGAGATAATTCAATTTCTCCCTTATCCAAAATCATCTTGGATGCTCTCATTTTCTTTAGAGATACTCCCTTATCACTAAATGCAAAGCATTTTCTTCATTCTCCCACTCTCTCTCTTTGAAAAAAAAAAGAAACTTATTCATCATCCCATGACGGATAACCTTTTCTAAAGGCTTGCTCTCCCTTGACCATTGCACCGACAATGTTCTTAGAGAGTTTCTAAGCCAATAGGAAACTTAAACCATCGAAAATAAAGATAAAAGTTCAAACTTTAACTTTAACTTCTCTTAGAATTCGATACTCAAATCTAAACACATCTCCTAATCATTTTCAATGATATTTCACTCTTCCAATTCTTTCCAAAGCATATCTTAGGGTTAGGAGACGTTAGGGTACCTAAGGATGACTGAAAATGGGCTAAACAAATCTTGTTTATCTAATATCAGATCTAGCAGTCGACTAGGTCAGTAGCCAATCGACTGCCCTCAAGCAGCAGTTGACTGATATCTACAAACGTAGAAATCAGAAATAAGATTTGAAAAATCATAAGTAATTATACACAATTTGAAAAATCACGAATATTCATACGTATAATACTTATGTTAGATACAATGGACGAAAAATAGTTTTAAAATAAAATCCATTAAATTATGAGATTGATACAAAGTTCAAAACCATTGATAACTTCAATATTTTAAGTCTACTTTGTATCAATTTCATCAATAGTGGTTGCTATAAAAAAATAGACTTCACAAGGTTTTATAAAATGATTTTAAAACCTTATTTTTGTTAGTGCAACAATGCCCCAAACATTTATGTGTTTTGATGTTTGGATAATCATCTCTAGTTAGACAATATTTTGTAATCTAACCATGAATATGTTAAGTGACAGGAAAATCCAAGTATGAAGACTTGGTAAAGGAAAGTCCAAGTGTAATCTTGGCAAAGGAAATCCAAGGGAAAGTTTGGGCGGCGTAAAGTCCAAGTGGACCCTTAGCAAAGGAAGTCCAAAGGCAAAGTCTTGGCAGTGTAAGTCCAAGTATGTCGTCTTGGCGGTGTAAAGTCCAAGCGGACTTTGGCAAAAGAGAAATTCGAGACATGACGAAACTGAGGGAAGCTCTTGGAAGCAAGTGCAAGGATGAAGGAGTCGCGGACTAGAAGGGATCCTAGAGGCGCAAGGCTAAAGGAAGAGCTAGAAGGTTGAGTCTAGGTCTAGGGAGTTTGACTTCAAGTATGATTTGATCATACTTGAAGTGTATCAGTCGACTGATGCTCTGTCTTAGTCGGTGATCGATCACTCGGCCCGATGAGGCGGCGTTAGTGCCATCGATCGATTGCTAGAATTTGGCGATCATTGGTCCACCATCGATCATTGTTATACCCTAGCGATTATTTAATAGTGGACATCGACCGAGAATGTTTTCGGTCAGTGATGATCGTTTAGAGCACTCGGGATTGACTATCGATCGATTGATGGTATGATCAGTCGACTGATCATCTTTCCGTTGGATAGTGACAAATCACGATCAGGCTTGTCAGAAGCCATTGGATTGCGTCAGCTACAACAATAGTCGACTTATGGAGACCATCAGTCGACTGCTCCAACCTCAACAGAAAAATCAGCCTCTTCTCTATAAAAAGAGGCCAAGGGGTGCTTGAAGAGGCAGTGCTTACATTCTAAATTCTATCTTCAAGCTCTTTAAGTCTTCTCTAAGCTTTCTTGTGTTCTTAAACTTCCTCTTCTCTAATCTTCATCTCCATCATTTGTAAGAAGAGAAGTGTCTTGTAAAAGAAGCTTTCTTAGTGGAAGATTTGCTTAGATTGATCCACCTTAAGGATCGCTGTGGAGTAGGAGTATAATCTCCGAACCACATTAAACATTTTGTGTTAGCGTTTGTGTTTAGTTCTTAATTTCGTTTATATTTGTTTTGCTTCTGCTAATCATCTTTGTAGAAATGAAAAGAGGCTATTCACCCCCTCTAGCCTTCCAAGGATCCCTAACAAGTGGTATCAGAGCCCGGATCGCGTCGGAAGATCTAACCATCAACTAGAGCACCATGGCATTTCAATAGGGATATAGCACGGTGCAACCTTCATTCTTTGACGACAACGATTTCGGCTATTGGAAATGTAGGATGGAGTATTATCTTATGAATGATATTGATAATTGGTTTAGTATTGTAGATAGTTTCGAGAAGTCGATCGATGAATTCGAAGCACCAATACCAACGAAGAATTGTGTTAGAACCTGTGCGCTCGCTAGAGGGGGGTGAATAGCGTATTACCCGTACGATGATGGAATTCGTTGGCGTTTGTCTCTACACAATCGTTAGTACGCAGCGGAATATAGAAGTACAATATAAAGACAAACACGAATACACAATCACAAGACAAGTATGCAAGGATATAACGTGGTTCGGAACCGAACGGTTACTACTCCACGGATCGAGCTCTAAAGAGCTCTAGTGATGCACACGCACTCACTAATAACAAATAACTCCTTCTCGACACAAGTCGGAGGTGAAGAAACCTCGTACAAGGATTACACTAAGTAATACAAAAGATACAAGCTAATACAAGTAAGAAATACAATGCAAGTAAAGGAAAAACACTTTACAAGAACTTTTGATTGCTTGATCTTTGGTTGTCCTTGGACTAGCCTTGAAGGACTGGAAGATCACCAACTATTCCCCTTCAAATCGCCCAAGAAAACACTTTTCTTGAGCCTTCCACGAACAACTGCTTTTATCCTCCATCGGGCTGGATTTTCGTCGATCAGTCGACTGTCATAAGTCACCAGTCGACTGATGTCACTATTGTCGTGAGACAACGACTCAATCCACGTCGGACAAGTTCCAACGGGACTCTTGGCAGTCGACTGCCAGCGCCCGTAGCCGACTGCCCAGTCGGCTATGGAGCGTTCTGTGCTCGAACCATAACTGGTAGTCGACTGTCGAGCATTGGCAGTCGACTGCCAGAGCATTTCCAACTCTAAACCGATAGTCAAACTCTAGTCGACTCTCGACAGTCGAACCAGCCATAATGTCAGTCGACTGCCAACCTTAAAAATGAGGTTTTAACCCAAGTATGGTGCCCCCATACTTGCTAAACCACCCTTAGCCTGGACCTAAGCCTTCTAGCCACCTACATCAGCCTCACGCCTCTCGAATCCCTCCAAGTCATCCATGACTTGTTCATCCATCGCGCTAGCCTCCAGGTGCTTCCCTCGGCTATGTCATGCTAACGGTGTCTACACCGCCAAGGCACATTGGACTTACGCCTCCAAGACTCCGCTTGGACTTTACGCCGCCAACCATTGGACTTATGCTGCCAAGACTCCCGCTTGGACTTTACGCCGCCAATATTAACCCCTTGGACTTCTCAAATGCCAAGACTCATGCTTGGACTTTCCCTTGTCAACCCATGTTGGACTTTCCATGCCAAGACCCATGCTTGGACTTTCCATTGCCAACCCATGTTGGACTTTCCATGCCAAGACCCATGCTTGGACTTTCCATTGCCAACCCATGTTGGACTTTCCATTTGCCAAGACCCATGCTTGGACTTTTCATTTGCCAAGACCCATGCTTGGACTTTACATGCCAAGTACCCATGACTTGGACTTTCCCATGACAGTTACATTGTCATATGTTTTTGTCTAACATCAAAACATCACTCGAGTTAAACTTGAGTCTTGGTCAATCGTGACCTGGGCCGATTGCACCAACAATCTCCCCCTTTTTGATGTTTGACAAAAACCAAACAAACCATTTGAGTTAGACCATCTAACTCAAATCTCTTACCAATTATCCCAAATTGGTAATCCCAAACATTCTCCAAATATTCTTCCCCAAACATTCTCTCCCTTTTTGACTAACATCAAAAAGGTTTTCTCTCCAAGGAGGTCAATGTCTCATGTCCCAATGAGATCTTACAATCTCCCCCTTGGTCCAAAAATACCTAAGATGCCTACCATCTTCCTAGTGATAAGTATCATATCACTCAAGAGAGACAATCCTATACTCTCTCCCAATTTCCAAATTGGGTAACTCAAAAACCCATCAATTCTCCCCAATTGATGATACTTTCCCAATTAACTTCTCCTCTTCAAGGAGAAAAATACATCCATCATCCCATGACGGATACCTCCCCCTAAAGGCTTGCTCCCCCTTGACCATTACACCAACAATGTCCTTGGGAAGTCCCTAAGCCAATAGGAACTCTAAACCATAAAAAATAAGGTTCAAAGTTCAAACATGAACTTTTCACACCTTAGATTTGATACAAATCCAAAACCACTCTCTTAATCCATATCCAATGGATTTTCACCATTTCTAATGCTTCCCAAAGCATATCCAAGGGTTACGAGTGGTTAGGAACCTTAACCGCAGCTGAACACGGGCTAAACAACCTTATTTTTCCCGAAATTAGCTTGGCAGTCGACTCCTGATAGTAATCAGTCGACTGCCACTCATATCAGTCGACTACCACCCAGGGCAGTCGACTGATAGCTGAAAAACTCGATTTTCAACTATCAGAATTGAAATTCAAAAAATCATAAGTAATTATACGTATATAAAAAAATCACGAAATTTGATACGTATATTACTTATAGTCAATACAATGGGTGAAAAATATTTGAAAATTATTTTACCCATAAAATACTAAAATTGATACAAAATTCAAAAGTGAAAAAAACTTCTAAGTTTTAGCTCACTTTGTATCAATCTCATCAATGGTGATTGCTATCAAAAGATAGACTTCACCAAGGTTTTCTAAAATGATTTTAAAATATTTTCAAAACCTTATTTTGGATCATATTCCTTGGGCTCTATGCACATGACTTGTACACAAGCTTTTCCAATGATTCACTAATGAAATTAGATGAGTTATAGTCCATCTAGATGCAAAAACTATGCACCTTGAACTTTAACTCATATCCTAGCATCTCACATGTATCTAGGGTGTATAAATACACATACATGTCAATTTGATGTGAGATGTGGGTTTTGGTTCATTTAATTTAGGGTTTTATGCATTTTCTAAGGCAACCCTACTTGATTCCCTTATGAATGGGACTCCAAGTCATGTCATTGTCCTTAAATCAATTTTAATCAATTAAATGCATGAAATGATCATGACATAATAATAGAAAAAATAAATTATGGCCAATGATCATGATGTCATGATATAATATGAAATCTAAAAACACATGACATTTACCTAAAAACCTAAGCATAATCATGACATATAAAATGATTAAAAGTAAATATGATGTCATGTCATGGCATATGGCAAACAAATCATGACATATAAAATATATAGGTATAATAATACCTAAATTTTAATATTAATTTTCATTTCATATAATTAATTATATTTTGTCATATTTCTATTTTTCTCCCAAGTGTGCCAAAAACCCAAAATGGCACACTAACCTCTAAACCTAAGTTGTGCCAATTTAATTGATTTTTCATAATTCCAAAAATATATTAGCACATCCTAAAATCTTTTAGGATATTGATTCAAATCTATTTCCAAGGTAACCATAACCTTGAAAATAACCTAAAATGCCACCTTTGTCATGGTTGAGTTAACTACCCATCCAATCAAGATTGTCACACCCTAACCCAAAATCTATTTGAGCTCATAGGGTTTACTAGGTATTCCTTAGGGATGACCTCCCTAGATACCTTCCTAATGACCCTCCTAGGCTTGTTAGCCTTGGTCATTGTGGTCTTACCTATGTTGACTCTAGGGGTAACTCCCCTTGCAACCTTCTTAGTGGCTTCCCTAGGTTTCCTAGAAACCCTAGCCACTAGGCACTTACCATGGTCAACTCTAAGGATGACTTCCCTATTGACCTTGGTCTTCCTAGGTTTAGTTCCATAATCAAATGGAACATTGTGATAGGTTTCCTTGGGCTTAGGTTTTCCCTTGGATGAGTCTAGTTTCCTAGGTCTTGATTTTTGACCATTTGACCCTAGGCTTTGACTTCTAGACCCTAAATGTTGACCTCTTGACCCTTGAAATTGATTTTGTATTTTTGCAAGGGTCTTCTCTATCTTTTCAAGCCTTGACCTCAAGATTTGATTTTCCTTTTCTAATTGCCCAATTTTTGAATTTTTAGTTAATCCTTGGGCATGGGTCTTCCTAGGCATATGCCTAGTCCATTTGGGATTAAGACCTAGGTGTTCTCTTATTTTCCTAATTGATTCTCTAGGTAAGATATTTTTAGGGACATTAGTCCCAAATTTTTCCTTATTCCTAAGGTTGACTTTCTTAGCTCCTAGACAAAATTCCTTATTTCTAGCATGCTCTTTGTGATAGATAGCAAGATTGCTAAAATTATTTCTAGCATGCTTTTTGACATTATTTGAATGAGGAGCTTTATTTAAAAATACCTTAGGGTTAGCTTTATCTCCCCCTACATGTGATGCTTCTTCTTGCCCCTTCTTCTTCCCCCTTGGGCATTGACTCCGGTAGTGTCCCGGTAGCCGACATTTGAAGCAAACCACGTGCTCCTTGCTTTTAATTGTCGAGGGACTGACATCCTTGACCTTTGGTGCCGGAGGAGCTTTTCTAATCTTCTTTGGGTACTTACTCTTATAGTGCCCTAATTCCCTACACTCAAAGCATATAATATTCATTTTATTATTAATTACCGTGTTTGAGTTACCTAGGGTGGAGGTGATCGGAGTGGGTTCTTCATCCCTCCCGGAGGTTGAGGCTTCTTCTTTATTTTGTTTCGGCTTCGGTGTGGATGGTCTCTCCCCCTCAATCATAGAAGTGGATGCTTCTTCCACCTCTTCTACTTCCTTCTCCGATCCGGATGTTGACTCCTCTTCAACTTCCGATTCCTCGCTTGCTCGTGAGGATGATGAACTTTCTTCATCCTCTTCCTTATCTTCTTCTACTTGCGCCAAGTGGGGCTTCTCATTGAACTTGACCAATTTGTCCCATAGCTCCTTGGCGTCAATATATTCACCTAGCCTAGATAAAACATCATTAGATATCAAATCTTCTAAAAGTTTTGTTACCTTGGCTTCGGTTTTGAATTTTTGCCGTTGCTCTTGGGTCCATTTCTTCAACTTGAGGACTTGTCCCTTCTTATCCCTAGGGGGTTCAAAGCCTTCAACGAGGATGAATCAATCCTCTATGTCCATCATAATGAATGTTTCCATTCTTGCTCTCCACGCTGGAAAATCTTCTCGGTCGTATGGCGGTGGAGTGTTGATATCCCATCCAAGCTTGTCTTGGAATTCCATCTTCTACCCTCTAGCTTGCTCCCTTCGTTGTTAGACTTAGAAGAGCGGCCTCGCTCTGATACCACTTGTTAGAACCTATGTGCCCGATAGAGGGGGGGGTGAATAGCGTGTTGCCCGTACGATGATGGAATTCGTTGGCGTTCGTCTCTACACAATCGTTAGTACGCAGCGAAATATAGAAGTACAATATAAAGACAAACACAAATACACAATCACAAGACAAGTACACAAGGATATAATGTGGTTCGGAATCGAACGGTTCCTACTCCACGGATCGAGCTCTAAAGAGCTCTAGTGATGCACACACACTCACTAATCACAAATAACTCCTTCTCGACACAAGTCGGAAGTGGAGAAACCTCGTACAAGGATTACACTAAGTAATACAAAAGATACAAGCTAATACAAGTAAGAAATATAATGCAAGTAAAGGAAAAACACTTTACAAGAACTTTTGATTGCTTGATCTTTGGTTGCCTTGGACTAGCCTTGAAGGACTAGAAGAGCACCAACTATTCCCCTTCAAATCGCCCAAGAAAACACTTTTCTTGAGCCTTCCACGAACAGCTGCTTTTATCCTCCATCGGGCTAGATTTCTGTCGATCAGTCGACTGCCATAAGTCACCAGTCAACTGATGTCACTGTTGTCGTGAGACAACGGTTCAATCCACATCGGACAAGTTCCAACGGGACTCTTGGCGATCATTGCCGGCGCCGATCGTAACCCGATCGATTCACGGAGGCGTTACGTACTCGAACCATAATCGGTAGTCGATCACGAGCATTGGCGATCAATTGTCGCCGACATCACGATCGCTCCAATGAGCGATTGATCGCCCGAGCATTTCGGCTAAACCGGTAGTCGAACTCTAGTCGACTCTCGGCAGTCGAACCGGCCATAATACCAGTCGACTGCCAACCTTAAAAATGAGGTTTTGACCCAAGTATGGTGCCCCCATACTTGCTAGACCACCCTTAGCCTAGACCTAAGCCTTCTAGCAACCTACATCAGCCTCACGCCTCTCGGATCCCTCCAAGTCATCCATGACTTGTTCTTTCATCGCGCTAGCCTCCAGGTGCTTCCCTTGGCTATGTCATGCTAACGGTGTCTACGCCGCCAAGGCACATTGGACTTACGCCGCCAAGACTCCGCTTGGACTTTACGCCGCCAACTATTGGACTTATGCTGCCAAGACTCCCGCTTGAACTTTACGCCGCCAATATTAACCCCTTGGACTTCTCAAATGCCAAGACTCAAGCTTGGACTTTCCCTTGCCAACCCATGTTGGACTTTCCATGCCAAGACCCATGCTTGGACTTTCCCTTGCTAACCCATGTTAGACTTTCCATGCCAAGACTTTCCATGCCAAGACCCATGTTTGGACTTTCCATTGCCAACCCATGTTGGACTTTCCATTTGCCAAGACCCATGCTTGGACTTTACATGCCAAGTACCCATGACTTGGACTTTCCCATGACAGTTACATTGTCATATGTTTTTGTCTAACATCAAAACATTACTCGAGTCAAACTCAAGTCCTGGTCAATCGTGACCTGGGTCGATTGCACCAACAAATTGGACTAAGGAGATGGCGAAGAAGGCCCAAGTCAATGCCAAAGCAACAACCATACTTCAATGTGGTTTGTCTAAAGAGAAACTATGCAAAGTAGGACCCTTCGAATCTGCAAAGGAGCTTTGGGAGAAGCTCATCGAACTAAATGAAGGGTCAAAGGAGACAAGAAGAGCAAAGAGAGACCTTTTGATAGGTCAACTCCAAAGTTTCAACATGAAGACTAACGAGACCGTGAGCCAAATGCACGATCAATTCAAGGAGATATTCAACAGACTACATGTAATAAGTGAGAAGGTAGAAAATAACGACCTAGTAAGGTATGTCCTTCAAGCATTCCTGAGAACAACTTTATGGGCATCAATGGTAGATGCTTATAAGGTTTTTAGGGACATTTCTTTAGTTATGTTAGATGAACTATTTTATGAATTTGAGTTGCATGAGAAAGCTAACACTTCATCCAAGGAGAAAGGCGTAGCTCTTTTTGTAGGTAAAAAGGAGAAAAAGAAGAAAGAAAAGAAGGAGATTTCTTCTTCATCCGAATCGTCGGAGGAGTCCTCTAGTAGTGGTGATGAGTTGTCGGCAAGCGAGGTGACTCATTATGTGAAGAAGTTTGGTGAGAGATCAAGGAAGCTCACCAAAAAGGATGTGAGGAGGATGTTCCAATCCTCAAAAGGTAAATCCTCTAGTAGTTCTATTTCTAACACTAACGTGACTTGCTATGGTTGTAATAAGAAAGGACACATTAAGCCAAATTGCTCGGATCTAAAGAAGGAGGAGGAGAAAGAAAAGAAGAAGAAGGAAAAGAAGGAAAGAAAAAGAAGGAGGTCATGGTTGCACAAATGTGGGATACACAAAGCGTTGAGGATTCATCCGATGAGGAGGAGTTTTGCCACGTCACACGCAACTTAGCACTCATGGCCATGGAGGATGATACGGAAGCCTCAAGTCAAGAGGAGTTATCATCAAGCGACGAATCATCCTCTAGTGATGATGAGGTAAAAGACTCCCCTAAGGTAGAATTATTGTACAAAACTATTGCATGTCTTCAAAATGCTTTAAACAAATCAAAATCTAGGATTAAGGATTTGAAGGTAGAAATTAGGGCAATTAAGGATGTAGAACCTTCATGTAATGATGCATGTTTATTTAAGAATGAAAATAAGGAACTTAGAAAGGAAGTATGTGAATTAAGGACATGCTTAGAAAAATTCACTAATGGGTCCAAATATCTTGACATGATACTTAGGGATCAAAGAGTCGTTTATAACAAGGCCGACATAGGTTATAAACCTAAGGATAAGGAAGTAGCATTTACCTCCCTAATTAGTAGAAAAGCAACACTTAGGAGCAAGGTTAAAACGGCTTGGGTTCCAAAGAAATTTCTAGTTGATGCTACCAGTCCTAAAATTTGGGTATCTAAAGCTTGTGTTTTTCATGTTGTATAGGTAGGTGGATCGGGTATGTGAATTGTGGATAGTGGATGCTCAAGACATATGATCGAAAATGTGAGCAAGTTTTCCACAATCAACTACATTAGCAAGGGGACCGTGTCTTTTGGTAATAGTGATAAACTCAAAATCCTAGGAAAAGACACAATTGAAGTATCCCCAAACCTTATTATTCATAAAGTCTTTTTAGTCAACAACATGAAATTTAACTTAGTGTTAGTCAACTTTGTGATGCAAATTTTAATGTTAAATTTAATTCCACAAAGTGCTTTATTAGACACAAGGTTTTGAATGATTGCATGTTAGTAGGATATAGGAAATCCAATATTTACTATGTTGATTTATCCTATACTTCTAACATTTCCCCTAAGTGTCTATGACAAAAGAAGAAGAAAGTTGGCTATGACATAGGAGATTAGGGCATATCAACATGAAGAACATAGCCAAAGTAGCTAAATTAGAGCTAGTGAAGGGATTGTCAAAAGTAAAGTACATCAAAGACAAGATGTGTGATGCATGCCAAGAAGGAAAACAATCAAAGTCATCACACAAGGGTAAAACTTTAACTAGCACTTCCTTACCTTTAGAGTTTATTCATTTAGATTTATTTGATTGTCATAATACTCCTTCTTTTAATGATAGTAAATATTTCTTAGTTATAGTTGATGACTTTTCTAGATATACCTAGGTGTATTTTATGAAACATAAGGACAATACCCTAGAAATAATTATAGGATTTAACAAAAGAATAGAGAATGAAAGAAATCCCAAAATTAATCGGATCCGTAGTGATCATGGTGGAGAATTTGAGAATTCTAATTTCTCCAAATTTTACTTAGAACAAGGGTACAAGTATGAATTCTCTTGTCTTAGAACACCTCAATAAAATGGGATGGTAGAAAGGAGAAATTGTGCCCTACAAGAGGCGGTTAGGACTATGCTTAATGCACATTCACTACCTAGTTACTTGCTATGTCCAAAATAGAGTTCAAATCCATAAATTTCTAGGTAAAACTCCATTTGAATTATGGAATGACACAATTCCAACAATTCATTATTTTAAAGTCTTTGGATGCAAAGCTTACATCTTAAACACCAAGGACAATTTAGGAAAATTTGAGTCCAAAGTGGATGAGGGAATCCTAGTTGGATACTCATCCACTAGTAGAGAGTATAGAGTTTATAACAAAAGGACTCAAAAGGTTGAGGAATCCTCAAATGTTCAATTTGATGAAACCTCTACTACTTACCCTAGGAAATCTACCATTGATAATGATATCAATGACAAAAATCAAGATATTACCCATAAACTTCAAAACTTGACCTTAGGGGGTAATGATCAAGGGGGAGGATTAGATCAAGGGGGAGTAAGAGGAGATTCTGATGATGAGCGGAGGAATGAGGATAATCATGATCAAAACCAATTTGATACACCTCCTAGAACACTAAGGGTTCATCAAAATCATCCTCTAGACTGAGTTGTAGGAGAATTATCTCAAGGTGTTAGAACTAGGTCTTTTCATAGAGCTCCCTCTAATGAAATAGCTCTTATCTCAAAAATTGAGCCCAAATCAATCAATGATGCATTACTTAATCCGAATTGGATTTTAGCAATGCAAGATGAATCGGCTCAATTTGAAAGGAGCCAAGTATGGGAGCTAGTCCCTAGACACAATGATAGCACCATTATTACTACAAGATGGGTCTTTAGGAATAAATTAGATGATCAAGGAAATATAACAAGAAATAAAGCTAGGTTAGTTGCAAGGGGCTTTAATCAAGTTGAAGGACTTGACTATGATGAAACTTATGTCCTGGTTGCTAGGTTAGAATCAATTAGAATCCTATTAGGATATGTCTCTTACATGGGTTTTAAACTCTATCAAATGGATGTAAAATCGACATGCCTAAATGAGTTCATTAAGGAAGAGGTATATGTAGAACAACCTCCCAGGTTTGAAAATATAGACTATTCAAACCATGTATACAAGCTTAGAAAAGTTTTATACGGGTTAAAATAAGCTCTCTGAAATTGGTATGAAAGATTATCATCTTTCTTAGTTTCTAAGGGGTTCAGAAGGGGTCAAGTAGATCAAACTCTCTTCATTAAATCAAAGTCAAAGGATATCTTTGTGGCCCAAGTATATGTAGTTGATATCATTTTTGAGTCAACAAATGATGAACTCCTTCAAGATTTTATCAAAAATATAGAGAATGAGTTTAAAATGAGTCTAGTTGGAGAATTAAAATTCTTCTTAGGTCTACAAATTAAACAAACTAATGAAGGAACTTATGTATACCAAACCAAATATGCCAAAGAAATGATCAAGAAATTTGGTTTGAAAAATACTAAGTTAGTTTCAACCCCAATGACAACTAATACTAAAATAGATAATGACCATGAAGGTAAACCAATTGACCTAAAACTTTATAAGAGTATGATTGATAGTTTATTATACCTAACTGCTAGTAGACTCGATATCTTATTTGCGGTAGGTATGTGTACAAGATACTAATCTTGTGCCAAAGAGTCCCATTTAGTAGTCATTAAGAGAATTTTAAGATATATCAAAGGCACACTAAATGTAGGACTTTGGTACCCTAGGACAAAATCTTTTGATTTGGTTGGGTATACCGATTCCGACTATGCGGGTTGCAAGTTGAATCAGAAGAGTACTAGTGGTGGATGTCAATTTCTTGGATCTTTCCTAGTTAGTTGGAGTAGTAGAAAGTAACCTTGTATTGCTCTATCTACTACCGAGGCCGAGTATGTTGTCATAGGTGGTTGTGTAGCTCAATTACTTTGGATGAGACACACTTTAGAGGATTATGAGCTATAAAACTCCAACATGAAAGTCTATTGTGATAATGTGAGTACTATAACTTTGATCAAAAATCTGGTACATCACTCTAGGATAAAGTACATTGAAGTGAAATATCACTTCATTAGAGATCATGTGGCAAAGGGGGACATTGAACTCAATTACATAGAATCCAAGTCCAACCTAGCCGATATTTTCACCAAGGTTCTCCCCGAAGCGGATTATTCATCACTTAGGAGAGAACTTGGTACGTGCTTTGTAGAATAGAGGTCTAGGTTAAAATGATCCTATAGAAAATCTAGGACTATACCTCTATAGCATCTCACAAAATAACTAAGAAATCATGATTTTTGTATTGAGCCACTTAGACATCATGTGAGATATTAGGAAGATGTATTTGGTTCATCATGCTTGTTATGATGCATTACTATGAACCAAAGTATTATTTAGAGACATTGATCCTTAATTGGACCAATCATTGGAAAGACTTGTGTATAATTGATGTGCATATAGCTCTAAGAACATGATTGGAAATGTCAAATAAATAATATTTTCAACTATGTTTATCATATTTTGAAAAACAGTTTTCACTTGATAAGCAATAGTGATACAAAGTTTGCAAAAACCTTAAAGTTTTTGCTAGTTTTTAAACTTATATCAATTTTGAAATATGAAAAAGATATATTTTTCAAATTATTTTTTCTTGATATAATATGATTTCAGAAATGTGTCCATAATATTTCGTGATTTTTCGATGTTTCTTGAATTTTTGGTGCATTTCTGAAGTTTGGCTGAAATCTTGAAATTAACGTTTCAGGCTTGACAGTCGACTGCTTCAGTATTCAATCGACTGACATGCTGATATTTCTGCAAATCAGTCATATTTCTTTGTCTTAAGTGCAATCTTAAGTGTCCTAACCTTATGGTATGACAATACAAGTAATTGAGAAGGTATAACACTGATTGATGTATTGATTTAGGGGGAGCTATTATTAGGCAATCTTTTATTCTCTAAATCTATATTATGTCTATTGTTGGTGAAAAGTTAAGATATATTTCTTGCCTATTGTTTCATGCTTTCCTCAACATGTTCCATGTCTTGGATTAAGGGAGAGCCCTATTTTCTATCTTATACCTTAGTTCAAGGCATAACAAATTCTATTCATGATTAACTTAATTTCTATTAGTTATTCTCTTTTTGATGTATGCCAAAGGGAGAGAAGGAGAATTTAAGTTAGAATTCATATTGATATATGTTGTTTATTTCTGAGCATATTTCAAGACCTAACTTAAATGATTGTCAAACATCAAAAAGGAAAAGATTATTAGTGCAACAATGCCCCAAGCATTTATGTATTTTGATGTTTGCATAATCATCTATAGTTAGATAATATTTTGTGATCTAACCATAAATATGTTAAGTGACAGGGAAATAGAAGTATGAAAACTTGGTAAAGGAAAGTCTAAGTGTAATCTTGGCAAAGGAAGTCCAAGGGAAAGTCTTGGCGGCGTAAAGTCCAAGCGGACCTTTGGCAAAGGAAGTCCAAAGGCAAAGTCTTGGCAATGTAAGTCCAAGTATGTAATCTTGGCGGCGTAAAGTCCAAACGGACTTTGGCAAAAGAGAAACCCGAGACATGACGAAACCGAGGGAAGCTCTTGGAAGCAAGCGTAAGGATGAAGGAGTTGCGGACTCAGAGGGATCCTAGAGACGCAAGGCTGAAGGAAAAGCTAGAAGGTTGACTCTAGGTCTATGGAGTTTGACTTCAAGTATGATTTGATCATATTTGAAGTGTATCAGTCGACTAATGCTCTGTCTTAGTCGGATCGATCCACTGACCGATGAAGGCGCTCGTGCCATTAGTCGATGCTAGGGATTTGACAAATGATCGTCCACCATCACGATCATTATACTAGCACCCCGCTAATAGTGAACATTGACACAAAATATTTTCCAGTCGAGTGATCGTTCAGAGCATTCGACTAATTGAGACATCAGTCGACTGATGGTATGATCAGTCGACTGATCATCTTTCCATTGGGTAGTGATGAATCACAATTAGGCTCATCAGAAGCTGTTGGATTGCGTCAGCTACAGCAGCAGTCGACTGATGGAGACCATCAGTCGACTGCTCCAGCCTCAACGGAAAAATCAGCCTCTTCTCTATAAAAAGAGGCCAAGGGGTGCTTGAAGAAGCAGTGCTTACATTTCAAATTTTGTCTTCAAGCTCCCTAAGTCTTCTCTAAGCTTTCTTGTGTTCTTAAACCTCCTCTTCTCTAATCTTCATCTCCATCATTTGTAAGAAGAGGAGTGTCTTATAAAAGAAGTTTTCTTAGTGGAAGATTTGCTTGGATTGATCCACCTTAAGGATCGCCGTGGAGTAGGAGCATAATCTCCGAACCACATTAAACATTTCGTGTTAGCATTTGTGTTTAGTTTTTAATTTCGTTTATATTTGTTTTTCTTCCGCTAATCATCTTTGTAGAAACGAAAAGAGGTTATTCACCCCTCTCTAGCCTTCCAAGGATCCCCAATAATTTTGAATCATAATCTATAGGCTAAATATACATGACTTGTAGATTAACTTTCCTCATGATTCATCCATGGTATGTTATGAGTTTGAGTTCATCTAGATGCAATAACTATGCACCTTGAACTTAACTCATTTTTCTAACATCTCACATGTGTTTAGGGTGTATCAATACACACAATGTCAATTTAATATGAGATGTGGGTTTTTGTTCTTCCTAGTCTAAGGTCTCATGCATTTTAATTAGGTAACTCTATTAGATTTCCTTATAATGAGACTTCAAATCATGACATTGTTCTTAAATCAATTTTAATTAATCTAAATGTATGAAATATGATCATAGCATAAATAATAATATAATTAAAGCATGTGCCAATGATACATGATATCATGATATAAAGATATAACTTAAGTATAAGCATGATATTTAACTAAACATTATCAGGACATTTTAAATAATTAAATGAAATATGATGTCATGACATGGTAAGACAAACAAAGCATAGCAAAAATAAAATACAAAGGTATATAATACCCAAGTTTTAAGCTCAAATTGTCATTTTTAAGTTTAAAACTAATTTGCCATAACCAATAAACCTACAAAGTGTGCTAAAAATCCAAAACAACACACTAATAATTCGAAACCCTAATTGTATCAATTTTGATTGATTTTTCATACTTCTCAAATTTTATTGGCACATCCTAAATTCCTTTAGGATCACAATTCTAACATCATTCCTAAAGTATCACATTACTTTGAAAATGCCTTAAAGTGCCAACTTTGCTAGGATTTGGTTAACTACCTTATCAATTCAAGTTGACACTCCCTAACCTATCTAGCGTGAGGGAATCACGCTTCTAGGAATTCAATATTTATTAGAGCTCCTTGGGTTTACTAGGTACTCACTAGGGATAACTTCCCTTAGTATCTTTCTAATGACCCTTCTAGGCTTTGAAGCCTTGGTCATTTTGGTCTTGTCTAGGTCAACTCTAGGGATGTCTTCCCTTGTGACCTTCTTAGTGGCATTCCTAGATGTCTTTGAAACCTTGGCCACTAGACACTTACCATGTTTAGCCTTAGAGATGACTTCTCTAGTAACCTTGGTTTTTCTAGACCTATGGGTGGTTCTATAGTCAAATGGAATGCTATAGTAGGTTGACACAACCTCCTTTGACTTAGGCTTGTGACCCAAACCTTTCCTATCCTTGGAAGGCTCTTGCCTCCTAGACTCTAATTTTTTATCATTAGACCCATTAATCATATTTTCCATCTTCTTAAGGGTTTTTTTCCAATTTCTCAAGGCTTGACCTCAAGACTTGATTTTCTACCACTAATGCCTCACATTTTGAATTTTTATTTGTTCTTTGGACAGTGTTCCTCTTTTTAGGCATATGCCTACCCTTCTTAGGGTTAATGCCTAAATGGTTCTTTATCTTCCTAATAGATTCCTTAGGTAGAATTATTCTTGAGTTATTGGTTCTAGCTTTGTTCTTAGATAAATTAACATGTTTGTCACCTAAGCAATAATATTTATTATTTCTAGCATGCTTTTCATGAGAAATAGCAATGAAATTTCTAGTATGCTTCCTATCATTTCATAAAGTATGAGAATTATAAATTTACCTTAGGGGTTGCCTTAGCTCCCCCTATATGTGATGCTCCTCCTTTGCCTTTGGTTTGTTTCCTCTCCCTAGGACATTGAATCCTATAGTGGCCCCTTTGATTACACTTGAAGCAAATAATATTCTCCTTGCTCTTAATTGTTGGGGCTTCGACATCCTTAGGCTTTTCATTGACTTTTGGCGCTGGTTGAGCCTTCTTGATTCGCTTTGAACACTTACTCTTGCAATGTTCATTTTTCTTACACTCAAAACACATAATATGATTTTTATCTTTATTTACTGTGCTTGAGTTACCTAGACCAGAATTTTGAGCTTGCTCTTCTTCTCTCCCGAAGGTAGATGGTTCTTCTTCTTTCTCCGGCATGGAAGGCCTAATCTTCTCCCCCTCAATCATAGAGGTGGAGGCTTCTTCTGCTTCTCTACCTCTTCCTTAGATGTTGAGCATCTCTCAACTTCTGATTTTTCATGCTCTTAAGAGAATGATGTATTTTCTTCCTCTTCGGGCTCCTTCTCTAATTGAGCCGATGATGGGTCTTCATGAAGCTTAATCAACTTGCTCCATAATTCTTTAGCATTCTTACAATCTCCTACCTCATGCAAGATATTACTAGGCATAAAGTTAGTCAAAATTAACATTACTTTTTCATTAATTTCGTATTTCTTGTTTTGCTCCTCGGTCCACTTCTTCTTCTTGAGGACTCTTCTTTTCTTGCCCTTGGAAGGATCATAACCATCGACAACACTACACCAATAATCTTTATCTTTATTTAAAAATTATTCCATTTTACCTTTCCAAATCACAAAATCTTCGTCGTCGAAGAAAAATGGAACCATGGTGTCATCCCCCAATCTATCATTTGACAATTCCATCTTGCCTCTAGCGTGCTCCCTTGGTTGTTAAAACCTAAAGAGCATCCTCTCTCTGATACAACTTGTTAGAAATGTTGGCGTCGCTAGAGGCGGGAGGGTGAATAGCGTTTTCATTTCTTCGCTTGGAATTTGTTCACGTTCATTCGATTGCTTGTCTACAATTATTGTTAGCGCAGCGGAATACAAATACAAATACAAATAACAAATGATAACAACAACACAAGCACGATACAAAGATATAACGTGGTTCGAAACCTAGAGTTCCTACTCCACGAGTTGAGCTCAAGTGAGCTCTAGTGATGCATACTAGCACTAAATCTTCTCCTTCTCGACAATACGTCGAAGGTGGATAAACCTCGTACAAGAATCTTACAACAATGTAAAGAACACTTTACAAGAACTTGAATGTTTTGCTTGCTTGTCAGTTTCTTGGAGATGCCTTTGAAGACCTTGAAATGCACCCGCACTTCGCTTCAAAATCGCCCAAGAAAACCCATGCCGAAATCCTCCATTGCAGCTTCCTTTTAACCTCTACTCGGGTTGATTTCATGCCTAGCATTCGACTGTTGAAAGTCACCAGTCGACTGCCCATAGTGTCGTTGTCTTACAATGACTCAATCCATACTGAAAAAATTCCAACAGATACTACAGAGTCGACTGCCCTTACCAGCAGTCGACTGTTGCCCGGTAATCAACTGGTCAGTCGAATACTAAAGCTTCTATGCTTATGTTCGCTTAAATTAGTTGACTGTCAAACCCTAGCAGTTGACTGATCAAGGACAATCGACTATCCGCAATGACAGTCAACTACCAGTGCTTCACCCGAGCAGTCGAAGCTCAGTTGACTACTTGACCAATCGATTGGTCATAATCCCAGTCGATTGATCCAAGTTGACTAGGCTACCAAGTGTCAAACACTTGGTCAGTCAACTAGTTCATAACCCTAGTCGATTAATAAATCTTAAACATGAGGGTTAACTCAAGTATGATCCCCTCATACTTGATAGACCACACTTAGCCTAGATTTAAGCCTTCTAGCCACCTCCATAAGCCTCATGCCTATCGGATCCCTCCAAGTCATCCATGACTTGTTTATCTATACGCTAGCCTTCAGGTACTTCCATCGACTATTATCATACTAATTGGGTCTATTTTGTCAAGGTACATTTGGACTTATGTCGCCAAGATAAATGCTTGGACTTTACGTCGGCAAACATTAGACATATGCTGCCAAGACTATATCTTGGACTTTACGCCGCTAATATCACATTCTTGGACTTCCTAATTGCCAAGCATTTATACTTGGACTTTCACCGCTAAAGTTCACTTGGACTTTACGCCGTCAAGACTACACCCTTGGACTTATGTCGCCAAGACTATACCTTTGAACTTTCCTTGCCAAATACCCATGACTTGGACTTTACAATTGCCAAGACTCATGCTTGGACTTTTCCTTTGCTAAGACTCATGCTTGGACTTTCCATGTCAAGACTCATGCTTGGACTTCTCAATTGCCAAGTACCCATGCTTGGACTTTCCATGCCAAGACCCATACTTGGACTTCTCAATTGCCAAGTACTCATGACTTGAACTTTCCATGACAATCACATTGTCAATCATTTTGTTAAACATCAAAATACTACTTGAGTTAAAATTGAGTTTGGTGAATCATGACCTGGACCGATTGCCCCAACACTTACATTGTTGTATCCTTCAATCATAGTAGAATATATTGTATAATGCAATCCATATACACGAGTATACTTTAAATACCTTAGTACTTGTGTCATTTCTTTTCAGTATTCAATACTTGGATTACTCATTTATCTACTCAATTTACTCACTGTGCAGACTAAGTCTGATCACGTACAACTCATTAAGTACATCAAACTTTCAATCACTCTATCTGAAAGATACTCTCTCCTTAATTTTAAATATATATTGACTCATATCTATCAAAGTTCGTTGCAATACAGTATCACCCTTGATGATTTTTTCAAGAATGTTGTCCACAAAATGGGTTTGACTCAGAGCAAATTCTTCTTATGTGATAAGAATTTTAATTTCTGAGATCATATTAGCTAAACCCATGTTCTTCATGGAAAATCTTGAGTTCGATATATCTTTATGGATTTGATTATCTTATCATTGCTCTCAATGATAAGTATGTCATCTACTTAAAGACATAAGATAACAAAATCATCTTTTATGCCTTTATCATAAATACATTTATCACTTTCGTTGATTTTAAATCCACTCTCCATCATGACATTGTTAAATTTCTCAGGTCACTACCTTAGTGTTTGTTTCAAATAACAACTTCACTAATCTACAAACCTTGATTTCTTGTCCTGGGATAGAAAATTCCTCAGATTGGACATTGGACTTCACTCGTCAAGTATCTGGTCAACCTTGACCTACTTGACTTCTCATTACATCTCATCCATATGACTACAAATATCCCATACCATCCTATAGTCATATCCTCCACACATTATATTGTTAAACATTAAAACTCAACTCAAGCCTCACTCGAGCTTGGTCAACCCTGATATGAGATGGATTGCACCAACAATCTTCCCTTTTTTATGTTTGACAATATCTTTAAGTTAGGCTAACCATAAATCAACTTGCTTCTTCCTATGCCAAAGTATAATGAAGGTTTTCTAACTTATACCCATTATTCTCCCCCTTTGACATACATCAAAATGTTTTCCAAAAACTTCATGTCTCATTCTTCATTATTCCTTCATTCTCCCCTTTCTTAGATTCTTCATTCTCCTTAGTGATGGATCACTCGTCACTAATCAATTATCACACCTTGATGGTCAACCTCCCACTAAAGATTTTCTCCCCCTTAACTATTGCACCAACAATGTATTTGGAGAGATCCTAAACCTATAGGAATTCTAAACTCTAAACATGAGGGGGAAAAAATTCAACCTTGAACTTTAATATCCCTCTAAAGTTGGATTCTTACCCTATTTAAATATCCTATCTATTTTCACTTAAAATCTTCCATTTTAATACTTTTCCAAACATATCAGAGGGTTATGAGTTGTTACACTACCTAGAATTATGATTAAATGACTAAGCCGAACTTGTTTAGCAAAAATTAGTCCTACCAGTCGACTGCCACCAGTCCCAGTTGACTAGTGTTTGAAACCAGATAACTGATTTTCCTTAAATCGGTTTTTAGAAGAGTTTCAGAAATAGCATATGTAAATATATGATTTTCGAAAAATCTTGAAACTTAATGTAGACATTACTTATGTTAAATACTATGGGTGGAAAATAGTTTTCTATAAAAATATCCACTATTTTCAAAGAATGACACAAAATAGAAAACCATTGAAAACTTCAACGTTTTAAACAACTTTGTTACAATATCATCAACGGTGATTCCTATCAAAAGATAAACTTTACCAAGATTTTTCAAAATGATTTTAAAAGTGTTTTCAAAACCTATTTCGATCACGATCTATGGGCTAAGTGTGCATGACCTGTATATTAGCTTTCATCATAATTCATTCCTATCATTCAAAGAGTTCATTTTGATGCAACATATAAGCACCTTGAACTTAACTCATTTTTCTTGCATCTCACTTGTATTTAAAAATATTTTAATACATACACACAAGTCATCTTATGGTCTTTATGAGATGTAGATTGGTTCTTTCCTAATCTACGAAATCATGCATTTTTATCTAGGCATACCCCATTTGATCATCCTACCTAGGATATCAAATAATGTTATTTTTTTTAATTTCAATTGAGTAAATGCATGAATATGATCATGACATATATTGATTGAATAATTTTCAAAAGAAAATTTATTATTCCTAAATGGTGCATGATGTCATGACAAGACATAAATTTTCATAAGTATCAAGATGACATGTTTCATATAATTAAGTGATACATGATGTCATGACATGTGATATGGTAAATAAAGCATGATAAATTTTATAATATAAGGTATAGAGATACCTAAGTCTTAAGTCTAATTGTCATTATCTAAAATTATATCAAATACAAAACTTGACATAATAATGTGTTAACTCCCTTAAGTGTGACAAAACTCCCAACTTGGCACATTATTGACTTTAGCCTAATTGTGTCAATTATGATCAATTTTCAAACTTTCTTTATTTCCATTAGAACATCCTAAATTCTTTTAGGATTATAGTTCTAAGTTTATTTTCAAAGTATCACTATACCTTGAAAATGTTCTAAAGTGTCAACTCTATTATGGTTAGGTTAATTACTTTTCCATTCTAAGTTCACACACAATACCCATTTAGTGTGAAAGGATCACACTCCTGGGAATCTAATACCTATTGGAGCTCCTTGGATTTTCTAGGTATTCACTAGGGATAACCTCCCTTAATACCTTCTTAATGACTCTTTTAGGATTCTTAAAAGCCTTAGTCATTTAAGTTTGTTGGTGCAATAGATCCAGGTTATGATTGACCAGACTCAAGTAGGGTTTTGATATTTGATAATAGGTTGACAATGGGTTTGGCCATTGTGTGGCAATATCAGTTTGACCATATATTAATCATATGATAAGTGGATGTTTAGGATATCTAAAGTCATATGAGGAAGTTTGTTTAAGGTGGAGATTGTTGGAGTAATCAATCTCGGAAGTCCAAGATTGCATTCTTGGCAATGGAGAAGTCCAAGTATGAATACTTGGCAAGAGAAGTCCAAGATTGGAGTGTTAGCAAGGAAAAGTCCAAGTATGGATATTTGATAATTGGAAAGTCCAAGTTTGGATACTTGGCAAATGAAAAGTCCAAGGGTGTAGTCTTGATCATCTAAGTCCAAGTGTGTAGTCTTGGCGGTGAAAGTCCAAATATGGATATTTGACAAAAGAAAGTTTAAGGGTGTAGTTTTAGTCTCGTAAGTCTAAGCGTGTAGTCTTGACAGTAAAAGTTCAAGCATTGAGGCTTGATAATGGAGAAGTCTCGGAGGCGTGATCTCTTGGCAAAGGAGACCCCGATTAGCATGACATAACCAATGGAAGTACATGAAGGCTAATGCAAAGGGTGAAGGAGTCATGGAGGACTAGGATGGACTCTGAGGGTGTGAGGCTGATGGAGATGGTCAGAAGGCTTAGGTCTAGTTTAAGGGTGATCGATCAAGTATGAGGGGATTATACTTGGGTTAAACCTCACTTTTGAGATTTACTAGTCGATTGCGACTTTGGGTTAGTCGATTGGTCAAGTGTCCAACACTCGGAAGCTTAGTCAATTCTGAGCAGTCGATTGAGATTACGACCAGTCGACTGATCGTGTAGTCAACTGAGGTTCGACTACTGACTAAGTGCTCTGATAGTCGACTGGTGGATTGCACAAGTCGATTGATCCATGACAATCGACTGCCAATGATGGGCAATCGACTAGTGGTAGTGGACACCGACACAGAAACTCTGGTAGTTGATTGGGCAGTCGATTGAGGCTTTGACAATGGACTGCTGGTGAGGGCAGTCAATTGCTCAAGTATACATTGGACAGAATCCAATGTGGATTAGTCCGTTATGAGACAACGGTATTACGGACAGTCGATTGCCAGACATAAATCCAAGATGTGTAGAGGCTTTAAATGGAGCTTGGAGGATTTCGGTAGCTAGTTCTTGAAGCTTTTGGAAGGGAAATGTTGTTGCTTTCCAGACCTTCAAAGACGCTCTAAAAAACCAAAAGATCAAGCATTCAAAAACTCTCATTTGTAAAGTATTTTCACTTGTTTCTTGTATTTTCTTTTGTATATTTGTATTTGATTGTATTCTTATTATTGTAAAATCATTATAAGAGGTTTCTCCACCTCCGGAGTGTTTCCGAGAAGAAGCGGTTTAGTGGTGTAGACACTAAAGCTCGGTCATGAAGTAGGAATCGTAGGTTCCGAACCACATAAAATCCTGTGTATTTCATGTGTTATCTTGTTTTGTATTTGTATTTATATTGTTTTGTATTCCGCTGCTAATGTTTGTAGAGATAATCACGAGCATAATCAAATGAATCACAAAGACGATATTCACCACCCCTCTAGCGCATGTAACAATCCCTACAATTGATATCAGAGTAGGTCGCTCTTCAAGGATTAACAACCAAGGGAGCATCGCTAGAGGAGTTGAAGAGAAATGGAGTTTCAAGATGGACTAGGCTACAACACGCAAATTCCACCTACCTTCGACGACAAAGACTTCACATACTGAAAAGGTAGAATGGAATACTTTTTAATGATTGAAATAGAAAATTTATTTTGTGTTGTAGATGGATTTGAACCTCTGGTGGACAAAAGGGAAGAGTTCTTAAGAAGAAGAAGAAGTGGACCGAGGAGCAAATCCAAAATTCCAAGATAAATCAGAAGGTAGCAATTATTTTAGCTAGATTAATACCTAAGGATTTATTGTACAGTATAGGAGAATTTGATGACGCTAAGGATATATGGAGCAAGTTATCCAATTGCTCCATGAAGAGCCCTCACCGTCTCGAGAAGATGAGAACAAGTCCAAAGAAGAGGAATGTTTATCCTCTCATGAGTGTGAAGATTCGAAAGTTGATAGGTGCTCAACATTCGAGTCGGAAGAGGTTGAAGAAGCCTTGACCTCTAGAATTGAGAGGGAGGAAAGACCATCATCAATGCTGAGCAAGTAGAGGAGTCATCTACATTCAGTAAAAGTGAAGAACAAGCCCACGGTTCACCTATAGGTAACTCAAGTGCATGTGTTAAAAATAAAAAAACATATAACTTGCTTTGAGTGTAGGGAAGTAGGACATTATAAGAGCAAATGCCAAAGAAGAGTAAAGAAGGCTCAATCTGCACCAAAGGCGAAGGAGAAGACCAAGGAAGTCGGAGGCCCAGTACACAAAGGTAAGGAGCATATTGTGTGCTTCAAATACAATCAAAAAGGGCATTATAGAAGCCAATTTCCTAAGGGGAGGGACTCTAGCAAGGATAAAGGAGGAGCTAAGGCAAACCGTAAGGTATATTTCAATAATGCTCATTCTTTATACAATAATAAAAAGCATCCTAATAATTTTCTTGCTATTGTGGATCATGAAAATCATGCTAGAAATAAGTATTTTTACTTAGGAGTTAAATCTTATGAATTTTTACCCAACGACAATGCTAGATCAATCTTACCTAAGGATATGAAGGTAGAGAACAAGAACTTAGGCATTAATCCTAAAAAGAGTAAACACATGCCTAGGAAGAAGAATATCTCAAGGAATAATGGAAAAACAAAACTTGAGGTAGTAGAAAAGGAAAATCAAGCCTTGAGGTCAAGGCTTGAGAAATTGAAAAAGGCTCTCAATAAGACGATAAATTCAATTAAAGGGTCAAATGATCAAAATCTAAGTTTTAGGAGGCAAGAGTCGTCTAAGGGCAAGAAAGGCTTGAGTCACAAGCCTAAGTCCAAGGAGGTAATGCCAACCTACCATATGTTTCATTTAGCTATAGAACAAATACTAGGTCTATGAATACTAAGGTCACAAGGGAGGTCATCCCTAGAGTTGACCATAATAAGTGTCTAATGGCTAAGGTTTCAAGGAAACTTAGGAAAGTCACTAAAAAGGTTACAAGGGAAGTCATCTCTAGAGTTGACCTAGACAAGACCACAATGACAAAGGCTTCTAAGCCTAGGAAGGTCATTAGGAATGTACTAAGGGAAGTTATCCCTAGTGAGTACCTTGTAAACCTAAGGAGCTCTAATAGATATTGGATTCCTTAGAGTATGATTCCCTCATGCTAAATGGGTTTAGGATGTGTCAACCTTTAATGAATGGGTAGTTAACCTAATCATGATAGAGTTGACACTTTAGGATATTTTCAAAGTAATGTGATACCTTGAAAATAAGATAAGATTATTATCCTAAGAGATTTTAGGATGTGCCAATATAAATTATAAAGGTTGAAAATTGATCAAAATTGACACAAATAGGATTAGAAGGATATAGTGTGTCATTTTGGATTTTTGACATGCATGAGGGAAAGTTGGTATTATAGAAAAATTGGTATAAATTTAGAAAAAGGCAATTTGATTTAAGACAGGTATTCTATACCTATGTATTTTATATACTTGTCATGTTTTGCTTGCTATATGTCATGTTATGACATCATGCTCATATTATTATTTTTAAATGTCATGATAATGCTTAGATTGTTTAATGTCATGCTTATACTTAGGATTGTTTTTATGTCATGACATAATGCATCATTGGCATGTGCTTAAATTATGCAAATCATTTATGCCATGATCATATTCATGCATTTAGGATAATTGATTTGAAATTAAGGACAATGGAATTGATTAGAAGTCTCAAGATAAAGGAATCAAATAAGATATGCCTAGATATATGCATGAACCCTTAGATTTAGAGAAGAATAAAACCCACATCTTACAAAAACTAAAGGATGACTTGTGTGTGTATTGATACATCGAGACACATGTGAGATAGATATTAGGAAAATGAATCGAGTTCAAGGTGTATAGATGTTGCATCTAGATGAATTCAAACTCCTAAAATGATATTGAGGAATCATGAGGAAAGCTAATGTATAAGTCATGTACATCTATCTCATAGGCCATCATTCAAAATAAGGTTTGAAAAATATTTTAAAATCATTTTAGAAAATCTTGGTGAAGCCTACCTTTTGATAGCAATCACCATTGATCATATTGACATAAAGTTAGACAAAACATTGAAAGTTTTCAATGCTTTTGAACTTTGTATCAATCTCTTAAAATAATAGGTATTTTAACTTAAAATTATTTTTCACCTATTGTATTTCATATAAGTAATGTATGTATAAATTTCATGATTTTTCAAATTATATATAATTACTTATGATTTTTTTCAAAATTCGATTTCTGAAACACTAATGTCTGCATTTGAAGAAATCGATTGCTACTTTAGGAAGTAGAATGATGGTAATGCAATTGATTGATTTCTAATTTCAGTCGACTGTCGTGTTTGATATTGGTCGAATAAGATTTGGTTAGCTAGTTATCAACACCCCTAGGTACCCTAACATCTCCTAACCCTAGGATATGCTTTGAAAACCATTGAAAGGGCGAACTAATCATTGAAAATAATTAGGAGAGTTATTTATGGTGGATTATCAAATTTTAAGGAAGGTTAAAGTTCAAGTTTGAACTTTTACCCTTATTTTCAATTTTTTAGATTTCCTATAGGCTTAGGAACTCTCCAAGGACATTGTTAGTTCAATGGTCAAGGGGGAGTAAGTCTTTAGGGGGAGGTCATACATCATGGTATGATGGATAAACCTTGATTACAAAGAGAGAAAAGTGAGGGTGAAGTAAACCTTCATTGTAGATTGTCTCTCATTTAGTGATAAGAGTTGTATCACTAAGAAGAATGAAGGCATCCAAAATGATTTTGGACCAAGGGGAGAATGAGGGATCCCATTGGGAGATGAGATGTTAGAAACACTTGGTGAGCTTTTTGATGTATGCCAAAGAGGGAGAAGTGAGAGTTTAAGTTAGGTAAACCTTCATTATGTTGTGGCATAAGAAGAGTTAAGTTGGGTTATGGAACAATCTAACTTAAAGGTATTGTCAAACATCAAAAAGGGGGAGATTGTTGGTACAATCGACCCCTCATTGTAAGAGGTTTCTCCACCTCAAAGTGTTTCTGAGAAGGAGAAGTGGTTTAGTGGTGTATACACTAAACTTCGGTCGTGGAGTAGGAACCGTAGGTTCTGAACCACGTAAAATCTTATGCATTGCATTTGTTGTCTTATTTTGTATTTGTATTTCTATTGTTTCGTATTCTATTGCTAATATTTTGTAGAGATAATCACAAACGCAATCGAACAAATCATAAAGACGTTATTCACCCCTCCCCTCTAGCGCACGTCACGATCCCTACAAAATCTCATCAAGGTCAACTCTATGTTGATGCAATCGGCCCAGATCACGATTGACCGACTTGAGTTTGACTCGAGTAGTGTTTTGATGTTTGACATTAATGTTTGATGAGGGAGTTGATCATTATTTGACAATGGATTGAATATATGGTTGACATGGGGTTGACCATATAATGGAGAAGTCCAAGTGGGACATTTGACAAGGGAAAGTCCAAGCTTGAGTCTTGGCATTTGGAAAGTTCAACATGGGTTGACATGAAAAGTCCAAGCATGGGTCTTGGCAAGGGAAAGTCCAAGCTTGAGTCTTGGCATTTGGAAAGTCCAACATGGGTTGGCAAGGAAAGTTCAAGGGTTGATATTGGCGGCGTAAAGTCCAAGTGGGAGTCTTGGTAGCATAAGTCCAATGGTTGGTGGCGTAAAGTCCAAGCAGTAGTCTTGGCAGCATAAGCCCAATGTACCTTGGCAGTATAGACCGCGTTAGCATGACAATAGCTGATGAAAGCACCTGAAGGCTAGCATATAGATGAACAAGTCATAGATGACTTAGAGGGATCTGATAGGCGTGAGGTTGATGGAGGTGGTTAGAAGGCTTAGGTCTAGACTAAGGGTGGTCTAGTAAGTATGAGGGCATCATATTTGGTATTAAACCTCATAGTTGAGGTTATCAGTCGACTGAGGCTTTGGACCAGTCGATTGGTTAAGTGTTTTGACACTTGGCAACCGAGTCAACTTATAACAGTCGACTGGGATTATGCCCAGTTGAACTGCTCAGAGTCGACTGGTGTTTGACTGTAGAAAATGGCATGATAGTCGATTTCCAGCATTGGGCAATCGACTGATGGCTTGAGCAGTCGACTACCATGGATGGCAGTCGACTGCTGGTTGGGGTTACGAGAGCAGAATGCTCAATAGTCGATTGGTCAGTCGGCTACGGCCTTGGTAGTCGACTACTGGGTAATGGCAGTCGGCTGTTAGTGTATCTATTGGAACTTATCCAAAGTGGATTGAATCGTTGTCTCACAATGGCTACAGGAGCAGTCGACTGATGGTCTCTATCAGTCGACTGATAGGTGAAATCCATCCCGAGGTGAAGCTTTAAAAGGAGCTCGTGGAGAAGAATTTTGGCATGGTTCCTTAGGGCGATTTGGGGTGATTTACTGGTGCAATTTAGGGTCTCCAAGTGCAGCTCAAGCAATCGAACAAGCAAGCATCCAAAAACACATTTGTAAAGTTTTCTTTATGTGTTTTTGTGTATTTTATTTGTATTTGCTTATTGTATTCCATTTATTGTTGTAAACACTTATATGAGGTTTCTCCGCCTCCGACATATTGTCGAGAAGGAGTTTTATTAGTGGTGAGTGCATCACTAGAGCTTGTTGAGCTCAATCCATGGAGTAGGAACCCTAAGGTTCCGAACCACGTTATATTTGCATGTTGTGGTTGTGTTTGTCGTCTTTTATTATTGATATTATTATTTCCGTTGCATTAACAAGTGTTGTAGAGACGAACGCGATCAAAATCCATCGACGTATGACACACTATTCACTCTCCCTCTAGCGACATCCAATTTCCAACACTCTAGGGATAGCTTCCCTTGTAACCTTGACATTCCTAGACTAGAATTAGTTTCATAGCTATATGAAACATTATGGTAAGAAGACATATCTTTCTTGGACTTAGGTTTGTATCCTAAACCCTTCTTGTTCCTAAATGATTCTTGCCTAATTGATCCTAGATTGTGTGCTTTTAGCCCCGTAAGCATATTTTCTATCTTTTTGAGGGTCTTCTCCAATTTGTTAACTCTTGATTTCAAGACTTGATTTTCTTCTTCAAATATCTCAAGTTTTGATTTTTTATTATTTCTTTGATTTTTTTCCTAGGCATATATCTATTTTTTAGGGGTATTACCTAGATCTTTGGCAACCTTCCTATCCTTATGTAAAATAGGTCTACCTTGAAAAATTCTAAAGTCATTCTTAAGGGGGATAGTTCTTGAGATAATAGTTCTAGAATTGTCCTTAGGCTTATACTCATAATATTGAACACTTAAATGATAAAACTTATTTCTAGAATGCTTTTTATCATGATATATTGAAATTGCATTAAGGAAAAGTACCTTAGGTCTTGCCTTAGGAACTCCCCCTAAACTTGAGCTTCCTATTTGGTCCTTCCTAGGGTGCCTCCCCCTTGAAAATTAGTTCCGATAGTGGCCATTTTGGTTGCACAAGAAACACATAATGTGTTTTTTTTTCCTTTGCGTATCGAGGTTCTGTCCTCCTTTGACTTTTTTTTTTGTCTTTGGCGTCACTAGAACCTTCTTCTTGATTCTTTTTGAGAACTTACTCTTATAATGACCATTCTCACTACACTCAATAATAATAATAATAATAATAATGTGATCTTTATTTTTATAATTTGACACTGAGTTACCTTCCTTGGTGGGTAAGGGAAGTGTGGTCTAGTTCTTCATCGTTCTCTGATGTTGAGGTCTCCTCTTGCTCTAGTATTGATGATCTAATCTCCTCCTTAATTCTAGAGGTGGAGACTTTCACAAATACTTCTAACTTGGATGTTGAGCATCTTTCAATTTTCGGATCTCCATGCTTTTGAGATGATGTGGACTCATCCTCATTTTATACCAGTGAGGGATCTTTATGGAACTTGACTTACTCTATAAACCCTTCACATTTTGATATTTTTCCTAACTTGCACAAAACATTGTTAGGTATCAAGTTAACTAAAATTTTACTTATCTTGTCGTTTGCATCATATCTCAAAATTTGCTACTTTGTCAATTTGCTCCTTTTGATGAGTCTTCCCTTCTTATCCTTCGGAGCCTCGAACCCCTCCGTTAAGGTGAACCATTCTTCAATGTTCATTTGAAAGAACGCCTTAGTTCTATCTTCCATTTATAAAATCCTCCTAGTCCAAAAGGAGGTGGTGCTCGGATGTCGTATTCGAATCAATCATTGCACATTATGTTTTTGATAGATCATCTACCTTTTGCTCCCTTGACGGTTAGTCGGGAGAAGAGCGACATTGTTCTGATACCACTTGTTAGGACGTTGGCATACTAGAGGGGGGGGGGGTGAATAGCGATCTTGATTCGGTCACGATTCCATTTATGTGTGCTTGTCTACAAGTCGTTAATGCGCAACAAAAATAAAAACAAAAACAAAAACGAAATAACACAAGCATAACAAACCGATTTTTATGTAGTTCGGAACCCTCAGTTCCTACTCCATGACCTAGCTTTTATCGATAGTCCCACTATCTTTTTCTCCTTCTTAGAAACTTTTTGGAGGCAGAGAAACCTCTTACAATTTGTTTCTTATACAACACAAGCAACCAACTACAAATACAAGAAGTATGAAGAAAAATACAAATGAAAACACTTTACATGATTGCGATCTTGGTTGCTTGTAGCTTGGATGATTTGGAATGCCTTGGAAAGTTTGGAATACAACAACAAATCTCCTTCAAATTTTCCAAGAACAAGCACCTTCAAATCACTTAGAAACCGCTTCTTATAGGCTTCTCATCGGGATGATTTTCACCTACTAGTCGATTGGTCTTACCCCCAGTCGACTAGTCAATCGACCATTTCTCTCTAACAATATGATCCACGTCGAATTTTAGTCCATCAATTAACTGTCGTTTTCCATCAATCGACTACCAAGGCACTAATCGACTAGTTAATCGAGTTGCTAACTTTCTGTGCCCAATCACAGTAACACTAGTTGACTGCTTCTTGACCAGCAATAGACTACTATCCTTTCTATACCCTACTATAGTGTCACCAGTCGACTAGTCAACCCATCAATCGACTGACCTTAACTAGTCAAGTTGCCAGTCGAGTTATGACCTCCACGACTGCTCAAACAGTGACATCAATCAACTGCTTAATTCCACTGGTTGACTGTCAAGCCACTAGTCAACTGCTCAACCAGTCGAGTTAGTAGTTGAGTAATGAACTCAACACTTGCTCAAGCACTATTACCAGTCGACTGATACCTCAGTCTCAACCTAGTTTAAAGTCAACTCTAGCTTCACCTATTATCCGATTAACCTCTGTTGGTGCAATAGGCCCCGAGTCAATATTAACCAAACTCGAGTAAGACTCGAGTAGGGTTTTGATATTTGATAATGAGTTTGACTATTGTTTGATAATATAGTTTGACCATATATTGATAATATGCCTAGTGGATGATTGGGATATCCAAAATCATATGGGAGAGATTATTGGAGCAATCAACCTCCGAAGTCCTAGCATGATCTTGGCAATTGGAAAGTACAAGAATGGCCTTAGCAAAGAAAATTCAAGTCATGGGTACTTGACAATTGAAAAGTCCAAGCATGGTCTTGGCGTGAAAGTCCAATCATGGTCTTGGCAATTAGAAAGTCCAAGAATAGTCTTGGCAAGGAAAGTCCAAGTCATGGGTACTTGGCAATTGAAAGTCTGAGTCATGGATACTTGACAATTGGAAAGTCAAAGGTGAAGTCTTGGCAACATAAATCCAAGTATGTAGTCTTTGCAGCGTAAAGTCCAAGTGAACTTTGGTAATGGAAAAGTCAAAGGTTGAAGTTTTGGCAATGTAAAGTCCAAGCATGTGGGCTTGGCAACATATGTCCAAATAAATCTTAGCAAAGAACTCAGTTAGCATGACATAGCCGATGGAAGTACCTGAAGGTTAGTGCAAGGATGAACGAGTCATGAAGGACTAGGATGAAGGTGGTTAGAAGGCTTAGGTCTAGGCTAAGGATGGTCGATCAAGTATGAGGGAATCATACTTGAGTTAAACCTCAAGTTTGAGATTTACCAGTCGACTGGGGTTATTGTTGGTTTGTAGCCGACGTGTAGATGTACTTTTATCGTTTCATAAACGAACACAGCGAAATAAAATATAATAATTTCCTAAATTATTACGACACACATCCACACATGCAAAATTACAACACGTGCGGACATATCTGCCAAATAAAATTTTATATTAAATTAAGAATAAAATCATTTTTATCCTAGGTATATCTTTCGGATGATGTTGAGTCGGAAGGGCATCAAATGTACGACGCTCGCAGAGTTTCGTCTTTACTCGTGTCCACGCCGAATCTTCGGAGGGACAACTTCTCTAAACCACGAGTTTGACCTTCTCTTTGCTACTAGACGCTGCAAGAAGGTCGGGTGATCGGAGAGCAAAAAGTCGACCCAACAAAATAGGAAACAATTATTGTTTCCTTGGCCAAGCTCCAAAACTCAAATCTCTTATGTTCGGCCAAGGGCACAAAGGAAGAAACCTTTGTTTCAAGCCTTAGTCGAAGTTCCCCACTCCCTTGGGGAGGAGTTGGCCGGACCTAAAGCAAGAGATGGACTTGCTAGGGCCGGTGGCAAAGAGAACCCCAACAACTCTTGTTGGCAGCAAGAAGAGGAAGGAGAAGGAGTAGGTGGCAAGGAGGAAGAGGAGGGGATTAAGCACGACCATTAATTAGGTTTTAGCCTTTATAACTCTTTATATAGGCTCTAAACCTAATGGGTTATGGGTTAGTAGATCAAATCTATAAGTCCATAACCATTAAAGCTTAATCTCATCCATTAAACCCTAATTGGGCCCTTAACCAAAAGAAGACTCATTTAATTAAAACCAAACGAGTTTAGTTTATAATTAAACCTCTTAATGCCCAACCCATCTTCATAAGACGTGAACCTTTCGCATTTTCAACTTGACAAATATTTCCATATTCGTCATGTGTTTGGTCCAACCAAACACGATATCTCTTGATCTTGAGAATCTAATTCTCAAACTCATCTTTAAGTCTCTTCGAAGGATTCGTTATGCATATGACCTTATAGGTTTTAGGTTTATGTTGGTCATCCATAATTAACCATTAATTATAGAACGATCATGAGTAACACCTAGTAGTACATCATGATCCCCAATTAACCAAAAAATCAACGGTTGATCTCAGAACTATTTTTGAACCCTTCAACAGCTACAATGAATCGTGCGTCATTTCTTTCACTCATCTTATACCCACTTTGTTCAGGACATGGTCTATTGTGTCAGTTCCCACTAGGCTGACTACGTTACAACCTGGCTAAAGTAATACTTCCTTGTCCAATGGATTCTAATTACTTCAACATGTATCCAAGAGTCTCATACTCTTCACATGTAATGCTTTGGCTAAAGACTTTGAGTAACAATCCGACGAGTGGTCATAGGATATACATCTCCTCACAAGGAGCGGTGAATCCTTTGTTGGCTATTCAATTATCTTCGGGCACTTCAACTTATACCCAATCATCCCTTACCCACACCTCCATAGAGATGTATCGACTAAGATGTCAAAGTATAAGTCTCCATGACCAAGATGACTTGAATACCTCAAGTCGAAGAAAACTCACACTTGAGCTACAGTAATAACTTCACTGGCATATCTTATATGTAGAGAACCATGTGAAGTCTTACAGCAAGTCACTCCAATGAATTAGTTACCCATGACCAACATCCATGTTTAACTCTCGACATCACAATGTCTCTAGCCAGTGAGAAACAACTGCTTGGATAAATCAAGGAGTATAACCCTTGCTAGTCTCACAGAATCGATGATGTTCAAACTCATCAATTCATCAACTAGGGAATATTTCAATACTTCATAATTACACATGTAGAGATACTCACTAGTTGTGATTCAATCACAAATTTTCTCATGCTATGAATCGTATTACGGATATTCAGTAAATGAGTTTAAGATCCACTCAAACACATATAAGATGTGCACTCAAATAGTGAATCTTTATTTATTAAATAAATAGCCATAAGGCGAGTGCCTTAGGACACCTCTCAAACATAATAGTTATGAATTAGTCGACTGGATGAATGTTTAGCACTCGGGAGCTCAGTTGACTCACAGTAGTCGACTGAGATTATGACTAATTGACTGGTAAGTAGTCGACTATTGTTGTGTGTCATTGGTAGTCGACTGACATGTATGGGTAGTCAATTACTCAACTAGTCGACTGCCATATATGGTTAGTCAACTGATCATATAGTGGCCAGAGCACAAATGCTCTAGTAGTCAATTGGGCAGTCAATTGCTGGTAAGGGCAATCGACTGCTGAGGTATACTTTGGGAAGAATCCAATATGGATTAGTCCATTGTGAGATAACGGTACTATGGACAGTCGACTGACAGGCAAAAATCCAAGTTGTGCATGACTTAAAAGGAGCTCGACAAGAAGGATTGAAGATGTTGGTTCTTAATCTTTGGGGAGGGGTTGCTGCATTCCAGACCTTCTAAGGCGTTCAAAGCAAAAGTGCACTTGTAAAGTAGTTTTTGTTTCATATTTCATTTGTGTCTTGTATTTGCTTGTTTATGTTGTTGTTTACTGTTGTAAGCTCATCTTGTAAGAGATTTTCTCCACCTCCGGTATTATTTCGAGAAGGAGAGAGTTATTAGTGGTGTGGACACTAAGCTCGGTCGTGGAGTAGGAATCATAGGTTCCAAATCACGTAAAATCTCCTTATTGTGATTGTGTTGCTTATCTTTGTATCTAATCATATTTGTATTTATTTTCCGCTATGGTAATCATTTTGTAGATGAGCTAATCATGAACACGATCGAGAGAGAAAGCAAAAAATGCTATTTACCCCCTCTAATGCGACAATCGATCCCCAACAATCTTAACCTACTAGGACTTTTTTCATCCAACATCCGATCACTCTTGACCTATCAAAATCTCTCCTGCCTAGCATTCGGTCAACCGTGACCTACTAGAACTTCCCTTGCCAAGCATAGTCATTTTGACCTACTAAGATTTCACTCGCTAAGCACGGTCACCCTAATCTATCGGGACTTCACTTGCTAAGCAATGCCACCTTGATCTGTCGGGACTTTACTTGTCAAACACGATCATCTTAACCTGTCGGGACTTCACTTGCCTAGTCATCCAGTCACTTAACCTACCAGGACTTCACTTGCCTAGTCATCCGATCACCTTGACCTGCTAGGACTTCACTTGCCTAGTCATCCTGTCACCTTAACCTACCAGGACTTCCTATCACCAAACATTTGATCCTCCTTAGCCTGTTTGGGCTTTTCACTTACCAACTCTTTGTTGGACTTCCAAGCACCAACTGTCAAATCCTCTATGACCCACTTAGATTTCTCACTTTCCAACTCTCTGTTGAACTTTTAACCACCAAGTGTCTAGTCCTCCTTGATTCACTTGGATTTTCACCTTGTTAACGTTCAGTTAGACTTCACTCGTCAAGCATCTGGTCAACCTTGACTTACTTGACTTCTCATCACATCTCATCCATATGGCTACGGATGTCCCATACCATCCTATAGTCATATCTATTGGTGCAATAAGCCCCAGGTCAATATTGACCAAACTCGAGTGGGATTTGAGTAGTGTTTTGATGTTTGACATTGAATTTGACCATTGATTGACTATATGATTTGACCATATAACTAGTGGATGATTGAGATATCTAAAGTCATATAGGGGAGATTATTTGAGGGTGATTGTGAGAGCAATTAACCTCGAAAGTCCAAATTTGGATACTTGGCAAGGAAAGTCTAAATATGGATATTTAATAAGGGAAGTCTAAAGATATAGTCTTGGTAGCATAAGTCCAAGTGTGTAGTCTTGGCGACGTAAAGTTCAAGTGAACTTTGGCAATTGGAAAGTCCAAGCATGGTCTTGGCATGGTAAGTCCAAGCATGGTCTTGACATTTGGAAAGTCCAAGACATGGGTACTTGACAATTGAAAGTCCAAGCCATGGGTACTTAGCAAAGGGAAAGTCTAAGAGTGTAGGTTTGGTGGTGTAAAGTCCAAGTATGGGTCTTAGCGACGTAACTCCAAATGGATCTTGGCAATGTGGAAGTCCAAGGGTGAGGTTTTGGTGGCATAAAGTCCAAGCAAAGGTCTTGGCGGCATACGTCTAAATGAACTTTGGCAAAGGACTCGGTTAACATGACATAGCCGATGGAAACACCTGAAGGCTAGCGTGAAGGATGAAGAGTCACAGACTCAAGGGATTCGAGGGGTGTGAGGCTGATGGAGGTGGCTAGAAGGCTTAGTTCTAGGCTAAGGGTAGTCAATCAAGTATGAGAGGATCATACTTGGGTTAAACCTCATGTTTAAGTTTTACCAGTAGACTAAGGTTATGGATCAGTTGATTGGTCGAGTGTTTGACACTCAGGAGCCTAGTTGACTTATATCAGTCAACTGAGATTATGACCAGCCGACTAGTCGGATAGTGGACTGAGCTTCGATTGCTCAACGTGTGTTCGGGCAGTCAACTTCCAGTTGTGGGCAGTCGACTGTGTTAGAGTATTGAGAATACAATCAAAGTCCCACATTGGTAAGACATGGAAAAGATCATGTGCTTATAAGATGAAAAGATATCTCCATTGGTATGAGACCTTTTGGGTAGAGCCCACAAACAAAACCATGAGGGCTTAGGCTCAAAGTGGACAATATCATGTCATTGTGGAGATATGTGGATCTTATAGGCACTAACAATTGGTATCAGAGTCATGGTCCATGTCAAGCCATGAACCTCGAATGAAGAAAGTTGAGCTCCCATGTCTGGATCAAGAAAACCAGACATCAAGCAGGAAGTCCAGTTGGGTCGAGAGGACTAAACAACTGGCAGAAAGTCCAGTTGGGCAAAAAGGGCTTGACAATTGGCAGGAAGTCCAGCTGGGTCAGGAGGACCAGACAGTTGGCAAGAAGTCATGGTGGGTTGAGGATCGGATATCAAGCAGAGGATGTCCTTCGAGGACAGATAGGCTTGAGGGGGGGTCAATGTGGTCCTTTGTTTGAGAGGGGGATTATTGGAGTATTGGGAATACAATCAAAGTTCCACATTGGTAAGACATGGAAAAGATCATGTGCTTATAAGATGAAAAGATATCTCCATTGGTATGAGGCCTTTTAGGTAGAACCTAAAAATAAAATCATGAGAGCTTAGGCTCAAAGTGGACAATATCATGTCATTGTGAAGATATGTGGATCTTATAGGCACTAACAGACTGGTCCACGACAGTCGACTGTCAATGATGGGCAATTGACTGGTAGTGGTGAACACAAACACAGAATGTTGTAGGGGATCCTTGGAACGCTAGAAGGGGGGTGAATAGCTTCGTGCTCGTATGATGGAATACATTCGTGTGTTCGTCTACAATTTTCATTAGCGCGCGGTGGAATAATGATAATAAAGCAATAACGAATATACAAACATGCAAACACACAAGTATTTAACGTGGTTCAGAACCGAACGGTTCATACTCCACGGATCGAGCTCTAAAGAGCTCTAGTGATGCACACGCACTCACTAATCACAAATAACTCCTTCTCGACACAAGTCGGAGGCGGAGAAATCCCTTACAATAGTTGACAACAATAAACTAAATACAACAAGCAAATAATATGAAATACAATGCAATACATGTAAAGAAAACACTTTACAAATGTCTTTGGATTGCTTGCTTGTTGATCGCTTGAACCGTGGTTGAAGACCCTGATTTGCAGTATCAAATCGCCTCAAGAACGTCCAAGAAATCGCTTCTCCAACCCTCCTCCACGAGCTCCATTTAAAGCTTCTACCTGGGCTGGAAAATATCGATCAGTCGACTACTCGGGATCATCAGTCGACTGATGACACTGTTGCTGTGAGACAACGGTGTAATCCACGCTAGAAAAATCCAATGGCTAGGACATCAGTTGATTAATCATAACCATCAGTTGACTGATCAAGCCATCACTCGACTGCTGAACACAGCAGTCGAGTGAGACTCCATTCTGTCCCCCAAAACCCGAGCATCAGTCGATTGATCACAAGATCAGTCGACTGCTAGGGCAATTCCCACAATCAAAACCTAGTTAACTCGCACCAGTCGACTGTCATATGGCACCAGTCGACTGGCACACCTCAAACATGAGGTTTAACCCAAGTATGGTTCCCCCATACTTGCTAGACCCCCTGTAGCCTAGACCTAAGCTTTCTAGCTATCTCCATCAGCCTCACGCCTCTCGGATCCCTTCAAGTCATCCATGACTTATTCATCCATTGCGCTAGCCTTCAGGTGCTTCCATCGGCTATGTCATGCTAACGGTGTCTACACCGCCAAGGCACATTGGACTTACGCCGTCAAGACTCCGCTTGGACTTTACACCGCCAATCATTGGACTTATGCTGCCAAGACTCCCGCTTGGACTTTACGCTGCCAATATCAAACCCCTTGGACTTCTCAAATGCTAAGACTCAAGCTTGGACTTTCCCTTGCCAACCCATGTTGGACTTTCCATGCTAAGTACTCAAGACTTGGACTTTCCATGCCAACCCATGTTGAACTTTCCCAAATGCCAAGTGTCCCACTTGGACTTTCCATGCCAAGTACCCAAGACTTGGACTTTACCTTGACAATCACATTGTCATATGTTTTTGTCGAACATCAAAATATCTCTCGAGTCAAGCTCGAGTCCTGGTCAATCCTGACCTGGGCCGATTGCACCAACAAATGTCTCATAGTGGACTAGCCAGTCGATTGCACCAACATCTCTCGTAGTGGCTCAACATTGTCCTTGGGAAGTCCCTAAGCCAATAGGAACTCTAAACCATCAAAAATAAGGTCTAAAGTTCAAACATGAACTCTCCACACCTTAATTTTGATATATCACCCTAACACCTCTCCTAATCCATATCCAATGAATTTTCACCTTTTATAATGCTTCACAAAGCATATCCTAGGGTTAGGGGTGATTAGGGACCTTTACCGTAGCTGAACACAGGCTAAACAATCATGTTTTTCCCGAAATCAACTTGGCGATGACTTTATCGAGATCACGATCATTGTCATCTATCGATCAAGCGCCACCAGAGCGTCGATCGATAACTAAAATTTTCGAATTTCAGTTATCAGAAATGGAATTCGGAAAATCATAAGTAATTCTACATATATCGAAAAATCATAAAAATGCATACGTATATTACTTATAGACAATACAATGGGCGAAAAATAATAGAAAAATATTTTACCCATAAAATATCGAAATTGATACAAAATTCAAAAGTGAAGAAAAACTTCAAAGTTTTAGCTCACTTTGTATCAACTTCATCAATGGTGATTGCTATCAAAAGATAGGCTTCACCAAGGTTTTTCAAAAAGATTTTAAAATGTTTTCAAAACTTTATTTTGGATCATATTTCTTGGGCTCAATGTACATGACTTGTACACAAGTTTTTCCAATGATCCACCACTCATATAAGATGAGTTTTGGTTCATCTAAATGCAAAAACTATGCACCTTGAACTTAACTTATATCCTAGCATCTCACATATATCTAGGGTGTATAAATACATGTACATATCAATGTAATGTGAGATGTGAGTTTTGTTCTCCCTAATCTAGGGTTTTATATATTTTTCTAAGGCAACTCTACTTGATTCCCTTATAAATGGGACTCCAAGTCATGTCATTGTCCTTAAATCAATTTTAATCAATTTAAATGCATGAAATGATCATGGCATAATAATAGCAATAATTAAGCATGACCAATGATCATGATGTCATGACATATGATTAAATCTAAAAACACATGACATTTAATCCTTAATCCTAAACATAATCATGACATATAAATGATAAAAATAAACATGATGTCTTGGCATGTTATATGACAAATAAAGCATGACATATAAAAAAATATAGGTATAATAATACCTAAATTTTAATATTAATTGTCATTTGATATAATTAAATATATTTTTCCATATTATCACTTTTCTCCCTAGTATGCCAAAAACCCAAAATGACACACTATGACCTCTAAACCTAAATTGTGTCAATTTAATTGATTTTTCATAATTCCAAAAATGTATTGGCACATCCTAAAATCTTTTAGGATCAAAGATGAAATCTATTTTCAAGGTATCCATAACCTTGAAAATTACTTAAAGTGTCACCTTTACCATGGTTGAGTTACCTACCCATCCAATCAAGGTTGACACACCCTAACCCATCTAGCATAAATCGATCACGCTCTTAGGAACCCAAAATCTATTTGAGCTCCTAGGATTTACTAGGTATTCCTTAGGGATGACCTCCCTAGATACTCTCCTAGGCTTGTTAGCCTTGGTCATTATAGTCTTACCTAGGTTGACTCTAGGAGTAACTCCCCTTGCAACCTTTTTAGTGGCTTCCTTAGGTTTTCTTGAAACCCTAGCCACTAGGCACACACCATGGTCAACTCTAGGGATGACTTCCCTATTGACCTTGGTCTTCCTAGACCTAGTTTGTGTTCCATAATCAAATGGAACACTATGATAAGCCACCTTAGGCTTAGGTTTGTGACCCAACCCTTTTTTGCCCTTGGTTGACTTTTGTTTCTTAGGTCCTAGGTGTTGACTTTGAGATCTAGACCCTAGGCTTTGATTATTTGACCCTTTAATTGAATTTTGCATAATTTTAAGGGTATTTTCCAATTTCTCATGCCTTGACCTCAAGGCTTGATTTTCTAATTCTAATTGCCAAATTTTTGAATTTTGATTTGGTCTTTAGGCATGAGACTTCCTAGGCATATGTCTAATCCATTTAGGGTTAAGATCTAAGTGCTCTCCTATTTTCCTAATAGACTCTCTAGGTAAAACTTTTCTAGAGACATTAGTCCCAAATTTCTCCTTCTTTGAAATATTAATATTTTTGGCACCTAAACAAATACATCTATTATTTCTAGCATGCTTCTCATGTACAATAGCAATATTGCTAACATTATTTCTAGCATGCTTTTTAACATAAATTGAAGGTGCATTATTAAAATATATCTTAGGGTTAGCCTTAGCTCCCCCTACATCTGATGCTCCTTCCTTATCCTTTATTTCCTTCTTCCTAGGGCATTGACTTCTATAGTGCCCCTTTTGATGACACTTGAAACATACTACAAGCTCCTTGCCTTTCCTAATTGAGACACCGACATCCTTTGAATTTGTGTTGACTTTTGGTGCCGGAGGAGTCTTCTTAACTCTTTTCGGACACTTACTCTTGTAATGTCCACTTTCTTTACACTCAAAGTAAATTATGTTAGTGCCTATAAGATTCATATATCTCCACAATGGTATGATATTGTCCACTTTGGGCCCAAGCCCTCATGGTTTTGTTTTTGGGCTTTACCCAAAAGGCCTCATACCAATGGAGATATCTTTTTTCTTATAAGCACATGATCTTTTCCATGTCTTACCAATGTGGGACTTTGATTGTATTCCTCATACTCCCAACAATCCCCCCCTCAAACGAAGGACCACATTGGGCCCCCCCTCAAGCCTATCCCTCCTCGAAGGATTTTCTCTGCTTGATGTCCGATCTTCAATCCACCAGGACTTCCTGCCAGTTGTTCGGTCCCTCCGACCCAACTAGACTTCCTTCCTGATGTCTGGTTCTCTTGATCCGGACGTGGGAGCTCAACTTCCTTCGTTCGAGGTTCATGGCTTGACATGGACCATGGCTCTGATACCAATTGTTAGTGCCTATAAGATTCATATATCTCCACAATGGTATGATATTGTCCACTTTGGGCCCAAGCCCTCATGGTTTTGTTTTTGGGCTTTACCCAAAAGGCCTCATACCAATGGAGATATCTTTTTTCTTATAAGCACATGATCTTTTCCATGTCTTACCAATGTGGGACTTTGATTGTATTCCTCATACTCCCAACAAATTATATAATTTTTATTTAAAATTACATTGCTTGAGTTACCTAGGTCCATGGTGGAAGCCGGAATAGGATTTTGAGCTTCTTCATCTTGACCGGATATTGAAGCTTCTTCTTGATGTTGCTCCGGTGATCTAATTTCCTCCCCCTCAATCTTAGAGGTGGAGGTCTCCTCCGATTCTACTTCCTCTTCCTCCTTGGATGTTGATGGTCTCTCAATCTCCAAGTCCTCACTTCCTTGTGAGGATGATGCATTTGCCTCTTCGGTCCCTTCCTTTTGGACCGGTGATGGACTTTCATAGAGCTTGGCCACTTAGCTCCATAACTCTTTGACATCTACATAATTACCTAACATATACAAGATATTGTTAGGTATTAAATCAATTAAAAACTTCATTACCTTATCATTTTTCTCAAAGGCTTGGACTTACTCTTCGGTCCATCTCTTTTTCTTGAGGAACACTCCCTTTGGTCCTATTGGATAGCTATATCCCTCCATCAAAATGGACCATTCTTCGAAGTCCCTCATCATCAGGAAGTCCTCAATTCTTGCCTTCCATTGTCTAAACCCTTCTTGTCCATAGAAGGTATATGGGATAGGGGTGTTGATATCCCATCCTAATTGTTCTTGAACTTCCATCTTCACCCTCTAGCGTGCTCCCTTAGTTGTTAAACTTCAAGAGCGGCCTCGCTCTGATACTACTTGTAGGGGATCCTTGGAACGCTAGAGGGGGGTGAATAGCTTCGTGCTCGAACATTGGAATATGTTCGCGTGTTCGTCTACAATTTTCGTTAGCACGCAGCGGAATAATGATAATAAAGCAATAACGAATATACAAATATGCAAACACACAAGTATTTAACGTGGTTCAGAACCGAACGGTTTTTACTCCATGGATCGAGCTCTAAAGAGCTCTAGTGATGCACACGCACTCACTAATCACAAATAACTCCTCGACACAAGTCGGAGGTGGAGAAATCCCTTACAATAGTTGACAACAATAAACTAAATACAACAAGCAAATAATATGAAATACAATGCAATACACGTAAAGAAAACACTTTACAAATGCCTCTAAAGAGCTCTAGTGATGCACACGCACTCACTAATCACAAATAACTCCTCGACACAAGTCGGAGGCGGAGAAATCCCTTACAATAGTTGACAACAATAAACTAAATACAACAAGCAAATAATATGAAATACAATGCAATACACGTAAAGAAAACACTTTACAAATGTCTTTGGATTGCTTGCTTATTGATCGCTTGAACCGTGGTTGAAGACCCTGATTTGCAGTAGCAAATCACCTCAAGAACGTCCAAGAAATCACTTCTCCAACCCTCCTCCATGAGCTCCATTTAAAGCTTCTGCCTGGGCTGGACCATCAATCGACTGATGACACTGTTGCTATGAGACAACGGTGTAATTCACGCTGAAAAAATCCAACGGCTAGGACATCAATCGACTAATCATGACCATTAGTCGACTAATCAAGCCATCACTCGACTGCTGAACGTAGCGGTCGAGTGAGACTCCATTATGTGCCCCAAAACTCGAGCATCAGTCGACTGATCACAAGATCAGTCGACTGCTCGTCCAATCAGTCGACTGCCCTCCTATGGAAGTCGACTGCTAGGGCAATTTCCGTAGTCAAAACCTAGTTGACTCACACCAGTCGACTGTCATATGACACCAGTCGATTGGCACACCTCAAACATGAGGTTTTAACTTCAAACATGAGATTTAACCCAAGTATGGTTCCCCCATACTTGCTAGATCACCCGTAGCCTAGACCTAAGCCTTCTAGCCACCTCCGTCAGCCTCACGCCTCTCGGATCCCTCCAAGTCATCCATGACTTGTTCATCCATTGTGTTAGCCTTCAGGAGCTTCCATCAGCTATGTCATGCTAACGGTGTCTACACCGCCAAGACTCCGCTTGGACTTTACGCCACCAATCATTGGACTTATGCTGCTAAGACTCCCGCTTGGACTTTACGCTTCCAATATCAAACCCCTTGGACTTCTCAAATGCCAAGACTCAAGCTTGGACTTTTCCTTGCCAACCCATGTTGGACTTTCCATGTCAAGTACTCAAGACTTGGACTTTTCATGCCAGCCCATGTTGGACTTTCCCAAATGCCAAGTGTCTCACTTGGACTTTCCATGTCAAGTACCCAAGACTTGGACTTTACCTTGACAATCACATTGTCATATATTTTTGTCGAACATCAAAACATCTCTTGAGTCAAGCTCGAGTCCTGGTCAATCATGACCTGGGCCGATTGCACCAACAAATATCTCGTAGTGGACTAGCCAGTTGATTGCTAGTAAGGGCAGTCGACTGCTAAGGTATCCATTGGCTGGAATGTCATGATTAATCTGTTGTGAGATAACAGATAAGGGAGCAGTCGACTGGTGTCTTTTGGCAATCGACTACTCGGTGCGAAATCAACCATCTGCAGGTTATAAAAGGAGTAGCTCATGGAGAATTTCGGCTAACATTTTTGGGGTGATTTTGAAGGGAAAATGATGTTCATTCCATACCTTCAAGAGCAATCTAAAGCAATCAATTAAGTTTTTATAAAGTGTTATTTACTTATTGTTGTATTTATTTCTTGTATTTCATTGTATCTTCTTGTATTACTGTTATAATTATTTTACACAAGGTTTCTCCACCTCCGGTGTCATACCGAGAAGAAGAAGTTTGATAGTGGAGGTGTGCATCACTAGAGCTCAATTAGAGCTCGCTCCGTGGAGTAGAAACCCTAGTTCCGAACCATGTTAAATCTTCTTGTCTTGTTCTTGTCTGTTGTTTTCGTTTATGCTTTATTTCTATATCCCATTGTGCACGAATTGTAGACAAACACAAATGCGATCGAACAAAGAAATCGCGAAATCGCTATTCACCCCCTCTAGTGCGACGTCTGATCCCTAACAATATCCTCCGCTTATCATATTGTCAAACATCGAAACTCAACTCGAACCTCACTCGATCTTGGTCAACTTTGACTTGAGGCTGATTGCACCAACAACTTTTACCCATGGTTGATTAGAGCATCTCCAATTGGGATGGAGAGGGTCATCACACGTTGAGTCTGTTGCATCTCAACCTCTTTTGTGGCCATCTCAATAAATCTGAATTTTGTTTTGAGATTGTTGGATGATCTATGTTCAGTGGTAGGAAGGTTGTTCAAATTTAAAAGTGCAAATCAAAGTTGACTTATCTGTTGAGGGTTTAGCTGATAATCTCAAGTTGTCGGCCTTAAAGGTTAGGTCGATCTAAGCTGTCGAGTGCTAAGTAGTCGAGTGTCGAGTGTTGAATGGTTGAGTTGTCGAGCTGATGAGTGTCGAATGGTTGAGGTTGAGTGTTGAGTTGTCGAGCACCTCGAGCCTGAGTGTTGAGTGATCGAGTTGTCGAGTGGTCGAGCACTTCGAGTTTGAGTGTCGAGTGGTTGATCTGATTGTTCATAAACTGAAAAGTTGAGATTAGCATTCAACACAGATTCATTAAAATAAATTCGTCCCACCTCCGTAGTGCTTCGAGATTGTCACGGGATATCCGCTTCCCATGATACAATTGGTAAACTGCATTCTTCACCAAGCAGTACTAGTGATCATGGCAAATGAGAGGCATCCAAATGCTTTCATAGGGGCTTTGCCGAGTGGAAAATGTACACATGAGAGAGAGAGAGAGAGGTGGGTGAAAATCCTTATTTTGGTCAAAATTTCGACTCCTAGGAGTGTCCCCATGATTGGCCGAATAAAAGCCATTAATTCGCTTTTATTCATCATAGTGAAATGTTAGTCGTTTAGGACGACAATATAAATTCTCATTAATCACATTAATGCATGTGTTATAATTGAGCAAAAATAATTCAAATGGAAAAATATTGGTTCATTTGTTTGAGCAAATTTTGCCTTGACCGGTTTGACATTCGACGTGCACATGTCATGTTTGTATATGAGTCAATTTGGTTCAGTGTAATCCAAGCCCCAAGATTTCTACCCCCATACACACCCACGCGAGAGAGAGCCTCTCCCCATGTATTTACTCATAACATATATATTTCTGAAACAAAATAAATCAACCATTACATTTTGAAACTTCTAATGTGAGGCTAAAGTCTCATACACAATGGAGTCTCCTCATCCATTCCATCACTTTTTTCATTTACATTTTTTTTTCGACACTCTCTTCGCAACTTACCTTACACAGATTTCCTCCTAGCTTTTCATCTCTTGGATGCACTAAGCTCTTCTAGTTCACTCCTCTCGTATTTCTTCTTGCTCCACTAGAGTGCTCTTCCGAAACCTTCTTATATCCTTCAAATGCACCGAGCATGTTAGTTTATTTTTTGTACCATCCTTCTTGTATGCTTGTGTCTTTCACTAAGATCGCGCTATTTATTGAATACCTATGTATTCCTCTAAATCTCTATACATTTAAATACACAAATTAAATGTAAAAGTAAGGCTCAACTGAATCTAATTAATTACATATCAAAATCATTCTGGATTCACCGCATGAGATTCAAATGATCTCCTTCTCATAATCATTCGTGATACTAGTAATCTATTAAAATTTATTCGGTTAATTTAATGAATTATTTATTTAATTGGCATTGTCTATGTCAAACAAATGTAAAATTAAGAAGCATTAAATTTTCTCATGAATTGCCCTAATCTCTTGATCTAAATCACACAATTTAAATGAAAATGAATAAGAAACCCACAGGGTGTGAACATGAGCTTGCGGCAGCTTCCATACTTTAGTTTACTTGACCGGAATCTACATTTTAGAAAAGAAAAGTCTGCCTAGCTACACTTAGCTACTTTACAGGGCATTAAGCATCGAACTTTCTTCAAAAGAAGCACTGTCAGTGCACAACAAGGTTAGTCCCCATAACCTTTCAATTATACTCCCGATAAATAATACTTCTGTAGTTCTGTAGCCTTAAGATTCATGTCATTGAGAATGGTAGATTTCATAAATTACATAAAATGGAAGATTATTGCATGGACAAGTGTTCATGATTGTCTTGCTTCAGGAAATATATTTCCACCGAGAAAATAAAATATATGCATGCAAAAGATTTCCATGCAAATAGCTGGCACGCGTCTCTGCTCAACTCTATAACACTCGGAAGCTCTCGTTGCATGAAATCGTAAGCTCTTGCATTAGTAGATTTGCATGGCTGCTACTGCTCCTCTGCTTCTGCTTCTCCTTCTCCTTCTCCCCCTCCTCTCGACGCCGGGGATGTGCTTAGAGCCACAGTGCACTACGCCGACCAAGGATCCCGGCCACCGGGGCAAGCCGTCGCAGGCAGGCAGCTACTTTGTCCCCTCGCCGTCCTTCGTCTCCACCCTCAAGTCCACACTCGAACAGATTAGTAAATTGATCTCGCTAGTCTCCTCCTTCGCCCACCACGCGGGCAGCGGCCGTCTCTCCTTCGCAGTGAACGACTGCCTCGACCTGCTCGACCTCTCATTCGACGAGCTCACCTGGACCCTCTCTGGCGGCGGCGAGGGAAAGCCTTCCGACCTCCATTCCTGGATGAGCGCCGCCCTCGGCAACCAGGACACCTGCAAGGAGAGCCTTTCCGACGCCGGCGCAGGCAGATTCATCTCGAAGCTCGTCTTCGGTGGACTCGACAGAGTCACGTCCCTCGTCTCCGACGGCCTCCGTGAGATCGCTGGCACCGGAGGAAAACAGAGGAGGCTGATGGGACCCGATATCCCGGAATGGGTGTCGGCGCAGGACGAAAGGCTGCTTCTGGCTGCCCAACGACCGGCAGTCGATGTGGTCGTAGCGCAGGACGGGACCGGGAACTACACGACGGTGGAGGCGGCAGTGGAGGCGGCGCCTACGGAGAGCGGGAGGAGGTACGTGATTTATGTGAAGAAGGGGGTTTATAGGGAGAACGTGGAGATTAAGAAGGGGAAGTGGAATCTGATGCTGATCGGCGACGGCATGGGGCAGACCGTGATCTCCGGCAACCGGAGCTTCGTCGACGGCTGGACCACCTACAGGAGCGCTACCTTGGGTGAGTCGAAACTCGAAACCATTCTAATCTTCTTAGGATTAAATTTAGAAACCATTCCATTTTGTTCGTCCTACAGATTCCTACAAGTCAACCCGATCGTCATAAATAAAAGCATCTGATAAATTTGTGCATTCTTTGAATTTATACCATTCAATTAGTTATTGGATTGCAGCTTTGTACATGGATTGTTAATCAATCGGCTCATGCATGCAGCGGTGGCCGGAAAGGGGTTCATCTGCCTGGACCTGACGGTGGAGAACACCGCCGGCCCGGCGAAGCACCAGGCCGTGGCCCTCCGCTCCGATTCCGACCTGTCTGTTTTCTACCGCTGCGAGTTCGTCGGCTACCAGGACACCCTCTACGCCCACTCCCTCCGTCAGTTCTTCCGCGACTGCCGTATATCGGGCACCGTCGACTTCATCTTCGGCAACGCCGCTGCCGTCTTCCAAAACTCCCAAGTAACCAACTAAATCCAATCAGCTAATCTCTCCAAATTATCAACTTCATTAATATTAATACTCATGTGCTTGAATTGACTCACGTAGATCTTATCCCGGCGGCCGCTGCCGGAGCAGAAGAACACGATCACAGCCCAAGGCCGGAAGGACCCTAACCAGAACACCGGCTTCTCCTTCCACCTCTGCAACGTCTCCGCCTCCGCTGACCTCGTCTGGGCAGGGACCAACTCGACGGCGACGTACTTGGGTCGGCCATGGAAGCAGTACTCTAGGGCCGTGTTCATGGAGTCATACATTGGGCCGGTGATACGGGCGGAGGGGTGGCTGCCGTGGGTCGGCGACTTTGCGATAGCGACGTTGTACTACGGCGAGTACATGAACACCGGACCGGGGTCGGGGTTGGCGGGCCGAGTCAAGTGGCCGGGCTTCCACGCGATGCGTGACAAGGCGGAGGCGGCCAACTTCACCGTGGCGGAGTTCATCGACGGCAACTTGTGGATACCGGCGACCGGAGTCAAGTACACCGCCGGTTTGACTGTTTAAATATTTACAGAGACACACGTGATTTGCTTAATTAAGCTAAATTTTCATGCGGACTTGTGAAAATTAGTCATTATTTTCCGAAGTTTTTTTTTTTTTTTTTTTTTTTTTTTTGCTTTTATTCTATTTTATCCGATCAAATTTTGCAAATGCTGTTTTTGGTATTGAACGGACCATTCATGGTAGGCATGAAAGTATAGGGTGGTTATGGGCGGAATAGGATTAAAAAATATTTAAGTTTGAGCTTGAAAAACCTAGTGGGATAATCCAATTTAATTTGAAATCCAAAAATATAAATAACTTTGACTTGATGGTTCGAAATAAAATTTGCACTCGTTCGAGTTATTAAAAATCAATTTGAGCAAAATCGAATTATAACTTGGAATGACTCAAATTCAAATTTAGTTTGAGTTATGCAAACCTTAACTTGAGCATATTTGTATCAAAGTGTTGTGCAACAAATAAAAATGTACAAAGTTTGGTTTAAGTTCGACTTGCAAGCCACTTATGAGCAATCGAATAGATTCAATTCACATACTGTTTGAAATTGACAATTCAAAACATATTAACCCTTAACTTTCAAAATAGGTGATTTACAATTCGGAAATGTCAATTATAATTCGATTCATAATTCATGATAGTTTCAAATTATTATTTTTATTTAAAAAATTTAAAATTTTAAAAGTATAAAAGAGTTTAAACTTATTTAAATTGTCTATGTTTTCTTATATGGTATAGAAGAATTAAAGTCTTTACTTTTTTATCCGTGTTCCATTAGCAAGCATCATTTATTACTTATTCCTATTTTTATTTTTGTAATGTTAGTTTTTTGGTATCATACTTTTTCTACTTCTTATTTAAAAATTGTATTTCTTATATTTTTTTATAATTTTTATCCAAACATTAAATAATTTTTATATTTCCAAAAAGTCAGAAGATAAAGTAAATCATATTACATTCAAAATATTACTTCAGTAAAAATCAAAATTTAGCACGGTACCTATTTGAAACTTAAGTTCGTGGATGATTTATATGTTCTTTTAATAGAAGTTATTTTTTTATAACTTTTAAATTACCAATGTTACTAATACTCTGTATTCCAAATAATTTTGAATACATAAATTTAAAATATAAGATATAAAAAAAATCATCAATAACAGATTAATATATAAATTTAAGTTTATAAACGTTGAAAATAAAAAAGATAATTTAGATAGAAATCAACTATTATCTAGCTAAAAGTTTATCATTATTTGACTTGCTTCACGTAAAATCATCCACTATTTGACTAGTTTATCAAGCCATTAATTAGCAATTAATTATCTAATTAATATATATCTTTATTTGGCTGTAATAAAATTATTATTTAGCTAGTTTATAACGACTAATTCATCATCCCATTTTCAATCTCTCTTTTAAAAATAAAAAAACCTTCTTCTTTTTTTTTATTTACATCAGATATTAGGTACGATTTCTCTTCCCTACTAATCCTGATGGCTGACCGGCCCTGCCCCACGGCCTTCAACGAGAGTCTCCATCGGTCAACGAGGGTAAATCATGGTGACGCATGGCCCGACATGTTAGGACTCATGCTGCCCAGGTGGCCGATCACGCTGAACGAGGGGACAGCGTGCACCTCCGCCCGCCCAATGCGCGCAGCTAGGGCGGAATCAACCCCTGGATGCGCAGAGGGGAACTTCGTGCCTTACCAATGCGCCATTGCCCTGGGGGCAAAAAAAAAAAAAAAAAAAACCTTCTTCTACTCTTATTGTAAGAAAAGATTGGCGAGCCCTTTTTCCTACTCTTTTTGTTCTTATACAAGAAGGACAATCTTCCTCTCTTGCAAAAGAAAATTCCATTTTATTTTACTATAATATTATTCTTGTAATATATTTTGTGAATACAAGAGTAAGTTTTTCAAAGAACGATGCTTTGTCTTGTGCATTTGTGAATCCATATTTCAAGAAAGTTCTCATAAATTTTCAACATTGTATCAGAGCAAGAAGGTTGATTTCAATAGAAAGTTTTAAACTTATTTTGTTTATACATTATGCTAATATAGGAGATTTACAAGCAAATTCAGCACAACCTCTTCTCTTTTTCTCTGTCATTCTGAATGCATCTAATTACTTCTCTTGGAGATCTACTCATATTAAAAAATCTCTAAATTCAAGGAAGCTCTTGAAATATATTACAAAGGACTCTCTTGGTGTGTTAGACCCTTCTTTCGAAGTTTGGAAAGAGAAGAGTGATGAAATATTTATTTTTCTATCAAATTCTATGGATTAAATCCATAGAACAATGGTTACTTATGCCCCGACGTCGAAGGCTCTCTGGAAGTAGATGAGTAATATATACAGATAAGAATCAAATTGGGAAGGATTTTTGAGATCAAAAGACAAAATGCAGATATCCAAAAGTAGTAGGAAATGCTATTTTCCAATTATTCGGTGTCTACAAAGATCTATGAAATGAATATAATACTTTGAGGTTGATTGCAACTGACCTTAAAGTTTTACAATAGCAAAGAGAGAAGCATAAGATATTTGGTCTTCTAATGTCTTTAAAAGAATTATATGTCTCTCTTCGTTAAGAAATTCTGAGGAAGAAAAATATTCTTCTCTACTAAGGGGTTAGGACTATGATTCAGAGAGCTACAATAAGCATGAGACTTGAAGTCTCACAATCAAAGGTCCTGACTTCACTATAGACTTGGAAGAACAAAAGACAAACAAGGTATAAGAAGAAAAAATTGTGCGTGGTTGCTGCAAAAAATCGACCACGCAAAGGAAAATTATTGGCGGCTTCATCCACACCTTGAGGCCTGATCACTTATAAGAAAAAAGCCAATCATTGGCAAGATTGCACTTTGGAAATTGCCATCAATGACATCTCAAAGCTACTTGAGCAAGTAAAAACATCCATAAATGATCAAGGACACTACTTAAACACTTCTAAATATTAATTATTAATGTTTTATATGTTATAGTTTACTTCCAACCTACTGTCCATTAGCAAAATTACTAATGATCATAATTGTAAGGTTATCTTTGATCTTAACTTTGTTATCTGCCAGGATCTCAAAACGAACAAGGTAATTGGTAGAGGATCTAGAAGAAATAACCTTTATTTTTTGAACTAAAATAGTCAATTGCTCAATGCATGCCAAAAGGATAGTTAAATTTTGTGGCATACTAAATTTTGTCACCCACACAAACAAGCCTTACAAAGATTGTTCCCATCTTAAAATTGTGAAGCAAGATAAAGCAAGATACTGTGAGTCTTGCATTTTCAGAAAGGAGACACAAATATACTATCTATTTCTGAAATAAAATATAAAAATATATTTCTTCTTGTTCATTCTAATACATGGACTTGTCCGATTGTGTCTAAAAGAGGTTTTACATATTTCATATCTTTCATCGATCATGTAACCAGATACACTTGGATATATATGCTTACATTTAAAGGACAAACATTTGAATCATTCAAACATTTCTTTAACTACACCTCTAAGCAATATAATGCTAATATATATCAAAATACTTCGGAGGAGAATATATGAGTCATGAATTTAAAAATTATATAGAATAAAGAGGGATTATTCATCAAATATCTTGCTCACACACTAACAAAATGACATAGAAGAAAGGAAGAATAGACACCTATTAAAAATAGCTAGGACCACAATGTTTCATGCAAACACTCTAAAAAATTATCGGAGTAATGCAATAGTATAACTGCTCATCTTATCAACCGCTTACCCACTAAAATACTTAAAGCAAAATCTCCATTGGAACTACTCATCAACATTAAATCAAATGTCTCACACTTTTTTTTTTATTTACATCAGATATCAGGTCGATTTCTTCCCACTAATCTTGATAGTCGACCGGCTCGGCCCCACGAAAGTTTTCCATCGGTCGATGTGGGTAAATCAGGATGACACACGGACTGAGCACATTGGAAACTCATGCGAGCGCCAGATGGACCGACCATGCTGAGATAGGAGGGTTGATTTCTACCGCCACTCGCATAGCGTGAGTAGCCAGGGTGGAATCGATCCTTGGCAATGCAACGGGGAGTCTCATGATTAACCGTCTCACCATTGCCCTGGGTGCACCAAATATTTACACTTCCAAAAAGTTGGAAATCTGCCCAACTAGCAGTCCCCTACCACCCGTCCCAGGGCTGCGACGAGAGGGAGGGTAAATCACGAGGGAGACTTTGTCCCTGGACACGGTGGCAAGGCAGAGGGGGGGTCATCTGACGCCAGGGGGGATTTTAAACCCCTCATCTGGAATCGACCCCAGTTCGTTTCCAAAGCGACCACCCTGCCTTACCATCGCACCGTCCCCGTGGGGACACCAAATATTTACACTTGAAAGTATAATTGGTTGTGTTTGTTATGTATACGTACTTGAATAAATCAAAGATAAACTTGATAAAAAGGGTAAGTGTTGTATTTTTATATGGTATGATTCACTTCAAAAATGGTATATATATCTTGATCCCATTACTAATAAGATATATACATCAAAGGATGTGATATTTGTAGAAAATAAATTTTAATTTACAGGTCAACAAAAGAAAAAAAAAAGAGGACTTGCAAATATTATTATATACCCTATGAGAGTCAACTATTCTTCCCCTGCAATTAAGTGAGGAGGACGATACTGAACCAACTTTTAAAAAAAAAGAAAATGATGAACTTAATTAATCCCTTGATTGAAGTAAGAAATGAGCAAAGGGAGATCAATCTCAAATTGACTCAGCTCCCTTAGAAAATGAAACCAATAGTTCACCATCTCTACCTTTTCTCAAAAGATCCACAAAGCAAAGTTTCCCTCTATCTAAATGAGTCAATTATCACATCCTTAAGATTATGTTTCATCCAATTGCTAATTATTATACTACTAAAAAAGGGTAGTTCGGTATACGAAACTTTCGTTATGTGGAATTCTGGAGAGATTTCTATTGTATGCAGTTTTATCATATTTTTTACAAGAGACTATTTTAAGGACTCGAACACATGACCTCTAAATCACAATATAACAATTTTACCATTGTGTCAAAGCTCCCTTTCAACATACCTATTTAAGTCAACAAACATTCTTGAATGACACTCCCATTAATGAGACCAATGAATATCCAAAATGGAAAAAAAAAAAAAGAAATTCAAGAAGAGCTAAATGCTCTTTCAAAAAAAAGACCTACGAAATTACAACCTTACCCAAGGGCAAAAAAATAGTAGGGTAAAACTGGATTTACAAAGTCAAATATAAGATAGATGGTACAGTAGATCGTTTTAAAGCAAGACTAGTGGCCAAAAGGTACACCCAAACTTATGGTGTTGATTACATACAAACATTTGCTCCTATGACTAAGATAAACATTACAAGGGTACTTTTATCATTGGCTACTAATAAGAGATGACCAATATAACAAATGGACATCAAAAATACTTTTCTTTCAAGGGAGCTGAAAGAAAATGTATATATATAATTTGTTGGGAGTAAAATCAAAGTCCCACATTTAAAAAGACCATGGATTTATAAGATGAAAAAAATACCTCTATTGGTATGAGTCTCTTGGGTAAAAAAGTTCAAAAATAAATTCATAATGACTTAGATCCAAAGTGGATAATATCATATTATTATGGAGACATGTAAATTTTATTGGTACTAACAATTGATATCAAGGTCATGGTCCAAGTTGAGCCATGTGGATAAAATAGTAATCTCAAACAAAGAAAGTGGGGGATTTCCATGTCCGGATCAAGAGAACTAAACACCAAACAAGAAGTCCAGTTGGGTCAGAAGAATCGGACAACTGACAAGAAGTCTAGTTGAATAAAAAAGATCGAACAATTGACAAGAAAACTTGGTAGGTCAGACACTAGAAGTCGAGTTAGGTCAGGAAGATCAAACAACTGGCAGGAAGACTTAGTGGGTCAGACACCATACATGAAATTCAGTTGGATCAGGAGGACCGAATAACTGACAAGAAGACTTGGTGAGCCAAATACTAGGCACAAAGTCTAGTTGAGTTAGGAAGATCAGACAACTAGTATGAAGACTTGGTGAGCCAAACACCAAGTAGGAAGTTCAGTTAGGTTTGGATGATTAGACAACTGATAGGAAGACTTAATGGGTCAGACACTAGATAGGAAATCCAGTTAGGTTAAAATGATCAGGCAACTGGCAAAAAGACTTAGTGGGTCATATACCAAGTAGGAAGTCCAATTGGATCAAGAGGACTGAACAACCGACAGAAAGTTTTGGTGGGTTAAGCATTGAACATCAAACAGAGGAAAACCTTTGAGAATGGATGGGCTTGAGGGGCGGTCTGATATGGTCCTTCGTTTGAGGGGAAGGAGAGATTGTTAGGAGTACAATCAAAGTCCCACATTGAAAAGACATAAAAAAAATCATGACCTTATAAGATGAAAAATATATCTCTATTAGTATGAGAAATTTTAGATAAAAAAATCAAAAATAAGTCCATGATGATTTAGATTCAAAATGGATAATATCATAACATTACGAAAATATATAAATTTCATAGGACCCAACACAATTACCTCAGGAGCTCCATCAAAGAAAGGAAAGACTTATTATATATATATATTGTTGGTGCAACAATGCCCCAAGCATTTATATATTTTGATGTTTGGATAATCATCTAAGTTAGGCAATGTTTTGTGATCTAATTGTATACATGTTTAAGTGACAGGAAAATCCAAGTATGAAGACTTGGTAAAAGACAAGTCCAAGTGTGATCTTGGCAAAGAGAAGTCAAGGAAATGTCTTGGCAGCATAAGTCCAAGCATGTAGTCTTGGCGGCGTAAAGTCCAAGCAGTCCTTGGAAAAGGAAGACCAAAGGAAAGTCTTGGCGGCATAAGTCCAAGCATGTAGTCTTGGCGGCGTAAAGTCCAAGCGTACTTTGGCAAAGAAGAAACCTAAAGCATGACGAAACCGAAGGAAGCTTTTGAAGGCAAGCGCATGGATGGAGTCGTGGACTCAGAGAAATCCTAGAGGCGCAAGGCTGATGGAGAAGCTAGAAGGTTAAGTCTAGGCTTAGGTTATGTTTTCAAGTATGAATTAGTCATACTTGGAGTGTGTCGTGGAACATGGTGTCGGCCGAATCGACTTAAAATATAGCATTAGAGTTTGGAAGGTCGTTATCACGACGGTCAGTTATCCTGGCCGACCGTGATCAGGATTCGACTCGATCGCATTATAGCGCCGGCAATGATCATTGCCATTATGGCGATCGATCGCCTAAGCAGGCCCAGCGTGGCCCGATCGGGTATCTGGCGACATCGATCGAATCGCCATTGTTGGCGATAGTCTTCTTGGCGAGCAAATCCTTCCTATAAAAAGAGCCCAAGGGGAGCAAGAAGAGCCTAATGCTTATATTACGATCTTTCTTCTAAGCTCCTACAAGTTTTCCAAGCTTTCTAAGTGTATTAATCTCCTTTCTCCTCTCAAATCTTCATTGTCATCTTTTGTAAGAAGAGGAGGTCTTTGTAGAAAGCTTCATAGTGAAATTGCTTGGGTTGATCCACCTTAAGGATCGCCGTGAGTAGGAGCATTATCTCCGAACCACGTAAAGGCTTTGTTAGCATTGGTTTTGTTTTTACATATATTACTTGTGTTTGCTTCCGCTAATTATTTTTGTAGAAACGAAAGAGCTATTCACCCCCTCTAGCTTTCAAACGATCCCTTACAAGTGGTATCGAGTCGGATCGCATCGGAAGATCTAGCAATCAACCGGAGCAAAGATGGCATTTCAAGAGGGGTATAGCACGGCGAGGCCTCCGTTCTTCGACGGCAACGATTTTGGATATTGGAAAGGTAGGATGGAGTATTATTTAATGAACGATATTGAAAATTGGTTTAGTATTGTAGATGGTTTTGAGAAGCCGGTCGACGAATTCGGAGCACCACTACCGACAAAGGATTGGACAAGAGAGATGGCCAAGAAAGCACAAGCAAATGCAAAAGCAACGACCACACTTCAATGTGGTCTATCCAAGGAGCAACTATCTAAGGTCGGGCCATTCAACTCCGCAAAAGAGCTTTGGGAGAAGCTCATCGAACTCAACGAAGGATCCAAAGAGACAAGAAGGGCCAAGAGGGATCTTTTGATTGGCCAACTCCAAAGCTTCACTATGAAGACAAATGAAACGGTAAGCCAAATGCACGGGCGCTTTAAGGAGGTAGTCAATGGACTACACGTTATAGGTGAAAAGGTCGACAACCGAGACCTTGTGAGGTATGTACTACAAGCCTTCCCTAGGACCACCATATGGGCCTCAATGGTAGATGCCTATAAGGTCTCTAGGGATCTTTCATTAGTTAAATTAGATGAGTTATTTTGTGAATTTCAATTGCATGAACAAGCTAACACTTCATCCAAAGAGAAGGGTATAGCTCTTGTTGTAGGAAAGAAGGAGAAGAAGAAAAAGGAAAAGAAGGAGGTGTCTTCCTCATCCGAATCCGAGGAGGACTCATCAAGTAGTGAGGATGAGTTGTCGGCAAGTGAGGTAGCACACTACGTCAAGAAATTTGGTGGGAAGTCAAGGAGGCTCACCAAGAAGGATGTGAAGAGGATGTTTCAATCCTCAAGAGGTAAATCTTCTAACAATTCAAATTCTATTTCTAACGTGACGTGTTTTGGTTGCAACAAGAAAGGGCATATAAAGCCCAATTGCGGAACTAAAGAAAAGGAGGAGAAGGATAAGAAGAAGAAGGAAAAGAAGAAGAAGGAGGCGATGTTGGCACAAACGTGGGACACTCTAAGTATGGAGGAGTCTACGACGGTGAAGAAGTTTGCCATTCAACCCAAACTTAGCCCTCATGGCATTGGAAGAAGCTCAAGCGAGAGTCTTCTTCCTCTTCAGTGATGAATCATCATCAAGTGATGATGATGAGGTAAATGACTCACCCAAAGTAGATTTACTTTATAAGACTATTGCATGTTTACAAAATGCTTTAAATAGATCAAAAACTAGGATTAAGGATCTAAAATTAGAAATCAAATCATTTAAGAATGTAGATGCATCATGTGATAAATCATCTAGTGATGATGAGTGTACTCTTAGGGATGAAAATGATGAGTTAAGAAAAGAAATAAGTAAATTAAGAACATGCCTAGAAAAGTTCACTAATGGTTCCAAATATCTAGATATGATTATCAAGGACCAAAGGGCAATTTACAATAAGGCCGGTTTAGGATATAAACCTAAGGAGAAAGAGGTAGCATTTGCATCCCTAGTTAGTAGAAAATCCATGATTAAAAGTAAGGGGAGAAAAGCATGGGTACCAAAGAAATTTATAACTAATGCTAGTGGTCCTAAGATTTGGGTACCTAAGGATTGTGTTTTTCATGTGACATAGGTAGAAGATCCAAGCTTGTGGATAGTTGATAGTGGGTGCTCAAAGCATATGACCGGGGATGAGAGAAAATTCTCCACTATCAACCACACTAGCCAAGGAAAAGTGTCTTTTGGTATTAGCGGCAAACTTAAAATCTTAGGAAAGGGCACCATTGAGGTATCTCCCAATCTTGCTATTCATAGAGTTCTATTAGTTAAAAATATGAAATTTAACTTACTTAGTGTAAGCCAATTATGTGATGCAAATTTTGATGTTAAGTTTGATTCTCAAAATGCTTTATAAGACACAAAACTATAAATGATTGCATGTTAGTAGGCTTTAGAAAATCAAATATATATTATGTTGATTTATCTTATGCTACTAATCCTTCCACTAAGTGTCTTATTGCAAAAGAGGAAGAAAGTTGGCTTTGGCATAGGAGACTAGGTCACATAAACATGAAGAATATAGCCAAAATAGCAAAATTGAAGCTAGTCAAAGGATTGCCTAGAGTCAAATATCTCAAGGACAAGATGTGTGATGCTTGTCAAGAAGGGAAACAATCAAAAACATCACACAAAGGTAAAAACTTACTTAGTACCGCTTTACCATTAGAATTGCTACATATGGATTTATTTGATTGCCATAGTACCCCATCTATAATTGGTAGTAAATATTGCTTGGTAATAGTAGATGATTTTTCTAGGTTTACTTGGGTGTTTTTCTTGAAAAATAAGGATGAAACCTTAGAAATAATCATAGGATTTAGCAAAAGAGTAGAAAATGAAAGAAAACTCAAAATCAACCGGATCCGTAGTGATCATGGTGGAGAGTTTGAGAATTCTAACTTTTCAACTTTTTGCTTAGAACAAGGGTACAAGCACGAATTTTCTTGTCCTAGAACACCCCAACAAAATGGGGTTGTGGAAAGAAAAAATCGTGCCCTACAAGAAGCGGCTAGGACAATGCTTAATGCATATTCCTTACCTAGCTACTTGTGGGCGGAAGCGGTTAATACCGCTTGCTATATCCAAAATAGGGTATTAATTCATAGGTTTTTAGGAAAAACTTCATTTGAATTGTGGAATGGTACAACTCCAACAATTCATTATTTTAAGGTCTTTGGATGTAAAGTCTATATCTTAAATACCAAAGACAACCTAAGTAAATTTGAGTCCAAAGCGGATGAGGGAATCCTAGTTGGATACTCATCCACTAGTGTAGGATATAGAGTCTACAATAAAAGGACTCAAAAGATTGAAGAATCTTCAAATGTTCAATTTGATGAAACTTCAAATACATACCCTAGAAAATCCTCTATTGATGATGACATATTTAATGAAAATCAAGAAATTACCAAACAATTTCAAGATTTAAACCTAGGAGGTAATAATCAAGGGGGAGGATTGGATCAAGGGAAAGTAAGGGATGATTCCGATAATGAACATAGAATTGAAGTAAATCATGATCAAACTCAACTTGATACACCTCCTAGAACCATAAGAGTTCATCAAAGTCACCCATTAGATCAAATTGTGGGTGAATTATCTCAAGGAGTTAGGACTAGGTCATTCCATAGGGACCCCACTAGTCATATAGCTCTAATTTCTCAAATTGAGCCCAAAAACATTAAAGATGCATTACTTGATCCGGATTGGATCTTAGCAATGCAAGATGAATTGGCTCAATTTGATAGGAGTCAAGTGTGGGAGTTAGTTCCTAGACCAAGTGAAAACACTATTATTACTACAAGATGGGTCTTTAGGAACAAGCTAGATGACCAAGGGAATATCACTAGAAATAAAGCACGATTAGTTGCAAGGGGTTTTAATCAAGTTGAAGGACTTGATTATGATGAAACATATGCCCCGGTCGCTAGATTAGAGTCCATTAGAATACTTTTAGCATATGCCTCCTATATGGGTTTCAAACTCCATCAAATGGATGTCAAATTGGCATTCCTAAATGAGTTTATTAAGGAAGAGGTGTATGTAGAACAACCTCCCGGGTTTGAAAATATGAACTACCCAAACCATGTATACAAACTTAGGAAAGCCTTATATGGTTTGAAACAAGCTCCCCGAGCTTGGTATGAAAGATTGTCAACCTTCCTAATCTCCAAGGATTTCAGAAGGGGTAGTATAGATCAAACTCTCTTTATAAAGTCAACATCTAAGGACATTTTTGTAGCCCAAGTGTATGTTGATGACATTATCTTTGGGTCAACAAATAATAAGCTTCTTGAAGACTTTATTCAAAATATGGAAAAAGAGTTTGAGATGAGTCTAGTTGGAGAATTAAATTTCTTCCTAGGTTTGCAAGTTAAACAAACTAGTGAAGGAATTTACATTTATCAAACCAAATATGCTAAGGAAATGATTAAGAAATTTGGTTTAGAAAATGCTAAGGTAGTGTCAACTCCAATGGCAACAAATGCCAAAATAGATAGTGATAGTGAAGGAAAACAAATAGATCTTACCCTTTATAGGAGCATGATTGGTAGCCTCTTGTATTTAACCGCTAGTAGACCTGACATATTATTTGCGGTTGGTATGCGTGCTAGGTATCAATCATGTGCTAAGGAATCTCATTTAGTTGTCGTTAAAAGAATTTTAAGATATGTCAAGGGCACACTAAATGTAGGTCTATGGTACCCTAGGACTAGGTCATTTGAATTACTTGGGTATACCGATTCCGATTATGCCGGGTGCAAATTGGATAGGAAAAGTACTAGTGGTGGATGTCAATTTCTTGGATCCTCCCTAGTTAGTTGGAGTAGTAGGAAGCAACTTTGTGTTGCTTTATCAACCACCGAAGCCGAATATATTGCTATGGGTGGTTGTGTAGCTCAACTATTATGGATGAAACATACCTTAGAAGATTATGAGCTAACTTACTCCAACATGAAAGTACTTTGTGATAATGTGAGCACCATTAACTTGACCAAAAATCCGGTGCATCACTCTAGGACCAAGCACATTGAAGTGAAACATCACTTCATTAGAGACCATGTGGCTAAGGGGGACATTAAGCTTAATTACATTGAATCTAAGTCCAACCTAGCCGACATCTTTACCAAGCCTCTCCCCGAACTAGAATTTTCATCACTTAGGAGAGAACTTGGGATGTGCTTTGTAGAATAGAAGTGTAGTTTTTGCATGATTCTATAGAAATACTAGGATTTATACCTTTAACCATCTCACAAAACACTTAGGAAACCATGATTTTTGTATTGAGCCACCTAGACAACATGTGAGATGTTAGGGAGATGCACTTGGTTCATCATGCTTGTTATGATGCATTACTATGAACCAAAGTGTCATCTAGAAACATTAATCCTTCATTGGACCAATCATTGGGAAGGCCTATGTACAATTAATGTGCATATAGCTCCAAGAATATGATTGGAAATGTCAAATAAAATAAAATGTAAACTATGTCTATCAAACCTTGAGAAACAATTTCCTATTGATAAGCCAAAGTGATAAAGTTTTGCAAAAATATCATAATTTTTACAAAATCTCAAGATTGTGTCAATATCAAAATCTAGAGGTAATATAATTTTAAAATAATTTTTCCTTGATAGGAAATGATCTAACAATATTACCACGAAATTTTGTGATTTTTTATCTTTATTGAATTAATTATGAATTTTTAAATCGCCAAAGGCTATCGGATCGATATCACGACCGTACCTAACGCCACTTGATTCGATAATATCGAACCGAAGCTTACGGAGTTATCGATCGACCGCCATTTATGGCGGTCTGACCGACGATATCTGAATGGTTCGTATCGATCGATTCGACCGCCATTTATGGCATGGATCGACGCGCATGTTCATATCATATCGCCGTTCGTGATCACGATCGATTCATTGCCGACTAACGGCGATCGGCGTGTCGCGATTTTAGGGCTTTCCACCGGTTCGACTCGCCAGAACCTCTCGATTTCTCTCTTCTTTTCCTCTTCCGACGACCGTCCACCGCACCTCTTAGTCGTTCTCCTTTGTTTTCCGGCGACCTCATCGACACGTGATCCCATTTCGAAGTGCTCTCCAACTCGAGGACCTTCTCGTGTCACTCCGGTCGCGTTCTAGGGTCCAGTCACTCGGCTAGGGTTTCGTGGTCCTAAGATCGATCCTCGTCACCATGCCACCTAGGTATATTTTCTTTCATGATCAATGATTTGTTTTGTTCCTATGTTTGTATGTCACTAACCCATGCTTATCTTGTTCATGCATCATCAACCTACATTGTGCATTTTTTGTTGTCTTTTCGCCCATTTAGAATTAAGCACGTTGCTACTAAGCGCACCCGGGCACCTCCGACCAATGAGGGCCCGTCAAACCCTCAACCCTCTGTTGATCCTCGATTTCCAAATTCCGCCCTTGAAAGTGCTTTTCATAAAAACAAATTCCAACTTATTCCACCTAGGTCAATGGATTCCAAGTTTCTTAAAGACTTTTGTTTCGACATTGTTCAGATCATCCAACATTACAACCTTGAGTCGTTGGTTTTCTGTGAACATCACGTAAACATCACCCTCCTCTCTGAATTTTTCAACAACCTACGACCGGTTGGAGATGGGCTGAGATACCGGACTCGCGTTGCTCAGCGCGATCTGGATTTCAGTCCCCAGATCTGGACCGATTTTCTCGGATGTCTTCCTTCCGAGAGTGATTTCACTCTATATCCATCTTGGAGTGAACCTCTTCCATCTCCCTTTGAGGAGATTTCTTTAGATTCCCTTCATGATACCTTCTATCACTATCCTCGACCTTTGAACACCAATTTATTTCAATCACAAGAACTGTCTGCTTCTGACAATGTCCTTTATAAGGTCATTGCTCATTGTCTTCTTCCCATTGTTACCCGTGGTTTGGCCTTGGTTCGCCCTCCACACCTACTTCTCATGCATTTCTTTCGTCAATACTTAGACATTAACATTGGTCTCAATACCTTCCAATGCATCATTCATTTCATAAGGCCAAACAATGGGAAGATTCACATACCATTTGGAAATGTCCTCACTCAATGGCTCAGCTCTGTAGGCATTGATGTGAATATAGGAGTCATTAAAATCATGAATAGGAAATATGATCAGATGACTCGACGGAGTTTCTCAGGCGGCCCGAAGGTCGGCAGAGGATCCGCTTCTCCGGGACCCAAAGACTACGGCAGAAGGCCCCACACTGTGAGGATGCCGCCGCGAAGGTGTTGCTGAGGATGGTGCTGCAGGAGTAGCTGAGGGTGGTGCCGCAGGTGTTGCTGAGGGACCGCCGCAGGGAGACCGCAGCGATATCGTTTCTACCGCACATCCCTGCCCGCTTCGATGCTTTTATGTGAGCGGTGGACACATCGCCTTGAGGAGCCGCGCCAGAGCATCAGAGCCTCTCCTCGTGAGAGAGGTGCATCGGCAAAGAGCAGGACATCTTGGCGATTCTCGCCTCGCCGCACTGACACCCACTCACGATGGTTCGCCATCGCACCGATGGATGCCGAGGACGCACGATCGTTAGATCGCTTGTTTTCTTTGTTATTTTCTTTTTGGCCGTATGTACGGCATAAACTCCTACTTATGTAATGACTTTTGATTGATGATATGAAATTGTTTTTTTATTATTCACTTCTATTAGTGCCTACAATTTGTTGTTTATCAAGTTTAGAAGTTGAGCATATAGTACGAAGTTATGAATATTGATACGATACAATTACACTTTTTGTGTCATAATTTTTGTTGTTTTAAATATCGTATCAATCCATTAATCTGATGAACATGTTTTTCGTCTAATATTTTTCATATGTTATATTAGTCGAATAAAATGTGTATGCCAAGTTTCGTGATTTTTGGACACCCACGTAATTTTCTACGCATTTTCAAACCTTGACTGAAAAACTCGAAATTCAGATTTGTCTGATATCACGATCGTCAAGTTATCTAGCAATGATCGCCATGGTCGCATGATCGGCCGCTTATTCCAAATAACCTGTCACTGCTTTGGAATGGAAAGCGGTTTTTCATCGGTTAAAAGGTTCAATTTTGGACATTATACAATTTCCACAGTATATATATGATACCTTGTATGGAAAGGCGGATTTTCTTGGTGCACTGGTTTAGGGGGAGCTACATCCCTTATTTATATAATTGTTGGTGCAAGGCTAGGACATATTTGCCTATTGCTTATGTTTTGTTACGCATCATGAAACATGTCTTGGATTTAGGGGGAGCTTCATATCAATTTAATACCTTTGTTCAAGATGTGTCAATTATAATTCTTTCCTGCACTTATTGAATAACCTCTTCTCTTTTTGTTGTATGTCAAAGGGGGAGAAGGGATATTTAAGTTAGAATTCATATTGAAATATGTTTATGTGTTAAAGATCTAACTTAAATGATTGCCAAACATCAAAAAGGGGGAGATTGTTGGTGCAACAATGCCCCAAGCATTTATATATTTTGATGTTTGGATAATCATCTAAGTTAGGCAATGTTTTGTGATCTAATTGTATACATGTTTAAGTGACAGGAAAATCCAAGTATGAAGACTTGGTAAAAGACAAGTCCAAGTGTGATCTTGGCAAAGAGAAGTCAAGGAAAGGTCTTGGCAGCATAAGTCCAAGCATGTAGTCTTGGCGCGAAAGTCCAAGTCCTTGGAAAAGGAAGACCAAAGGAAAGTCTTGATAAGTCCAAGCATGTAGTCTTATGGCGAAAGTCCAAGCGCATTTTGGCAAAGAAGAAACCTAAAGCATGACGAAACCAAGGAAGCTTTTCAAGGCAAGCGATGGATGGAGTCGTGGACTCGGAGAAATCCTAGAGGCGCAAGGTCGATGGAGAAGCTAGAAGGTTAAGTCTAGGCTTAGGTTATGTTTTCAAGTATGAATTAGTCATATTGAGTGTACGACGACCGAACATGGTGTCTGGCCGAATCGCCCTTAAAATATAGCGAAGCCGGGCATCGCCATTATTGGGCCGACTTCAATAAACAGTGATTCGTGAGCCGATCGCCACGGCTATTTAGCAAGATCACGAATCGCCATCGCTAAGGGCCGATCGATAGTCTTCCAAGCGATGGCGACGGCAAATCCCGCAAATCCGCTCGTGCCGTTAGAATCGGGCTGATGATTGATGAAAGTCATCAGTCGACTGATAGACCTCCAACGGGAAAAAGAGGCTCTTTCCTATAAAAAGAGCCCAAGGGGAGCAAGAAGAGCCTAATGCTTATATTCTGATCTTTCTTCTAAGCTCCTACAAGTTTTCCAAGCTTTCTAAGTGTATTAATCTCCTTTCTCCTCTCAAATCTTCATTGTCATCTTTTGTAAGAAGAGGAGGTCTTTGTAAAGAGAAAGCTTCATAGTGAAATTGTTTGGGTTGATCCACCTTAAGGATCGCCGTGGAGTAGGAGCGTTATCTCCGAACCACGTAAAGGCTTTGTTAGCATTGGTTTTTGTTTTTACATATATTACTTGTGTTTGCTTCCGCTAATTATTTTTGTAGAAACGAAAAGAGCTATTCACCCTCCCTCTAGCTTTCAAACGATCCCTTACATATATATATATATATATATATATAATTGTTACATAAAGTAGCATGAATTGCATGTATTAATCAAACTAGAAATTTTCTAAATTTGAAATTAAAGATTTAGAAAAATTAAAGTATTTTCTAAGTATAGAATTACCCTACTCTCATAAGGGATTAGTTTTGTCCCAAAGAAAATATGCTCTTGATATTTTACAGAGACAATACGTTGGGAGCAAAGCTTGCTAGAAGACCATTCTTTACATATAATGAAGGGGAGAATAAAAATGAACCCTTCACTAATATATAGAGGTATCATAGGCTTATTGGCAAACTCATTTGCTTGACTATTACCAAGCCAAATATCACATATGATATTAGTCAAATCAACTAACATATGTATGCACCCAAGATGAGCCATTGGAAGGCAGCTGAAAAGATCCTTAGATATCTTAAAGGATCTCCAGGAAGAGAAATTTGCATGAAGAACAATGAAAACTCAAAGATTGTGGGCTATTGTGATGCAAACTTAGCTGAGGGCTCTCAAGAGAGAAAATCAACTACTGGATATTGTATGTTTGTAAGAGGAAATCTAGTATCATAAAAAAGGGTAAGAAGCAATTAGTAGTATCCAGATCAAATGCAAAGGTAGAACATAGAACTATGATAACTACAACTAGTGAAATAGTCTGGTTAAAGGCTTTAGTTGAAGAGTTGGGATATATAGTCACTATTGTGATAATCAATCAGCTATCCACATTGCTTCAAATCCCATCTTTCATGAGCGAACCAAAGACATCGAAGTCGTCACTTTGTGTGCCAAAAGATAAAAAATAGAACTATATATAGTAACTTCTTATGTGCGAAGTCTTGAGCAACTTACTAATATTTTACCAAGGGAATTACAGTCAACTATATGCAGAACATCCTCATCAAATTGGGCTCCATAGACATCTATTCGCTAAATTTGAGTGTTGAAATTAAAAAAGATAATCTAGATGAAAACTAGTCATTATCCAGTTAAAAATTCATCATTATTTGGCTGATTGACCAACCATTGCTTGGCTATAAAATCAACCAATATTTGGCAAGTTTATCCAACCACTGATTTACATGTCATTATTTAACTATAATATATCTATTATTTAGCTACTTTATAATGGTTAATTAATCATCCCATCTCCTATAAAATAAAGGAACTATCTTTCTTTGAATTATGAAAAAATCTTCTTTTATTCTTCGTGTAAGAAAATTTTGACGAGTCTTTTTCTCTACTCTTTTTATTATCAAACAAGTGGCAAATGTTCCCCTCTTGCAAGAGAAAAATCTATTTTCTTTTACTACGATGTTGTTCTTGTAATATACTTTATGAATATAAGAGTAAATTTTCCGAAGAGTGATACTTGATCCTGTGCATTTGTGAATTCAAATTTCAAGAAATTTTTTGTAAATTTTCAACAGTAAATGTTTATAGGATTAAAATTAACATTATCAAATTATATTAAAAATATTTTAAAAGTTAATCCATATTCTTCTAAAATTAAAGATATTAATTAAGATATATTGTAAGCAGTATATACTTCATCAAAAATTCAATTTACTAATAAATATTTTTGAATTAATCATTAGTTATCAATTCAATTATAAGTCATACTAAATTCTTCTATAAATTTGTCAATGTTCACTTTAAATATTAAATATAAAATTACCTTATTATTTGATTTACTAAATTCTTCAATTATTTTTTATAATATTTTACTTTTTTATTGTAAATTTTTAAGAGATTTTGTAATTATTTTTCTAAATAAAAGAATAACTTTCTTAAAATATTCGATGAAAATAGATAATTTTAATGATGAAGTATCCAAAACCATAAAGTTTCAATACTTCTTTTGAAATTAACTTCTTTGCATCTCGTTTGTCAGAAATAGTTTTGATTTATCATTGAAAAATTAAATATTATTGAGATTTATATTCAAAATTGCTATTTTTTCTCTTTTGAGATCGAGATAATTTTTTCTATTAAAATTGAAGAATTGAAGTTAAAAAAAATTGTGATGTGTGAATTTAGAGGCAGAAATTAATATAAAAAATAATGAAATGAATGGTCTATTTATAGAGTTTGGGAATAACAATCACTTAATTATAACATGTGAAAAAAAAAATCAAATAATCTCAATCATTCAAAATAAAAAGGAAAAAAAAAATTTCAACAGTCAAAACTACTTAGTTCCAATGGTCATAACCCCCAATTCCAATAGTAAAAAAAAAAATTTGCTTGAACCGTCAATTTGATCCGCTCGAGCAATTTGACTCGTCGATTTGATCCGCTGCTTTCAATTGACAATTTGAACTGTCCATTCATAATTAAAACTAGGTTAGAATCATATATAATTCCGACTCATCTAGCCGAGTCAAATGGAAATCTAACTCGTTGATCAAATTGTAGGTTAAAACTTAGCTCAGAGTCCAATCTACAACCGAATAAAATTGAATGTTCGAATTTAGAATAAGAATCAGATAATTTTTAAACCGGCTCAAAAACCTATGGAGGGGGCTTGATTCTTTTGCACCCCCTCACCAAACTAATCCATATTACGAAAGGGTTAAACCTCTCAATGATACAGATTCAAATCTCTAACTTTTTACCCATAAGAAAGTTAAAGAACACAAGACAAAATGGAAACACAAGAAAACCTCCATGCTATTATGCATCTTATCTATATGGACCTATAACATCACAAATTTGGTCACCAAAACCTTACAGAACCCTACTGGGTGGAGCTCTCGGTCTGCCATTGAGCCTTGCTTCAGTTCTTCCATGGAGTGGCAGGAACGGAAACACAAAACAAGGTGCTGCACGGTAGGCAAAATCGAAAAGTGTGAGAAATAAGCGATGAATTAAAGGCATTTGTCAACCTGTAGACGTTGAACTTACATTTTGGAAATCTTTCCCATTGATCATCCTCCATCAACTTTATATTTGCAGGGGAAGAAGAGAAGGAATAGCTCAGGGATTGATCTGTTCATAGTTGAATATGTGTTTGGTGAGAGACTCGGCATGGAAGCTAGCATTGGTTAAGAAGCTTCTACGATGAACTATATATTACCTTGGCCGGGGAAGATCTTGACCTCTTTCACGCCGGCGATACGATCTGGAACCGAGCAGTCGTTGCTTGGTTTCTTCAGATGTTCCGACGACAGCTTCAGTACTCGACGGCGGTCTTCATTATCACCACCGCCACCACCACCAGCAGAATCTGATGAAGCAGATGCTACGTTACTTGCAATTCTGCCTTTCCTCCCTATCTTTATTAGCTTCTTGAAATGTTTCGCGACGTCCTTCAGCAGGTTATCGGAGGAATTACTGGTAGCAATGCTTGGCATTTCAGCAATCACCCACTTCTTCCTTGCCCTTGAAGCAACAGCAGCAGCCTCCACTGCACGTTGCTCTTCTGGTGGCTCCTTCTCGCTGTCCAAAGCAGAATTCGACTTGGAGACGTCGACCAATTCATCGTCGGCTTCCGCTTTGCAATTCGAGATCTCGTGCTTTTCCAAGTTAGCGTCGCAAATCTCTGACTCTTGGCTCGGTCTCGGTTCTTCTCCATCCAACTCAATGTGGAAAATGGATGTCTCTTCCTGGAGTTTTTCAACTTCAGCGATCTCCGAAGCCTCTATCCTTCTCGTCTCGTCCATGGATTTCTCGATCATAGCCTCCTCGAGGACTGCACTCGACTTGCAACGATCCATTCCTCGGGCAATAGTTCTTCGCCTTTGATCCTTGGAAACCTCGGAGGATGCAAGATTCGCATCGTCGCGAGAATTCAATGAGGAGAGATTCTTCAATTCGCCGAGATTAACAGTGCTCTTGCTCCTTGCAGGAATCCTGCCGGTCCACGAAGCAGTGTGATTAGCAGCCTTGTCGGGCCTCGCAGATTGCTTCAAGTTTTCCTTTCTGAGGATGGAAAAGCTTGGAAGAGATTGTGCGGACGAAGCAGAGGAATCGAGATTCTTGTTCTTGGAAGAAGATCTAGGGATGTTTCTTGTTAAGGTTGGGGGTTTTTCTTTGTGTTTCTTGGAGGAATTGTCAGCCCGCTCCTGACGACACGAATTTTTGCCATAGAACATCTATCTAACAAAAAGAGAGAACATATCGAAAAATTGACCAATAGATACCTCTTTGTGTGCTGTTTTAGGAGCGTCTCTTGTTCTCGTTTTCAGCTTCACCCAACTCTCCTCGAACCTGTTCTCCATCGCCTCCATCTCCCTCCTCCTCTGCTTTCCCTTCCATCCCACCTCCTCCTCCCTAAGCTTCGCGCCCCGCCTTTCCGCGTAATCCTCGTAAGCCCTTCCTTTGGCAACCTCGGACCGGCTCAGCTTCATGTTGCTCTCCAATTCATCCACCATCTTCAGCAGCAGGTCGCCGTCGAACTCCGCTGAATCGCCAAAATCCTCCGCTTGGCTTCCGTTTCTCCTCGCTCTGCTCTGCTTGTAAGCAGCGTACATGCTCTCCAACTCCTCGAGCTTCGCGTGCATCTCGCGGTTCATCCACTGGCGGTCGTCTTCGCAGGCCGATCGGAAACGGAAGATCTCCATGGACGGCCGGACTTCGAGCTGGTCGGGCGGGACGTTTAGCTTCATCAATGCCGCGTTGGATAAAAATCGAATCGCCGGCGATGGAGGTGGATAAAGGCTTCGAAAAGATCGTCAATTCTATGTGTTTTTTTTTTCCCTTTCTTTGGAGAGACTTTGATGGATTGAAGTTGGCGTCAACTACGTGCGTGGATTGCACTCTGTTTCTTCCAGCTTTGGAAGAGATGTCAAGAGGCGGTTATTGACCGTTGAGGGCGGGGGATCCGCTCCAATTGTGATTTTAAACTTGTGACGGGATCCGCTCCGACTCTTTGAACCAAAACACTTCCAACTTACTTTCTTTCCTCTTATCGCCGAATCAATAAAGATCAGGTTATTACAGTGAAGTGCGAGTCTTGGAGGGGATCCCGGCCGAACGATTAAACGCCCGTGCTTGGACGTTAGTCCGTGGATCGGACGTCGACTGTTTGGGCTCTGAAAGACGCAAACCATTGAGTGGGGTGGGGACGCTGCCACGTGGCGAGATAAGGTTCATTTATAAATATATGGCTGCATGCAGGTGTAATCTTGTGTTTTCCAAGTGTTTGATACTGATTTACACCACTAATAAATGTAGTTATGTGTGACAAGTAATGATGAGATGTTATCCAAACTGTCCATCTGAAATCGTGCGCGTCATGATGATTTAAGGATTAGAATTTCATGAGTCAAGCTTGAATTTTTTTTTTTTTTTTTTTTTTCAATTTTCATGAGTATACTTATGACTTAGTCCAATCTAACTCAGTTTGAGTTGTGTTTAATCAGAGGGTTAACTAGGCTCATGCCATGCCTAGCTCAATTGGCTCATCTTGGCATCTCTCGACCAATATTATTTTACGAGTGATTTTAACTTTTTGCTAAAGTTTAGCTGCATATTTTATTTCCTATTTATTTTATTTTTATTAGTAGCAGATATTTTGATTAATTATGAGAATGATAGATTATGCCTTTTAGATCTTTAACAGGACACTAAGTAATTTTTAAATGAGATATATTTCATTGACTATCAAAATAAATCAAAAAAATATTTGTGTGAACAACTTCAATAGCTATAACATCCTTAGTTTGTCATCTCATTTAAAGAAAAATTTTATAAATACATCATAGTTGAAGATTTAATCGTAAATATTTAAAAATCATATATAAAATATATTACACCCTGTACTTTCTTTCTTATTTGAGAAAACAATGCTACAAATGATTTATTGGTAAAATGACAAATGTTTAAAAACTTTATGGGATATTTTCATGATTTTAAACCTTCAAAGGAGAATGTTAACAGCGTGATAAATTGCAAGAGCAAAATGGAATTTTTCCAAGATTTGACCTGATAATCAACTGACTTGGAGTAAAAGTTAGCGATTTTAATAAATGCAGGTGGTTAAATGAAAAGGCTAACATCCTGCTGATAAAGGTGTGAATATGTTCTCCGAATATATTTATGATTTTCTTAGTCAATGGATCTTTTTTCTCTGTTTCAATCCTTATCGCGTGTAAACATAAAACACAATGTTTCATTATATTTTAAGTGACAATTTGCTTGAGAACCAGCACCAAACAAGATTTGTCAAGAAATGTCATGGGTTTCTTTGAACTACTAAATGAAACATGGGACTGCATATACTGTTTCGCATATAAAATAGAGTTCTTTCGTGACATCAGTAATTCCAGGATTAAACAAGAGATTACATTCCGAGTGGAATAACGAATGCCTGAAAAGTATTCATTTCACGTTGGCATTTTCCTTACCACTTCAGCAACGCTTGAAGAAAGTTGAAGATATTGATCTGGGTCGTTTTTCTTGAGCCCAGAAACTTGCTCCTGAGAGGAGAGGCCGTTTTGAGTTTGAACAGAGAACAAACTTCAATCTGACGTAAGAAGGGAAATCATGGCATCAGCAGACTGTGGGCCATCATTATTTACACTTGGGATTATTTGTTGTGGGGAGATGAATCGAACAAACTCTTTCAGCTCTGTGAAGCTGCTGTGTTCACTGTATGGAACTTCGTACCTGGAAATAAGCGATAATACTACACTTTTATGAAAAATGTATTTCTTAAAAAAAAAAAATTGAAACTACCCCTACACGGTCAATATATACGATCAGAAGGCACGCCAATTAGATAATACAATTTGCAAAGATATTTGTACCAAATACATTCATATTCCGAATATACTCGGCTTCCTTCATCGACCCAAAACTAACTGAATTCCAAGTATCATTTATAATTAGATATATTTACACATCAAACAACGAATTCCACCCGAAGTAACGTAGTCAAAGAATTAACAAGCCATGTTTTAACTCAAGCCAAATTTTTAATTAAAATTTAGTATCGACTATTAGACAAGCGGACAACTGATTTAATTGAGCATTCATGATTGTTGAACAAAAGTTACCTGATGATAGTCCCCTGCTGCCATCTTCTCCCAGGAGTCATCTTTTTGCCTTTTCCATACGCCCAGCCGGTAGGTGAGATAGCAACTATAAGATCATAACGAGCCTGGCCAGCAACACGGAATAATGTATCACAATCAAGATGCTCGTGCCATGTTTTATGGCTATATTTTAACAATATTTCTTATTCAGAAAGGCGTAAATGAAAAGATATGACAAAAGACAGCCGAACAATATTTGCCTTACAGAGTATTGACTAGCCACGTATTTCATTCTTTTGAAACTTGCGAGTGTCCACATGGGAACCACATGAACATGGCTCTCCATCTCATTTGCAGTCAGCCATTTCATGTCCTCCTCGGGAAGTTCCAAGTGTCTCAACAATCTTAGTTTTGCAGCTCCAATATAGACTTTCTTTTTCAAAATCCGAGCAACCTCCAGATATAGCCTCTCTTTTCCTGTAAACATGTGTTCCATTAGCGTAAACATTAGCCAATAATTGAAGTTGAGGAGGATGAGAGATTACCAATTGTGTAACTACCAATCAAGAAAAGAGTTTTTGGATTGAAGGCCTCTGCTTGAATTGCCTCAATTACAAATTGTATCACTGCTTCTTGTTTTGGAAAATCATACTGCACCGTTAAAAAAATGAAATTGAATGCCTACTGTATTAGGTCCAATCATGAAAAAGAAGTTCAAGGTCATACTTGAGCGTTACAATAGGTTGTATCAAGAATAAGTGTATGTATACGACATGACTGCAACAGAGCATTGTTTGACATCTCTTCAGAAAAGCGGAAATCCCCGGTGTGTAAGACTACCTAATCAAGGTTGCATATAAATCATTTCTGGAAAAGTATCCAAATTTGCAAAGCTTCAATGAGAGTACTAAAGCTTCATTCGAGGTGTCCTTAAGGAGTTAAAATTTGATACCTTGCCATTAGGTGGTTCAAAAAGAATAATTATTGCTCCAGGGCAGTGGTTTGCATCAAAACATGTCAAATTAACACCTGCTATATTAATTTTTTGGTTCAAGGGTAAAATCTGCAATCTATCCCATGGCACGCCAATCTTCATATTTACCAAGTTCGCTGTGATTGAGGAGCAATAAATCTTCCCATGGCAGAAATTTTTTGTAAGACCTTGGTAATCTGTTTCAAAAGTTACCAGCAGACATTTTGAATTAACCACAGTGCAGTTTAGTATTTGCTTTAAAATTTGATATTTCATTAGAAAAAAAGAAGGAACCAATATAAAATTCCTTTGAACCTCACATTGGATGCATAATATTATATAAACAGACTGCTAGCAACCTCATACAGAATGCATAATAGTGCATTACTGTCGCCTAGATATTGACGATCATAATAAAGCATAAACTTATCACTTAAACATGATAATGCATCCTAGTTGAGCATTTAACATATTTGAAACTTTATCCCAAAAATTAACAATCTAAAACAAGAAGTTCTGAGTATACAATAAGCACACAAGGTGAACTAGAGAGATGAAGAAGCAAACATTTACTACTGTTAGCTATACTTCTATTTTCAATTCAAATCTCTCTCTGCGCAGTTCGGAGAAAGATCTATTGTATACAGTCTTAACCTTCTTTGCAAGAGGTTGTTTTTAGAATTAGAACCCGCGACCTCTAGATCACAAGACAACAATCTTACCTTTCTATTTTCAATTCAAATATTATTAAAAAAACAAAATAGATAATAGGACCACCAGACTTCTAGTTGTACTACTACTTAAGAAAGGCAATAAGTGAAAGGAATTAAAAAGCTGTAAATGAGCAAACAAGCACTCACACGAAAATAAGTCCCTCATATTTGAATTAACTGATGTAATATGGACATGTATTAATTAAATTACAAGAGAGAAGATGATGAATAACTTACGATCCATATGGAAATGTGTTAGAAACCAATGAGAACAATCTCCTCTTAAATAGCGAAATGCATCCTGTAAATGAAATTGTCAAATAGATGACGTTCAGCTTGATGAAAGGAAGAATAAAGAAGTGGAAGAAAATTCAAACTCTCCATAGAAATCAGAAAATAGTTGAACTTTAAGTTGTTCATTTTTTTTGTGAAGAAAACAACCTTATAATTTGCTTATATTAATTTTAAAATGCAAAAAATCCTATCTCAAAGCATTAGCTCATATATTTGATGGGTTCAATAATGAAATGGAAACCGATGGGATAGAAAGCAAGAAATAGCTAAGAGAAACACAGGTTCATTATCATAGTCACATGACACATGGAGCACCCTGGTCGACAAAAAAAAAAAGAGCATGATAGGAATTATACACCATATCCCAAAATGTTCTTCTATCTAGAATCACTCATACTATTCGCTGGAACAGAGTCAAGGAACAATGATGAGAAGTAACACCACTTAGTTAAGACTCTATTTACATGATATTGAACTAGAGGTAAGAAAACATTCAAAAGTTAAGTTCAATGGTCACTGACATCCTAAAAAAACTAAATCCTAACAGCCACCTTAATTTTTAAACTATCGTACCACTATTAAAGTTTCATTTTCTTCACCATTTGCTGGCAAAAAAAAAAACATCTCGATTTTTAGAAAATTAAGTTCCCTAGCATTAGCAAACTTTTGAATATCTAGATATAACTTGTCTTCACTATTAGGTAATAAACATCAAAAATTAAATGTCTTTGAAGTAATTCTGTTATTTTGCTACTGTCTTACGTCCTCTAAATTCTGAAGCTGGTGCAAATGATGATTAGATGAATTCAGCATAAGTGTCTTTTCTAAGACTAGTATAGAAGGTTTTTATATAATGGTTTTTTGTTGCTAGTGATAAACAAGGAACCCAGGAAAGAGAAGTAACAGATATACAGACAGACCATCAAAGTTGATGTTTAAGAAAAGAAACAAAAACAGTTCAAAAGGCAAGCATATGATACCACTCGAAATGGAGTCCCAGCTATGCAACACCATTGTGGTGGGTCTCTAAATTTTGCCTTTCTAGTAGCGGTAGAAGAAGCTCTCTTAGGAATTGGAGCCTTAGATAAATTTTCACAAAGTGGCTTGCTGGTCTTATTAACTCTCTGTCCATCAACAGAAGAACCATTAAAGTACTCCGTGATCAGTTTGTTTCCAGGTACTTGCAGTTTTATCTTCTCATTACTTGCTGCAGAAGTATTTTTATCCATGTATTGGACAAGTCTTTTCTGCCGAAGCTCATTGAGTGCATGGATAATCTTTTTTCTTGGACCAAGGGCATCTATACCCATCTTCAACAGATCCTGCAATGTTAAGTCTCTCATTTCAATCAGGACTATAGAATATTAACATAAGAGTTTCAGTAGCACACTCGATAACTGGAGCAATAGAGACGCTATAGGCTATAGCTAGGTTAAATTTGGATTTTTTTTTTTTTAACATACTATGGCTTGTTAGACTGAAGATAGAACTTAGATTTGAAATGTAAAGAGATGTAGCAGACAGGATTATATTTTAGTACAATCACAAATCACCTAGCTAGTTTAGAACATTCAAATAGCTGGGTTAGCTTCGCAGAAGGCAAACATCTGGCTCAATTCACTGAGATAATAGTTACGCCAACAGAGCTTATTGTTTTGGTAAAAGCACTGCCCTCAGACAATAAGAGTGGGTTGTATATTTGAACGAACCCCAAGGACGTTTTGAAGTTCATACACAGAGAAAATGAAGTATTAAATAAATATACATCTCGTACCTCTTCTGTTAATGACTGAAGTGTTTCCCAATCAATCTCTTCCTTTACAATAATGTCTTTGTACTTGGAAAGACCCAAAGACTGTAGCCACTGGATGACAGGGCCGGTATCAACCACATCGGGTGAACCTGACTTTGCTTCATCAGTGTGACAGGCTACCTACATCATGATTTGTTGATTATAGGCAAAACCTTCTCATCCACCTTTAGAGCATGAAAGAGAAATAAAGAGAGCAATTGTAGAATGTAAAGTCATTCCCATGGTTTTAGATCCAACATTCATAGAATTAATACCATAATGAATAATATAAAAGGAAAGATTGGTAACTCTAAATTCAGATCTAGCTTTTTTATATGCCTTACTAAAAATTACCGCACAGTAATTGTGAATATCCACTGAAAAGTGATGTTAGTAGAATTCTGCAATTAATAGAAGTAACATCGAGCAAAGGGAAAAAAAAATAGCTTCCTTAAGCTCCTTTCACATTAAATTACGGTTTAACATATTTAATACATGGGCAATTGGTAATTGATTGCCACAGCTGAAAGGAGTAAGAACCAATCAGCTGACAATAAAAAAAAAATCTTATACGCTTAAAACATTTTAATAAAATAAACCTAAAATGACATCACAGTAATTATGCCATAAATCAGTAGACAAAGTAAAAAACAAAAAACAATCCCCATGTATACTCCGCTTGTCTGTTTTCAGCCAACCAAAACAAAAGAGAAAAGCAAGCTGAACAAATGAAGTGTCATATTACTTATACCTCCATAGTTCCAGCCTTGTCGAGGCAATCATTTGTGTGAATTTCTCGCTGCTCATTACTAAGATCAGTAATATCTCCCCCACATAGTGGACACTCTACTGAAGTAAATTGTCCTGAGCCAATTGTTTCGCAGAAGACCTCATTTCTCTCAAAGGCTCCACCATGTGAGGAACCTCCTTCATCCATGCCACAGGAGAGATTTATCAATTCATTTAGCTGTGTGCCAACCTCCGAAACCTCACAATCGTCCTCAACCAAGTGACCACCCACACTGATGTTAGCAATTGATTTTTCTTTCGCTGCCAACAACCTTGACTCAATGGATCTGGAAGAGTAAGCCGCCTTGAAATTTCTAAAGCCTCCGTATCCATATTTCCCATCTTCCGCCTTCGAATCGGCAGATTGGAAAAGCGAATACTTCTCATTCTGGAGTTCATTTCTACAATCAAATTGCATTACGGTCCGGGACACCACAGGGGAAATACAAGAATCAGATGAAGAAATAAAAGAGCTCCCTATTGAGGAACCATCCCTCTTTCCCACCTTTAATCGCTCCTCATCCTTGGTCAAAGTGCTAAAAAACGGAGCAGCGACTTGAAGATCTTCTGGATTTTCTCGATTTTCTTTACCTTCGGCTGCTTCAGCGGTGGCCTTTCGCGGCCTCTTCCCGGGGCGGGAAGCATCGGCGGGTTTCAGTGCGCGCAAGCACGGATCATTGAGGGAGGACAGGACCCGACTCTGGGCGACGGAGAAGGCATCACTAGGATTCTGGAAATCATCGTCATCGACCTCTGACATAGCGCAGGCTAGGGTTAGGGTTCCGAGCTGGGCCTTGGACGACATGAGTGAACGATCCAAAAGACGCGCCCTTCTGCGCGGAGATTTCAAACGGAGAGAAAGCGACCAAGGATGCCGGCCTAAAAAGAAGGAAGATCAGGACGGCGAACCGTTTGTCCAAAGATGGACGGCTACGATTTCGTAAAATTAAACGGGCCCAATTGTTTGTGGGCTCACTTTTGATATTCATTTCGAGCCCTCCTCAATATCTCGGTCTTACGTCAATATGAAAAAGATAAATTATAAAATCAATTTATAAACGATCATCACATAGTCACTCAGTGGGAGTTATCTCCATGGGAATAGTGCGTTGGTAAGTGCGGGTGCAAGGAGCAAAATTCGATTCTCCACGTTAGCAGATTGTTTAATGCTCGTGTCAGGTCACGTCTTCCATTGCATTTGTCAACGCACCAAGATCAATGACCATTCACGATTTACTCCCTCTTATACTTGTGGGGGCGAAGTGAGAGGCCCACTAGATTGACGGTTTCAACCTTTTGCACAAAGTGGGAGGAGTTATCACTGTGAACATATGTCCGTTAGAAATTGATCCTTGCTTTTTTAATACAAATCTATATCACGACATACCCATAGGAGTTGTGGGCTCACTTTACTAAACAAACTTGTTGCTCAATATTTTCAAAAATTTTGCTCTATCATCGACGACTTATTGCCCGTTCACCAGCTCTTGATTGACGTCAAACCATTAATACGACCTACTATTATAAATGAATTAAATTAAGTAATATGACCTACTATTATAAATGAATTAAATTAAAGTGAATTTTTATAATATTCAGATTTATTTGATAAGATAATCAAATTTAATCAAGCCAAATTTAAAATTAATTTAGTTTTTAAAATAAGTTGTTCAAGCTCAGATTATTTTTTTTAGATTGAGTTTGATTCGAATTTAAATTGAGTTAGCCTGTTTAATTGATATTAAATTTCAAAATAAAACTAAGTTCAAATTGGAATGAAACTTGATTCAAATTTATTTAAGATTGTTTTATTTAAATATTATTTAACTTCTAAGTCAAATTTATTTATTTATTTTTTAAATTTTAATTTTTTAATATTTATTTAATTAATCAGTATAAATAATTTAAACGAGTATAAAAAAATTCATAAATAAATTTATAAATAAATTTGATCATGAACGTAATTTATAAATTTTATTTAAAAATATAGTTGGCAAATTATATTCATGAAAAATATTAACTAACACTTTTGAAAATATTAATAAATTAAATACATCTATTTTCAAATTTATATATTTAATTTATTCGTCAGTTTAAAATTCTTCATTTAATTGATTTGATATTTATTAAATGAATATAAATAAATTATTATCAAATTAAATATTATAATTGATTTGATTCATTTATAATTCTAAATACGGAGAGTCCGATGCAAAATCCTTACTTTTAGAGTGTAAGATCATCTGACACTCAAAACCTAAAAATTTTTAGAGTTTATTTTTTTTAGTACTAAATATCTGAGCTTTCGATTCGACTAATTTTAGAGATGATCAGTTTAACCCCACATATCTCTTAAACGGGACATTAAATAATCCTAGACGATATTTGCATCAACTACTAGATTATATTAAGAAAGTATTCACGATTTAACAACTAAGTCTAATAATATAGTAACATCGTCCTTATAAAATAGATCTGATATCGAAGACGTACTCTTTATCTAAAAAAAATAAATTTTTAATCCGCCCTAGATTTAAGATTGCCAGTCTAAATCTTTTTAAAATTCAAAACTAAATTAATCTAATAAAAAATCGAATAGTATTAATTTATAAGAAATTGCACTAGTTTACCACTGTCCATAGGGCAATTTTCTTCCATTTATTGGCTCCTTGCCGTCGCAATTTCCATTTCATTGTCTGTCTTAATTATTTCGGGCACGTTTAGCCTGTCGGGAAATTATACTAAATTGGTCTTCCTTCCAATGTAATCAATAAATTTATATTTACTCATAAAAATATTTTCAAATTAATTTTACTACAATTTTCAAATTATTAGAGAAAAAGAAGATTAGAAGAATGCATTTATTATATGAACAATATTTGAGCACATTTTGTGTCAAAACGAAAGAGATTTACATTTACATTTTTTTATTTATATTTATGGCACTGTCTTATATTATTTCTTCTCTAAAGTGCTATTGAATTTATATTGTATATATATAATTTCATATAATTTAAAAAAAATTATAATATGTATGCTACAATTATCCATAATAAATTTAATATCTTTATGATGCAGTCACTTTTTAATCCCTTTCATCGAGTCCTCGGGAGAGGATGAGTTTTCATGTCCACAATAGTATCCTGTCAAATGTAACACGAGCCACGACTTCGATCCTCCGTTGCTTAAATCAGATAGAAAGATGATCAAAAAGTTGAAAGAGCGTATGTAGAAAAGTATTCAGTAGTGAAAAAGCCAGAGCCCCTTTCCTTTACTTCAACTTGCCTTTATGTAGCATCTCCACCACTATGCTCCTTGTTAGGTTGTTAGGGGATAATTATGTTGGGGTTGATCCGTGAGGGGAAACTTCGCTTCCCCTTCACCTCGGTTGCTTGACCATGGTGATCCCTTCGATGTCCCCGGATTAAAAAATTTAATCCTAGATAAAAGGGATTCCCAAAGCAACCAAGTCATCGTCGTGCTATTCGTTTAGAGAGGTCACTTGAACAAACTAGTTGTTCAAGCGACCATTCTCTATTCTACGAGTAGCCGTGGAATAGACGATGTCCGGATCGCCGATTTTTGTATTTATACTCGGGATCCAAGTATTATTTAGCCTATTTACAGAAATATAACATGCTTATATTTTGAAAAACAAACACAAGCAATGAATAAAAGAGATAGAAGAATAGTTATACCTCTTGGTCTTCTAATGTATGACCCTCCTCCTTTTGGACGTCGTGTGGGCGACGATCCACCAAAAGTTGAAGCTCCTAGATCGCAAAACTTCCTTCCTTGCTTTTCCCAAGCAAGAGAAAGAAGAGAAACAATGTTTTTCTCCTTCAAAAACTCAACCAACAAAGAACTATAGAAGTTCTTGCCGCCGGCCAACTAGAAGGAGAAGAAGATGATGGAAAACTACCAAGACACCAAGGGAAACCCTATATCTTGTTTCCACCACCTAAGGAGAAGAGAGGGGAGTGTTTTTGGGCGTGGCCAAGGGCTGGGAAGGGCTGGAATAGCTGCTGGACGTTGGCCACAAGGCAAGGAAGAAGAAGGAAAACTTGCCTTATTTGGTGCCACCCTTGCTTCCAAACCCTAACCCTAATTCCAATCCTATCTCAACTAGGATTGCCCTATTCTTGCTTCCCAAGCCTTGCTCCCTCCCTTTCATG